>JAOVVA010000009.1:24715299-24731042 GCA_028565275.1 Leiocassis micropogon
TCCCGTCTCGTCGGAGGGCCTCAGTGGAGGTCCCGTCTCGTCGGAGGGCCTCAGTGGAGGTCCCGTCTCGTCGGAGGGCCTCAGTGGAGGTCCCGTCTCGTCGGAGGACCTCAGTGGAGGCCCCGTCTCGTCGGAGGACCTCAGTGGGAGGCCCCGTCTCGTCGGAGAGCCTCAGTGGGAGGCCCAGTATCCTCAGAGCCTCAGTGGAGGTCCTCGTTTCTACGGAGAGTGCCTCAGTGGAAGTCCCGGCTTGGAGGATGAACCAGTGCTTCATTGGCCGCCCGACTTGAAGGACGACCCAGTGCAGCCTCCGCCGCCCAGCCTACAAGAACAATCCAGTGCTGCCTCCGCCGCCCGGCCTATAAGAACAATCCAGTGCTGCCTCCGCCGCCCGGCTTCGAGTGCAGGCCGCTGCTGCCTCCGCTGCCCGGCTTCGTCGGCAATCCAGTCTCGTCCGCCATCCCACCCTGCTCGGGGAGCCAACTTGTCGGAGTCGCAGTCAAGCCTCTTATGTGGTGATCCTCTTGTAGGTTTAGCCCTCTTGTGTGTTAATCCTCTTGTAGGTTTAGCCTCTTGTATGTTCAGTCATTGACCTGTTTAGATACTAACCCATTTAGATACTAACCTGCGTAGTTACTAACCTGTTTAGATCATTATCCGTTTAGACAATAACCTGTTTCAATACTAACCCGTTCAGGTACTAACCTGTTCAGTCATTAGTCTCTCCCGTCCCTAGTCTGTCTCGTCTTGGTTTAGTTCCGCTCCAAGTTTGTTTGGTTAAGCTCAAGAGCCTGTGTTAAACTCTTTGTTTAAGTTGTTGTTTGTTTATTTTCTTTATTATTGATTGGTTTTGTTTAATAAAAAGACTTCATAAATACGTTCATACCTCTGCGTCTATGCCTGCCCCTTCAAGCCCACAGCAACAACACCACCAATATACGTACATGACAGGAATGGTGCAATTTTCTCACATTTTTGTTTGTAAATGTACCCTAGAGATCCATTTGTGTCTAGTCTAAAATCACTCAAAGATTTTGGTTTAAAAAGTGAATTTTTCATAAAACTTCTCCTTTAATTTGAGGTTCAGGAATCCTTTTAGCAGTTTAGATCTTTCCACAGCAGGAAGGAAGCTGTTGCTGAGAGAGTCTGTGCTTTGATTTCATCCATCACCGATGAAGGTTATGGACGAAATCAAATCTAGGCTATCTTGAGGGATCAAAGTTTATTTGCTTATTTGGTTTTCATTACAGCGTCATAGTAAAGTTGATAATTTCTTTAAATTTTTTTTTAGTTGCATTTAATTACCCAAGAACTAATCTGGTATGGGGGTGTCTGTCTCTCTGTCTGTCTGTCTGTCTGTTGCCTAAAGGCAAATCGGATTGCATCATGACTGTTTGTTTGATTTGGGAAAGACAGCAGTAGGTATGCAGATAAAGAAAAAAAATAACTCATGAAAAAGACATGTTCGAAAAATGTGTCTGGGCACTTTTTTACTTTCATAATAAAAAACAAACATGCACAACAAAATCAGTATGCAAAAGGGTTATAAATCCTTCTGCTGTAAAACAGCCAACATAAGCAACTTAGTGAGAAATATGGACTTAGATTTTGGATTTAGAGAGCTAAATGTTTTACTGAGAGGTTCCTCAGGCATATGATTAACTGCTTTTCCCATGCAGTGACTCATGAAGCTCACGACACTAAATTCACATCTTCGCGTTTGCCATCAAAATAAAAAAAAAAAAAGTGACTGAATATCATGTATCTTAATTTTGAAGGAGCGTGGTGAAACATAGCTGTTTGAAACACAGATAGGGCTTAATTATTGAAAAAAAATAATTGACGATTCCATGATTTTCATCTTCTCTGGCATCTTAAAGAAACTTTTACATTGGCATCAAATCATCCAGATTTCTGCAGCTAGGCTTATAATGCGGTCTAAACTATTAGCCCACATTACAACTCTTCTTGCTCAGTTGCACTGGCTTCTCGTGTCTTATGTATCTTACACATTTGGTTTAAAATATTGCTGTTAATGTATTTGATATACTGGAGATGTACACTAATGTTCAAGCTTCATGATCTTCTTTAGCTAGGTTGCTTTCAGCAGGAAATTTTAAACTTTGCACAGTGAGAGTGGTCACAACACAAATTTTAGATTTTTATCTAACTTCTGAAAAAAAATGAAAATTTTTACTGATAATTTTTTTTTCAATTTTATGTTTACTATAAGGTTACTTATTTTGTATGAGCCCTGCCATGTGATTGCCTGGTTGCCTAATGTTTTTTTTTTAAATCTTTTTTATTGTTTCTATATTTTCTGGGTGTTCAAATAATTTATTGTGTATTTTGTGTGGTGATTGTCTTGGGAGCAGAGAAAATCATATACTGTAATTAATTGTCTTTGCATGGTGGACTCTGGCCTGCTTTCCATTCTTATACTTTTGGACGTAAGTGATTCATTTGATACAATATCCAATTTGACACTCTTTAGTATACAGTGTAGGGATTCATGGTGGTGTACCTTATATCAGAAGTTAGTTTTGTAGGATGCAACTTGTCCAGATTAGTAAATGTCAGGCTGTGAGTTCCACTATTATACTGGGAATTCCTCAAGGTTCTGTAACCTGTTCCCTTCTGGGAAATATTTTACTGAGGAATGGAGTTTGTTGTCAATCAGCTTTATATGGCTGTTAAACCACCAAGTGCACAGATAGCAAACTTGTTATGCCCCAGTTCTGGCCCACCTCCACCAGATTCATCTGGCCCACATACCACATGGAATGATGGACCATAAATGGGCCACTCCTGGTTGCCAAATACTACAGGAACACCAGAACACGTATTGCATATTTATAAATTATATAAATAAATGAATAATATATTCATGAATATATTATTAGTCTAGAATCTGTATTGTTTAATGTCATTTTTCTTCTTCTTTCTATTATTATTATTATTATTATTATTATTTACCAGTACCACAAGTGGGCCAACAAAGCCACATCTTAGCCAGAAGTGGTCCACATCCAGGTGCTATCTGGGCCATCATTCCCTTTCTATCAGCCATTACCTTGAACTGAATATTAATAAAGATGAAACGCTGGTTGTTGGTTCCAAATCCTCTCTTTCCAAAATGTCTAATTTTTCCCCTATTACCAACAGCTATACAATACCATGTTCCACATTAGTTAAGAGCCTTAGTGTTTTCTTGGATAATATACTCTTTTTTTATTGCTCATGTAAATAACATAAATAAAGTCTGGTGTAGACTTTCTTTTTTGTGTGTGTAATATTGGCAGTCGACAACCTTCTCTCTCAGATAAGTGCAGAGATTTTGGTTAGTGCATTTGTGAGATCTTGCACTGACGATTCCATGTGATTTTCATCTTCTCTGGCATCTTAAAGAAACTTTTACATTGGCATCAAATCATCCAGATTTCTGCAGCTAGGCTTATAATGCGGTCTAAACTATTAGCCCACATTACAACTCTTCTTGCTCAGTTGCACTGGCTTCTCGTGTCTTATGTATCTTACACATTCGGTTTAAAATATTGCTGTTAATGTATTTGATATACTGGAGATGTACACTACTGTTCAAGCTTCATGATCTTCTTTAGCTAGGTTGCTTTCAGCAGGAAATTTTAAACTTTGCACAGTGAGAGTGCTCACAACACAAATTTTTAGATTTTTATCTAACTTCTGGATTTTATGGTCTTAATGTGTTTTATTTTTATATTATAGTGAGGTGGTCATGAATTTCAGTCTCGATCTTTTATTCTTTTATGTCGGAGTGTCCTTGGGTGTCCAGAAACATTCTTCATAAATAAAACGTTTCATATAGGTGAAAATAATCACACATGATCACACAGCATGTTCAAGCTGGTTGCCTAGACTTTCCATCTGGCTAAGATTCTGGATCAGCTTGACCAGCTCAGCCTGTGTTTTGGCAGCTGGTGGCTGTTAGGACCAAGCTGCTGTACATTTCAGCACTACACTATATGTTCCACTAGTAGAGTAGCCTTCCTAAAGTGATTGTATTGGAAAATCAGTGTTGTGCAAAAAAAAAAAAAAAACATTCTTTTCATCAGATCATCAATAAATATCCATTTAGAGTTAAATCTTATGTTGAAGTAGACTTCCTGAAGTGATCATTTTGTACATTAGCTCTGTTCTTTTATTAAGATGATTCAATAAACCATCATTTTACGCTCGACTTAACAGATATGAATAAGAGCCAGGGTCATTAAATTAACTGAACTCCAGGTTATTTCCACAGAAACAATTCAGTATAGAGAGGTTTGAATAGGAAAATGAAATGACCATGCACAAGTCTATTAATAAGATAAATTATCTCGTGGCAACCATATAGCAGAATATATTCAAGACGTATTCCTAGCTAAGATGCAGTCCAGGTTCTTGAATTACAATAGTAAGACCAAAAAAAGAATTTCTGAAAGGAACCTATTACCACTTACAGGGTTAATTTGAAATGGAATTGAACGCTGGAATCAAAGTTATCATTCATGCTAATAAAACAGTGACATCAGTTCTACCAATTGTCATACTTCACTTTAAGTGAGTCCTCCATTTGAAACTTTCTGCTGCTAAATTGCCCGGAGCAGTCCAGGAGCAGTTTTAATATCTTAAATGACAAAAAAAAAAAAAAATAGCATAGTGGCATAGCATGTGGCACCCAGACGCGCCGTGTCGCACATGAGAAGATGATCACATCATTTCAGCTCAGTCTATTGGCGCAATCCCAAATAATGTTACACATTACTGAGTGGTTATACTATTACATTACAAAAAAAAGTGCAGGAGCTGTGACCCACCCAGGAAACATATTTAAAAATTCAATTACACTAACCTTCCTTTCACTGATTACTTTTATATATGGTAATAGGGGAAATATAAAGATACAGTAATTCATAAGTTTTGTCCCTCTTCTCTTTTATTGGAGTTCGCTGCTTGCCTCAGAATCACTGCTTTGGGATGTTACCATATGGCACTGGGGTTAGAAATGCTATGAAAGAGTGTGTTGGAGAGAATTTCTGACTGGTGCATCAAAGAGTGTCCATGCACACAGATTGCCTTGCACAAGTGACAAGGAAGTGAAGAACCAAAGCAGCAATGTCTTCCTATGGGGGTGAAACTAATTGCATGCCTATTTCATTTTTGTTTGCACCTGCCTGTAATATTTTCTAATCAATTTTGTTGGTGGGTATATTTTGGTATTTTCCAAAATATAGACAATTTAATTACAGTATTTAAAACCCAATGGGACCAAGATAAAGCAGATGATTAAAAAAAATATTGTAAACAAGCTGCACATGAGCAACCAAACAAGTCTAGTATGCCTGTGTGTCAGTGAATGTGGTCTTTGGTTGTGGTCATTGCAATCCTGATGCATACCCCCTTAAAAGGGGCTGTGCTAGATAGCTTAGCAGAGTAAGTCATGGCTGTGGGTCAGAAGGCAGGCGGCTCGACACCCAGCTCCTCCAACAATGGTATCCTGGTGAATTGGCGGTTTGACCCCCAAGTTGACCAGGATGTCATTATTAGGGGCATTATTTGATACCTGAACGCAGTCTCTCCAGGGATGCCATATCATGGCCAGCCCTGTGCTTTGACCACAGCTGCCTCAGCTGGGAAATGTGGTGGAAAAAATAAAATTCATTGTATACTAGTGTGTATGTGTGACAAAAAGTATTTTAAAAAAATCCATACCTTAATCTAAGCTTAAATCTCTACAACAGGGTCGTTCTCTACACCAGTGGTGTCAGACTTTATCCCCAAAAGGCCAGGTAGGGTGACTAAAAATTTTCATTCCAACCAAGCAGTAACAGTAGCTGGTTGTTGATTAAAGGACAAGATCTGTAGATTAAACAGCTGGGATCAGGCATGGCTCTAGATTGGTTGGAGTAAAAACCTACAGCCATGTCCTTTGCAGATAAGATAGCACTCCCTATCTATAGATAAGTAATGAATAAATTGGAAAGAAAGAAAGAAAGAAAGAAAAATATAAGAACATATAGGTAAAGTGTTGGACCACCACAAGCAACAGGAAGAGCTTCATTGCACCTTGTCTTTGATTTTATCAGTCTGTGGAACTGTACTATGGAACTATGAATACCATTTTTATACTAGACATTCATGATAATGTCTTGAAAAGCAATTTATAACACACTGCTCCAAAATCACCCACAGATGTTTACTGTAACGGTTGCCATTGTTGAACCAAACCCTATCTTGGCTGACCCTGCGCTCTTATCCCAGTTTCCTAATGTTTCCTCCAGTCTTCCAGCACTGCTCAGCTGGTCCCACCATCTCTCCGAGATCAAGGAAGACATGCGTCAAACGACAACTAAAGACCTATTTGTTCCTTCAATATTTGGGTTAACCCGACCCCACCCCCCAAAAATAAATTACATTAAATAAAAATAAACCTAGCAGTGAAACTTCAAAGCAATTTTGAAAGTCGCTATGGATAAAAGTATCTGCCATATGCCTAAATGTAAATGTAAATGGGATATCTAAAAAAAAAATTTTTACTGTGCTTTAAGGAACTTTTGACAAATTACTTAATCTTAATCTTAGTCGGTTTGACATATATCATATCCATAAAGGCCATACTACACTATTTGCCCAAACTTTTGTGGACACCTCACTATCATCCCTATCTGTGGTTCATTTTCAAACGGTTGCCACAAAGTTGGAAGTTCACAATTTTATAGAACATCTTTGTATGCTGTAGTATTAGAATTCCCATGTGCACAAAGCAAGCTCTGTGAACCTGCAGTGAGCCAATGCTGGACTGGAAGAACTCGAGCAGCCTGCACAGAGTTCTCATTAATGCTCAAGTGGTGGAATTAGCACATATCTCCACAGCCATGCTCCAGGTGCCTGGAGTCTATCCCAAGAAACTTAGGGCACAAGGGGGTGCCAATCCATCATAGGGCACAAGCGCACACACACACTCACATACCTAATCATGCACAATGCTATACATGCAGTGTTGGGTTATCGGAGAGCAATTTGGGAACCTAAAGGAAACCCACCAAGTATATGCAACTTCATGCACACAGACTGGAATCGAGATTCAACCGCCATCACTAGAGGAGTGAGGTGAATGTGCAAACCTCTACACCACTGTGCTGCCACATGTGCTTACCAAATCACATATGATATGTCCTCACCAAATCATTTGTTGAGGACAGATGAGTTTCTACCTGAGTGCACGTAGCGAGCTATGATTTTGTCTTATAACAAGAATAAAGTTCTTCCACAACAGAAAATGTCTCTAAATGTGGATAAATTTTGATGTTATATATTCATAAATAAGAAATTAAAATTAAAATATTCTAAAATATGCCATATACATACTGTATACAGCATATGTTATTAAAAGATTGCAATAATGCTATTTTTGTAACATTAAACTCAAACTTTTTTTTTAAACATATCCAATATGTCCTAAAGGATTTTGAAAATATTTTCATTTAGTCAGTGTGGAATTTTTTTTACTGCCCTTACCCTCAAATAGCTGTTCCAGCTCTGGACGGTTTCAAAAGTTTTTATGAAAGCATAAAGCACTATAAGCAGTTAGCTAGATGCTGGAAGGTACAGCTGTAGGAACTGAGGCATAACTATTCACAGTATGATAACAACAATTTCTAATTCATTCTACGTGGTAGTTTAATACTTTCTGAATGATACATTGAAAACTCAAACAGCAATTTTGCCCAAAATGCTTTTCCCTATACGCTGTTATGAATAAGATTATTCTTATCTGGTCCAGGCCTCATACTGCTTCAGTTAGCACTATCAGTAGCAAAAATGTTCATTCTACATGTTTTCATTCTGGTTTAAAAACTTCATCTGAGGTCCGGTGCAGGATCAAAGGCCACATGGTTTTTAAAACCCATGACAAATGAGGAAAGTGTCTGATAAGCCGGTGTTTATCTGTCACCGTGCTGTTACTGGCTTCAGCATAGAGATACCATCACACATCAGCATGACGAGCACAAACAGTCAAAACCCAAATCTGCCGCGAGAAAATTCAACATCTTTCAGCCTCGCTGAGCATCCAGGGGAAAAAAAAAACAACAACACACAACTCATTTAGAGGTTTTAACACAGCGCCTTACATCATCTCCTCCGTCTGCGCTGCTCTACAGTTGCGGCCGTCTTTGAAATATTGATTACCATTTTAATGGCTTGTTGCGTTTTTCACCTTCGAGGCTTTCTACATAGAAACAGAAGCCTGGAATTTTCACAAGCACCTTATTAAATCCAGTTCCCGTGCCTCAAATGAATTCAGAATGTGTTACTGAGCAGCAGGTGTGGCGTTCATGGATCTGTTGCTGCAGGAAAAGACACCTGAAGCAGGTTTAGGGAGTAAAAGATAAGCTACCAATGCAAATTTAAATACTTGCCTAATCAACTATATAGTTCTTAAATTGTTACCATATTATATGATCAAAGATGAAAACCCCTATTCATTATTATTGTAAGGAATAAAACACTGGGTAGGATGCTGTTCCAAAGAAATAATCCATGTTGAGTTAGTTGTATGGTATGAATAAAATCTTAATACGAAACATCCATATTTTATTTTGCTTTGATAATGAAGCAATCTGGTAACAAGTTGACAAATCTGTTTTAATCATGCCAGAGTTTTAACCATGCGACTATTTAACTCCTGTTCTCATTGCGTTAAAGCAAGTCATTGTGTTACCCGTGTAAATATGACAAACGATTGTAAAAACATATTTTCCAGTAATGTACTATAACGTAATATAAAATAATAGTTAATCAAGTATAGTTGCTAATTTCAAGGATGTATAATAAGGTCAATCTGGTCAAGGACCAGAGGTGGCAGTTTTGTTTTGTTTTTCCCCCAAATGTGATACATTTTTCTTCTCCTTACATTTACTTGTACTTTTATTTCTACTCTAAAATGTTTTATGACAAACCTTTACTTTTACTCCTTATATTTTAAATAGAGTCCTGTTACTTTTAAGCTGATGATCACACAAGCTCCACCTCCAGTAGGAAGGACGGGAACAAAACCTGTCCTAGTTCACAGAAATGACTGGCAGGTCATTTTGAAAATGCAGATTGGTTAGCACCGATAAAGTTGGGGGATAAAGTCACCACTGGTGCAGAGAAAGTGATTGATGGTTACTTGGGAAAATTATCCCACCCACTTGGTTTCTGGGCTTGTGGATTCTTCTGGCTCCTTTATCAAAGCATCTCAAGCGTTAAGATGAGATTAGAAGTGACCTAGCTAACTAGCTAACATTTACTATATTATTTATCAATCAGATAGTTGGATGGAAATCCAGAAGAATCAATTTCTTTGTGAAGTACTTGTTTGTTCTACTTGAGTAAAAATTTGAAGTGGCGCTTCTGCTTATTGTAGTGGAATATATTTTAGGCAAGTACTTTTACTTGAGTATTGTGTTTGTGTACTTCTGCCACTTCTGTCAAGGACCCAACTGTGGCAGTTTGGGACTCCTGGAATATTTATTTATTTATTTTCTATTTATGTGGAGTGTCTAGCATACAAATTCCTGTGAATGAGATATTAATATAGAATTATGAAATAAAAACAATATGCCATTTGCAGCGCCACTTTAAATGAACCAACACTTCCCAGCCATACATAATGGACTTTTCAAGATATTATAATGCTAACACCTCAAATGCAATACAAGTCCTCTGTTTAAAAACTGTATTGCATGACTGACTGATAAATGCTTAATGAAATAATATGCCTGCATTGATCTATGAAAAATATATACACTGGCGTGCAGAGGAACAGTGCAGAGTTCAATTTTAGGGCTACAAGGAAAAAGTCAGTCTCTTAGTTAACAATAATGAGCATTATCATATGGGAACCAGAGGTGACAGCTTGTATTCATCACTTACTCACTCTCACTCATCTTCTATACCACTTTATTCTGTATTTAGGGTCACGGGAACCAGGAGGCTTAGGGCAGGGCAGGGTCCACGCTGGAACACCAATTAGCCTAACCTGCATATCTTTGGACTGTGAGAGGAAACCGGCATACCCGGAGGAAACCCATCAAGCATGGGGAGAACATGCAAACTCATGCACACAGACCCAACACTGGAATCAAACCCAGGATAATGAGGGAATCGAGCCTGGCCGGGAATCGAATCCAGACCCTCGAGGTGCAAGGCGACAGTGCTAACCACTACACCAGCGTGCTGCCTTGTATTCATCAATGTATTGAAATATTTTACAAAGATTATAATCATGATCCTTGGCAGTTGTGAGGTCACAAGCAAATACTCAAGTAAATTTATAATACAAGATCGAAACATGGTTAAAAGCTAAAATGCTGGGTTTGAAACAATGCTCAAGCATCACTCTGGACAGTAAGGAGAGCTGCCAACAATTTCAGATTCCAAACCCAAAGACACAGGGACACAGACGATTACAGGGATACAGATGATTACTCATCCCAGCCATGCTAATAATTTTAAAGACAGACCTACAAAAATTTTTCTTCTATTTTTTTAATGTTTCACTTGATCATTGGTTGGTTTTGTTCATAATATTATTAAATGCATTGTAAAAGTGTCAGATAAAGACACAGTTAAAAATTTTTTTTACAAAAACACAGTACCAGTACTTGGAAATGCATAAAATATATATAGTAATAATGCATGCAGGTGTGTATGCAAATGCATTAACCAGTAGATCACTGCACATGAGCTCTGGTAGATCTAGATTTTGAGTATTCACTAACCAAACTCAGAAGGTTACTTGTGAGTGTGGAGGTTCACACGCTTTCCCATGTCCTTCGGTTCTTCAATTTCAATTCAAAGTTAGTTGATTTCTGATTTGAGAAGATAAATTGCCACAAGGTGTCCATGTCCAATGCATGGTGTATTTCCACCTCACGCCCAAAATAAAGTGCTTACTCAACATGAATAATTGATTGAGGTCTCATATCCTGAGATCTCATATGATCTGTTTGCGTATGCATCAACCCGTTCCTTATCTTCATCAGAACTTGGCTTTGAAACGATGGCATATGTGAGCTGCTCATAAACTTCAAGGGTTTTGCTATTAAACTACAATAACTATTTAAAATCAGACCAGATGAATACGTTTGACAAATATGTTCAAGATGTACAGAACACGTTTATTTTTCTCATGACTTCTTTATTATTCAAATATATTAAAGTCTGTCTTGTCACTTAGGCATGCAGTTACAGCTGTACATGAGCACTGGGTGGTGATTGCACTTCATCTGATATATTGTGCAAAGCAGGGAAATGTTTAATAGTCCTTCTGTCATTCTGTTATTAATTCAGTTTGAATCTTTGAAACGTTGTCCTCACATGGTGCTGTTTGACTAGTGTACAGTTGTAGAAGAGGAATGATTTATGAGCTCACTCCTTAGCACTCCAAAAAATATCTTAGCAAAAAAAAAAAAAAACTCTAATATTTTTGATTATGAGATTATTATATAGCAAATGGAAGACCACAGAGCCATTTTTTTCACCTAATAAATCTTCCTGGGTAGCTAGATCTGATAGCATAATACTGCATCTCTGTCTTTAACTGCTATTAACAAATAAAATCTATCAATTGCAAAAGAGCAGACAAAATGTAACATTAAGCTTGTCTTCATCCTAAATTTGACTGCACTCTGGTTTAAGAAAATCTTATACAAAATATAATTTTAAAATTGGATCCAGCTAATTATTATTATTATTATTATTATTATAAAGAATTTGGTGATTCTTCCCCCGCAGGGATAAATAAGGGCAAAAAGAGAATGCAAATGAAACATGAGACTGGGAGACACAGAATTTTCTTCCAGCAATGACAATTTCCAGGTTGTAACATGTGAAACAAGTGATGCATGGAACAGACACTCAAACCTGTTTTCATAAAAGATGCTTTTGGATGTGTGCCTCAATTATCAATGCTTTTCTACACAGGAGCCACATACTATTAATATAATATGCGGAAATACAGTATACTTCAATATTTTCATTTTGTGCATTTGTTCCAAAATGGAAAAAAAGAGCTTTTTGGGGCATAGGTAAAGTTTTCATGCTGTGTGCGTGGTGAGAATTTGTTAGACATGACAGGATGAGTTATGCACAGATGATAGCACCATGGCACAGCACTGATGATTAGAGTATGAGCCTAGCCCAGGTACTCTTTTCCATGCTTTGGATTGGAGTTAATCTTAATTTGAATAAATACACAAATGGCAGCAAACAAACCCCCTCTGTGATAACAAGGTTTAAGAAAAAGAAATGAATTCATAAATAAAAAAAAATTATGTTGTACAATATAAGGCATATTAATGCTTATACCTTGAAGCAGACAACAACAACAATAATAATAATAATAATAATAATAATAATAATAATAATAATAATGTTGTTAGTATATCAGCTGCTCCCGTTGAGGGGTCACACAACCCTTCTATTTTATCTGGGCTTGGGACCAGCAGTACATCCAGTGGCTGGGGTTTGGCCATTGGGTGGGAATCAAATTCGGGTCTCCCACATGGCTGGCGAAAAACCTATTCACATTATTTATATTATTATTATTATTATTATTATTATTATTATTATTATAAATTTCTAGATTTTATACTTACCTTTTCTTATTAACATTTCTGTATATTGTATTCATATTATTATTAAAATGTACTTTTGTAAATAAATTTTATCACAATTGTGAATGTCATTTTTGTGTACATTTTTAGTTGTATTGTATTATAATTGTATTGTATTATTGTACTTTTTTTAAATTGTGTGTGTGTGTGTATAGACATATGGGGATGAAATCATTGTGAAAGAATTTCACTGTGTATGGCTGTGCATGTGACTAATAATAATAATGATAATAATATTTCTAGATTCTAGATTTTAGGTTTTTTTTATACAGTTTATTTACATTTTTGTACATTGTATTCTTAGTATTATTAAATTTGGTAGATTTTATCTGGGCAGCATGGTGATGTAGTGATTAGCACTGTCACCTTGCACCTCCAGGGTCTGGGTTCGATTCCATCTTTGTGCGTATGTAGTTTGCATGTTCCCCCTGTGCTTCGTGCCTTTCCTCCGGGTTCTCCAGTTTCCTCCCACAGTCCAAAGACCTGCAGATTAGGCTAATTGGTGTTCCCAAATTGCCTGTAGTGTGTGTGTATGTGTGTGTGTGTGTGTGCCCTGCGATGGATTGGCACCCTGTCCAGGGTGTACCCTGCCTCATGCCCTAAGTCTCCTGGGATAGACTCCAGGCCCCTTGCGACCCTGAATACAGGATAAAGTGGTATAGAAGATGAGTGAGTAATTTTTTTTATCTGAAGTGTAAATTTCACTTTAATGTACTTTTTTTTATTTAATGTAATTTATTTATTTATTGGTTGAGACAATTCCAAAAAGCATGTTGCAATATGTATGACTATGTGTGTGTGACAAAAAAAAAATTGAATTGAATTGAATTGAAGTAGTCTGCATGCCCACTAGGATGTGTTAGCTTTCACTCACCTCTCGTATAATGATGGAGAGCTGGCTGTTGGATGGGAATTAAATAAATAAAATTTTAAAAGAAGCCAGTGGGGGAAAGTATGAAGGTGCTGGCAATGTAAATGCCCTCCCAATCATTCAATTTGTATGCTGTTTGAGTGATAGGAATGATGTGTGTTCTGCAGAAAATAAATGCTCATGGCATCATGCTGAATATTTGGTCAATATCAGCATGTGTAATGTCGCTGTTTTAACCCAGCTTGTTCTGATCACCTCCTCCTGCCTGTGCCACTCCCGTGCAGATCTAGATAACGGGATCTAATTAATTCCCAGGACAAGAAAATACACAGTAGAGTCATTGAGGTCATGCTGTTATTTCATTCTCTCACTCGGGTACAAGAACAAAATACAAAACAACAAATCAGTGGGAAACAAACAGCATGTTGGTGGACTAACCTGCCAAGAGACACTAGGCAAGTTCAGGCACAAAGCGAGTTTGCCCCAGGGAGCAGCTGCTCTATATATGAGGACTAATTTCGATTCAGCTGAGGAAACTAATAACACATTGTAATGCATCGCCACCCGCTGCGATCATGATAACTGGATCAGAAGGGCTCCTCGGTGGGCTCTGCTGGGAAGCCACACTCCTACGCACTCTCGTCCCTACCTCCTGTGTGGTAACGGCCGACAGAGACGCATCCGCCGAGCTGCTCGGTAACACATCCTAATTACAAGCCAGATGTTAATGATACAATTAATTACTTTCTGCTCCAGTAACGGAGCTACAAAAGAGCCGGGGTTCCTCCAGTGGGACGCCGTGTTATTTTTATTAAGGACGTGCAAGACTCGGCAGTCTCGTGGGAATGTAGCGGTAATCAAAAGAAGGAATAGATTTCAGGTTGCATCTGGAGAATTACAGCAGGTGCTGGGACACAGGGTCCTGTTCTACTTTCTGCATTTGGGAAATAAGAAAAGGAATAGAATGTTTCCTTCTATTTTGTCTCTTTTCCTTTTTTTTTTTTTTTAGAAATCAACAACTTATGTCATGCTGTGTGTAACTGTAATGATCTGAAAGTTGATTGTTCCTTTTTCAAATTAACATTGTTTCATTTATCAAAGAAAGTCAAATTTCAGCATGTTTTAACCATTGGTAGTTACATGTAAAGTTGTTGAGCTCTTATCAATTTAAGACTATGCAGAGTTTTTTTTTTTTTTACTTTTTTCTCACCAACCTCTCTTTTTTTTCTTTCTTGAAGTCTTGAAGTCAGCTTGTCAAGTTACAGGGAACCCGTGAATTGTAAGCTCTTCTGTCACGAAGACTGCAAGTATTTCTCATGCCAGAAATAGGAAACTTACAACTATACAACAGCAGGTCTATGTACTGTAAATGTTAGATACCCTGCATCTATAATAATAATAATAATAATAATAATAATAATAATAATAATAATAATCTTCTTTTACTTCTTTGTCTTTCGGTTGTTCCCTTTCAGGGGTCAACACTCTCTCTCATTACATCCAGAAATCTCCTCTTTGGTCTTCCTCTAGACCTCCTGCCTGGCAGTTCCAACCTCAGAATCCTTCTACTGATAAAATTACAATCTCTCCTCTGAACATCTAGGTTTAGTAACATAAATATTGTTAATAGCGTCAGTAATCTGTAACCAGGTTACCAGAAGTAACGGGGAAAAAAAAACGACAAGATGATATGAGAGAAAAAAATTAATAAATAAATTAATTCTTCGGAAGGAATTAAATTATAAATGAACAGTAATTGAATGTGTGTATGTGTGTATATATATATATATATATATATATATATATATATATACTCTTAAGTCGCAAATTAATGTGGCTAATAATAATTAAGCCTGAACTTGAGGCGGACCAATAGGAGTGAGGAAATGCAGCGAGTTCCGATTTTTCGCACAAGGTGTGCACGTGCAGTTAAAAAAATCTCTCTCGTGCACGCACACTCCGAATGAGCGAGGTCTTTCGTGACATGTTGAGGAGCTTACGTGAGTGGAAAAACACACTTTATTATTTAATTTATGCTTTATATATTTTATGTTAATTACGAGTGTCTTTGATATTGAGAGTTACTGAGTGTATTTTTGGTTAAAAAGGGTGAGAAAAAAAGCGTTGCCGGAGAAGCAAAGCATCCAAACCTCTCTGAAGTGTTTTAAAAGTTTAGCGACTGCCTTGGTAAG
>JAOVVA010000009.1:24734385-24755265 GCA_028565275.1 Leiocassis micropogon
TCCAATAACTACCTGGACTCCATATTAATATCAATTAACATCAACTGTTATAGCTGAACTGGCTGCCACCTAACACATAATATGAATAATTCTTTTGATTGTGTAAAGCTGCTTTGCGACAATGACAATTGTTAAAAGCGCTATACCAATAAAATTGATTTGAATTGAATTGAGTTATAACTTGTCAAGCTAGAAGCTACTCATGGTGTAAAGTAGCTGAACTTTTGATAAAGAAGTTCCCATAAGAAACTTTATCACTGTATAGGGACTTTATTAGTCCGATTACCTGTACTATAATATAATGTATTATGGTATTTTTAACAGTACAATTATACTTGTTTGATGGTATAGTACATGTACCACACTATGTTACACACATGGTTGTACCATGGTACATATTTTGTTACAATGGTACATGTACTATAGTAAGGTCCATGGTTCTATCATGCACTATAAATGGTACCAGGATACTGTGAATTCACCAAATTCTATAGTACACCCCAAAGTACTACCACAGTACCCACTGAACACAGTCACAGCCACAGTACATACTCTGGTACTCTATAAAGTCCTGTGGTGCCTACCATGACAATGGCAGTATTACCAAGGTACTTCTATGATGTGTTATGATACAGTATCTACTGTATACAGTAGTAGTTTACGGTAATATAGTAAAATTACTCATAGGAGTTCTTCAAGCTAGCTAACTACAATGAAGTTACGAAGGTAAAATTAACTGTACAAACATTTTGTTATCATGAAAAAATAATAATAATAAATACGGCCTCGGTCACTACACATACTGTATTGGCTGATGCTAGAAAATTAGCTAAATACTAAAATAAAAGTCTTGTAGCTATTTTTTTTGACAATTTGTTAAAATAATTCAGATAATAGTTCTATCTAAGAGTAGCTCTAGGGTAATGCTTCCAGACAGATTAATTAATTTGCATTGTGGTTAACAAAAAATTATGTTGAGGTTTTGTGAGATGAGAAATTGTGGTGTAATTACATGTAAGATAAAATAGGAGCTTGTTACTGAAAAATGCCATATTATTTTAAAAAACAACAATATTAGCATTACAATTTGTAACAAGTTATTTCTTAACATTGTCTATTACTGAAAGCAATACAAAAAAGAACATCCTTCTCAAAACTTGAGAAACTTGTTGTTGCTTAAATCAAGAAAAAAGCTTTTTTTTATGGTTACAGTTGATGGGACTGGAAAGTAATGCTTTAAGTCCATTAACTGCCAGAGATTTGTTGGATTTTTTGAGTGAGATTTCTCATACAGTTTCATTAACAGTGTTGGTAGTAGTTAGTAGTTGTATTACTAGCAGTGCTGCCAGTGTGAGGCATGCTTCAGGACCACAATCCCATGAGAAGCAAACAAAGTGTCAGCCAGAGAAATCTCATTTGGGCAGCACCAGAAATAAAGTACATTGACAAAGAAAGATAGCACCCAGTCTTTTAACTGCCATTTAATAATTACTACTTCATCTAGATTGTTGTTCTTTTAGCTGCTCCCCGTTAGGTATCACCACAGCGGATCAGCCAATCCACACCTTTTTTGGCACAGATTTTATACCAGATGTCTGTCCTGATGCAAGACTCTCATTTTTATCCCGGCTTGCCCTGCAAAACCAGTGGCTAGGGATCAAACCCAGGGCTACTGCATGGCAGACAACAAGCCAATGCCCTAATTACCCCTTCCCCTATGCTATTAAGTATCATTGATTATTGATTTTCATATAAAAAAAACAGGATTCATTATGTGGTTTTCTGTTCTTTCTGGCTTAAGCTGCAGTAATTGGCCGACGAAATCCACCTACATGGTGCCAGGCAGAAAAGTCCATTTACTGCTGGAAGTGAATTCCAGTTTTGCCATCTTGAAAACTTCTCCACTTGTTACTCGAAAATGATTTCCTGCTTTAATGAGCTTGAACAAGTGTGTGTGTGTGTGTGTGTGTGTGTGTGTGTGTGTGAGTGTGAGTGATTTCATGCAATGAAATGAATCCCTATCCAGTGAATATTTCTTAATTGTTGCCTGAGCAGGGTTGCAAATAGTTTAGTAGAATCACATTACTGTTTCATATTATAGGCCTACAGCAGAGTCTTTTCTTAAAGACCACTATTGTGTTAATAATTGCCTAGTACTGCAGAGTATATATGACACATTTTTGTTAGGTATTATATACACTTTTCATATAATATAACTTTAATGTGTGAAAATAATTTTTGCTGTAACTCTTTTACCATCCTGGAGTATGCCCCGTGCCATCAGGGGAAAAAACCTCCATAGATGTGATAATCTGGTCATTCAGTACATTCAGGTTATCAGCTGACTTCATTTTATTGCCACATAACGTTGTTGAGCCTAGACCTGAGCAACGGAAGCAACCCCAGATCATAACACTGAAACATATTAATCACATATTAACCACAGTAGTAATTACCTAATAAAATGATCTGTCTTTACTTATTGACTTTCTCTTAAAGATTAGAAATCAGTTCTGTAGAATTATTGCCAATATTTGTAGTAATATTATTAGGAGTATATACAGACTATACAAAGTAGTATCCCCAGTTTTGATTTAACACAGTCATCTGGATTCCACACCGAACATATCAGGTGTTAATTCAACACGTTGGGTGTAAAAAATATTCTAGATTATAATAAAATGCAGAAGAAAGTACAGTTAAAGTGGCACTTGTTTTATCAATATGCTTCTAAGTATGATGTGTAACTTATTATATTATATAATGTATTATACACTGCTTGGCCAAAAAAAAGTCATAATTTCAGGATGGTCAAATTATTGGGCCACATCAACCGAAGAAAACAACTAAGCAGACTTAAAATTACTGGAACTAGATTAAGAACCCTTCAACACACTACTTGTTAGAATAATGCTAAACCGTCAACTTTGTGGGAGAAATTTGGTCAGAAAAAAAGTCACGAATGGAGATCACTTAAACACTTGATAAAATTCCATTGTAAAAAAATCAACACTAAAACCCAGAGCTATGTTTAATAGTCAAATTAAAAGCATTTCCATACAGACACAATGTAATGAGAACTAAACAGTTGTGTGTTCAGGACAATGTGTGTGTATATGTCTTCTATTGCCTTCTTGTGAATCCCGCAGGCATGAAACCGATTCAGCAGCCTCTCCCGATCAATAAAAAGAAGCGCTTTCGACCTTGAGCACGATTGGTGCGGAAAATGACAAGATTGCTGGTGTTTTAGCGAGGCCTCTTCGCGGCTTCATCTTCTTTGTGATCAAAGCGTAACAGGAGAGACGGAGCAACTCCAGTCACCTTTGATCAGGACTAACTCACACTGGTCTGTGGCGCAGTGCATAACCGTGTTAACACTTGTTGAGCTGAAACCCTCGTTGCTGTGGGGCTCAGACGCCGGGAAAAACAAGGGGGAATATTTAACATCCAATTAAAGTAAAATAATTAAAGTTTCATTAGGAGTAGTCAGTGGAATGTCAAAGAAAAGGGTGCTTTAAAAGCTGCACCAGTTATAAAGTGTACGGAAAACGTCCGTCTTTTTTATGGCAAAATATCGATTTCTGTTCAGTGATTGAAGATCGTTTTTTTCCCATTACGCCGTATTGAACCTTGCATTTTGGATTTGCTTCTAGCCATGCACACATGCATATAAAAGGGTGACGAAGATCACCTCTACATACCTATGCGCACACACAACCACACACACACACACATAAAGCGCACACATTATTGACAAAGGCATTATCCTGTTTTACTGCAGTGTCCTTTCTTGCACTGGGCCAGTAAACAGAGCACCCAGGTCACACTTGTGCTCTTTTAATGTCAAGATGTATGAAAGCATGCTAAGCTCTGAAGTCTATCACAGGCTACAGCCTCGGTTTAAAAGCTGACCTTGTCCTTTATCACATAGACACACATTTATCTTTAAAGTCACTTATATACTAAAAACAGAAGTGTTTAATCCCTCTGTTGGGATCACTACTCATTGCTGGATGTTTTATTAACCTGAGATATCTTTTTAGATTTTATAGCAACTTAATTGTAAAATATATGTTAAATACCTAATATATCCCACCATCCTGTGCTATAAACTCTATAAACAGTATTGATGAAAGTCTAAAAGCTGTTTACGTGGAGATCCTGATGGCTTGTGTGATTAAAAATAACAGTATAAAATACGTTTAATTCTCCAATCTGGGTCAGAGTCTCCAACGTCAGAGATTAAACTGTGATTTTGTGTTTTCCACCATATGAAAACCTTCAGGACATTAAGCACTGGAAACTAACAAACTGGTTTTGCAGATATCGTACAACATATAATGAAAATTCCCACCATTCCTGAATTAAAGCAGGAGATTGACAGGGTGTCATATTTCCAACCAACCGTGACATCTCCATAAAATATCTTGCCAATTCATCTTGGGGAAAATGTGTAAGAAACGTCCTTTTTTTTTAAATACATCCCTTGGTACTGGTTGAAAAACAGCAATCCCCCAGAGTTCCTGACGAGGCCTGACATGCCTGTGATTACTGTCATTATCAATTCAGCTGGTTTTAGGCCGTGACGAAGACGGCGCCGCAGCCTTTTGTCACACGAGCAAACCTCCTCTCTGTCGCTGCCCTGAAATTTGCGTCACTCACGGCTAAGTGAGAAAGGATGCTTCAGTGTCACCCTGTCATCCTTCCTCATTGGCAGTCAGTGCAACAATGTGGATCTGTGTGCGCCTGCATGTGAGTGTGTGACTTATGATTACAATCTTTGTGTACCAGAATACCGTGCTGCACACTTGGCAGGGTATTATTAGATATTAAGTGCGTTCCAAATTTTTAGATCTAAATTTACTGCATGCTTTTGTTTGGGTGAGTAGTTATTATTAGTGCACACATGTATGAGCAATCAATCTAAAAATAATTCGATCAAGCCACCCGTTTTATCGTCCCGGTGGGATGGTTAAATGCGATTGTTTTAGAGCTATGATGGTAAATGAATGAATCTGAGTGTTTACCTGGTAAAGTGATCATGTAGAGAAGGAAAGGAGAAGGACTCCAAAGCAACTGCATGGACGTGGAAAATTCTAGTTCTGTTCTTGGAGTGCTGCTGGTGAACTTATGTTCACTGATGGCATCATGAACTGCCAGGTTTATGGAGACCTTTTGGATGTAAACTTGCAGAAATCAATAGAAAAAATAAATTAATTAATTCATTCATTCATTAAAAAAAATGCATTTTTTTTTTTGGGCGGATTTTATTGCATTTTTAATGTAGTCTTGAGCTTTCTGAAGGTCTCTCATTTTTAGTCCAGTCCCTGTAGGAATGTTTTTTGTTTATGCCTCCTTTTATTAACTTAATTTACATAATATAATTACATTTCACTGAATCAAACTCAAGTGAGTTTATTACATTTAATATGAAGAAATGAAAGGGGTTAAAGACTTTTGAACAGAACTGTAAATCCTCAAATTTCTCAGCTGGAACATGATCCAAAGCAGCCTGGTCACCAAAACAAATTAAGTCTTAAAATGGTCCTTCCAGAGCCCTGACGTAAACCCTATAGCCTTTTTAAGAACACGAATTGTTGCAAAGCAGCTTGCAGAAATAAAAAATTCTGGATGTAAATCTACAGTAACAATTCTGAGACTAAATTAAGTTCTTCTGCAGCAGAGGTAAGTTTTGGTTTTGGCTGAGAGTTTGAGTTCCCTGGGATGGTCTTCATGAGAGCCTGTTTCATCATGGTGCTTGATGGGTTATGCAAATACACTTAATGATAATACTGAAAAACTGTTTCAATACTGAAAGAAAAACAAACTGACAGTTGTTATTCCTGTTGTTACATAATTACCTAATTTCATATGTGTTATTTCATAGTTTTGAAATCCCCAGTATTGTTGTAGAATGTAAAAAATAAATCACAAAATCTTTGAGCCGTAGTAAATATGCAAATGCATGCGTGGCTCAGGTGTTCATTATTATAATAATAATATTATTAATAATTATTATTTTTATTGTAATAATTTAAAATTGGTATTTTTAACTTTTGTATTTTTCAACTTTGGTTGAACGTATTCGATTATTCTGTGCAGCTCCTTTTTTTGTTGTTGTTGTTGTTTTTTTTTCCTCCTTTCCCATGCTACATAAATAAACTTACTCAAGTAACTTTTCAAGCAATCTTTTGATGCAGCTTGAGTACATTTTGCCAAAGGGCACACCAGGCATTGCTTGCATCCTGGAGACTTTTAGCAGGAAACAAAAGCACGACTGAACTCAAAGTGTTGCAAATGTAGAAAACCTGGTTGCTGTGTGGATTTGCTCTCTCTCTCTGTCTCCTCTTCAGACGAACAGAAGCAGCAGAGCAAAAAAAATCTGTCTCGGTGGATTGCACCCATAAATAGTGTCTTCTAAAAAGAGTGTGAAGATTCTCAGCTATGGGTTTGGATTTCAGGTAATCATTAGATGCTCTGAATCACAAAGCGTGGGATGTTTGCCATGACAGTAGCAGATCGACTTTTCCTGTAATTGTCAAAAAATATGGAATTTGCAATATTTAGAGCATTAAATAACAAAACATGATTGAGCAGATTTTCAAAATTTGCATTAACTCCTGACCTGTTACAATTACCATTTTAAGCAAGAGGTTCGAAATTCAAAGTCATCTAATTCTGTATTATTAATCTGATTACTTTTACCTAGTCATTCCTTTTATCCTTAATTTTCTAATTGACAACTGTTGGAAATTTGAAAATAATTAATATGGTGATGTATGGAAATAGCTTGGGCTTCCTATCGGGTTGTCAGAACAAACGGAACTTCATTACAGTGATATACACTGTCTGGCCAAAAAAAAGTCAATCATTTCAGAAGGTCAAATTATTGGGCTGCATCGAGCAAAGACAGCAACTAAGGATATTTAAGACCCCTTCAACACATTATCAAAACCTGGAAGCATAAAAAAAAATAAAAATAAGGAATGAACGAAGATCACTTAAATGCATGGTGACGTTGCATGGTAAAAAAAAATCAACAATAAAAACATACTTATTTTTAATAGTGAAAGTAAGAGCTTTTCCACACAAGTCATGCACAGTGGCCACAGTGTGATCTGGGGTTGCTTTAGTTGCTCAGGTCCTAGGCTCAGCACCATTATGTGGCAAAAAAATAAAGTCAGCTGATGACCTGGATGTACCGTGAAGCTGTATGTTTTCCTTCCCTGATGGCACGGCTATTTTCCAGCATTTCCAAAGTGGTTCTTGGAGCTTGAGGAAGCATTTTTACAGATGAACTGGCCACCAGATTGTCCACCATAATCAAAGCTACAGGTGGTTGAATTAAATATTTGTTCTTAATGCATGACTTTTAAGTGACATTTGTGTGACCAAATGTTAAAAGTAAAATTGGAATTTTAATTATTTTTAGTAATCTACAGTACTAGAGCTCGCTAAGAGGAGGTTTATTTGTTGGATCTTTGTTATTCATTAGGCAGATTTTGTGCCAATGCTCCCTATACAACACTTGGAGGTAGGTAGTTTTTTTATTTTTATTTTTATTTTTTTTTATGCAAATCTTCCAGAACACATCGCACAGTTAAGACAATTATAGTCATAATTCATACAGTATGCACACACATAGTGGAAATAATTCACCCTGTTCAAACTACTTACCTGCTTGAATTTGTTAATATTCTACTTTTAATATTTTATTTCCTGTGCTCAGCAGGTGTCTCTGCGCCCTCTTTCAACATGGCCATTTTTCGCTCATGATTGAGGCCAGTGAAGCTCAGGGACTCTACAGTGTCCACACACTCATGTCTTTTCCCTTAAACTAACGAAGAGTTAGACGCTGATGAATGGATGTGGAGGCTGGTTTAAATCACCTTCAGCCCAGTGGGGGGATCTAATGAATGACCATCAGTTTAGGCCAATTACTCAGTTAGGCAAGGTGACAAAGCGCACTGCCTTATCCTGCTGGTGTATATATATGTCCCTCTCTTTCTTTCTCTCTCTCTCTCTCTCTCTCTCTCGACATCTTCACATATGGCCAGAAAAGCCAATTTCCTGTTAAAACCCAATGTCACAGATGACTTTCAGCACCAATGTACATGTATCTCTGTTTTGATAACACCTTCCGCGAGTGCTAATCTTCCCAGCATATATACGTACAGTATATGTCGTGTATCACTGCAGCTGTCTCAATTGTAAGGAAACAAAGAGAAGTTAGTGGCTGGGAAGTTTCCAAGGAACCAATTGCTCTCACATGGTCTTGATGATAACTTGCCAACACACTGTACAGTTTATTAACTACCAAAGAAGAGCCATTTTATCAAGTTGTTAAATCTATCTTTTACAAATACATAATACACACAGTACCTAGGCAAGGAAATAGCACACAAGACTCCATAATAATGGTTACAGTTTGTTTTCTTTTTCTTTTATTGCTCTGAACCTGAGAGATTACGCTGCTTAAATGCTAGTTTTAGAGACAATCTTTTCCACACATCATTGATTACAATAATTGTGCATTTTTTACTGGTATTGTGGGTGGGTAGCAGATGCTGAGTTGCTGATGTTTTTTTTTTTATCAGCTGCTCCAGTTAAAAGGGCCCACATCAGACAATCTAATTCACACATTAGCTGGCACAGGTTGGCACAGGTTGTACGTTAGATGCCCATTCTGATACTAAGGATGTCGGGTAGCTTGGTTTGAGCTGGGAATCAAACCCTGGCCTTTACCATGACAGGCAAAAAGCCTACTGATGAGCCACCAATGCCCTGATGGTAGTTAAAGAGTAAGCTAGCTCAACTTATATAATGATACATTTGACTTTAATTATTAAAAATGCAATTTTACCTCACCTTAGATGCTTATATATCTCTTCAAATGCTTTTGGATTTAATGGGGTTTTGGGTTCAGCTATCTAACTGATAGAGCCACCGTGATTAAGTAACAACGTTGAACTTTTTTTTTTCGTTGTCAGTTTTTTTTAATTGATTTCTATAGAATATTTGATTGCAGAGCCCGAGTTTAAGTGTCAAGCTTGCAGCGTATGTAACTATGTCTAAGAAATGAACCGCAATGGACTTCATCTATTCAAACGATAGTTTTCGCGCATCAGTTACCGTGCTGCATAAGATACACTTTGCCCCACTAGCTAGGAGACGACAGTGGCTGTCTCACGAGATCTCAGTAGTGATATGGATTGGTTCATTTGCTACAGATCCACGTTGTGATATGTGATGACAGAGTATATCAGAGTATAAAGTGAATGACCAGACTGAGTCCAAATCATACCCATGTTGATGCAAAAAAAAAAGAAAGAAGACTTGAAAATTATCATACATTTGGGGACAATTAATGATTATACATCACAGAAGACCCAAATTATCATGCAAATACAATAATTATTATATATCTGATGACACTAAATTCCGTCATCTTCTTCATTTGAGTTTGTAGGCAGCAGACGCAATACCGCCACCTACAGTAATGGAGTGTGGCACAGAAGATAAACTCATCACTTTGTAGGAGACGTGACATTTAAACAGTCAACAAGACAAGTTACCTTGTGTTTTAATGTTTATTCAATATTTTTGTAGTTTTTAATCCTTCAAAACCTGCAAGAAATAGTGCTGTTTGAGACAAACCAGACAACACACATTAGTGCTGTCAAATCTAATCGAAAATCACAATGATCAAAAACCAAACCTCATTACCAGCTGGTACTGTATGTCTGACTAGCCAGCAAATCCCTCACCAAGGCGAATAAACTTAAAATCTTGAAATTAGTTGGCTAACTAAGATGGAGCTCATTATCTGGCTAAAGTCTACATTGTCAGGCTTTATATCTGATTTAGCATTCATTCTCCAACGCTAATCTTATTACAACTGTATATAACAATTTGCAAAAGCAAATTTCAGTAGCAATTAACAGGTTGGTTTGGGGTATTTTTAAATGTCGATGGAAATCAGCAAAGTGCTCGTCCTATCAAGTCAAGTCAAGTCAAGTAGGCTTTTATCGTCATTCAAACCATAAACAGTTCAGTACACAGTGAAATGAAACAATGTTCCTCCAGGACCAAGGTGCTACATACATGCAACAACATAAATTTACAAAAATTAATTTACAGCTCTACCGGAACCAGCTAGCTAACTAAGAGACCTAATTAGCTGACTAGCTCAGATATGACAGATTTACATTTTTTATTATTAAGTTAACCTAAAACTACTTCTATACAAAAAAGAGACAACAATAGACAACAGACAACAAAGTGCACATGCAAATGTGCAAACAAAGAGCTACAGAGTGACAAACACAACAACGTAACATGTTTCATTAGAGTTAAACGGTAAACATTTGACATTCCTGAGTAGCAGCAATTATTTAAAAATACTTTCATCCAGAGATCCAAAGTTCGAATCTTGTGTGATCTCTCAGACGGTGGGCTAGAGGGAGCTGATTGGCCGAGTTCTCTCAGAGATGTGAAAAGGGAGGCACTTAGCGCTCTCACATCAATCACAGCTCTACAGCCAACCACGGACATTTTTAAGCTCACACAAGCAGAAGGAGCGAATAGCGCTGTCCTCCGAGTGTGTTACGCGGCTCTCAATGGTGAGTGAACAGTTTGATAGGCTGCGGTTGGCTGGCGTCACATGGTTTCCAGGAAAGACATTATAGTTATCATCCCTCCCTGACTGGTAATAGTAGTCGTCTTGATGGGGGAGTGGTCTAATGAGTGGTGGGAATTAGATACGACTAAACTGCTACTTATTAGCTCACGATTTAAACTCCCCTTATCTTATCTACTGTATACGCTTATATGGTTAGCTAGCTAGCTAGCTATTTTTGGTAAAGCATTCTCTATAAGAACACAAGTGTGGAATCCTCTTTAAGAAACCAAACAAGGACAGGATCTGATTCACAGTCAAAGGAACATTTTTGAACACACTAAACACAACAGTTGCGAGACGAGTTTGCAAGATTCAAACTTAAACAAGGTAAACAAGAAGTACATTTGTTATTTTAAACATCCCATCTGGGAGATCTTGTGTCTCATATGAGACATCTGGATAGTGAAATGTCTTAACAGTACATCTGCATAAATGATGAAAAAGCATTAAATAAAAATCCTGCTGTTAGATACTGATTTGCCGAATCAGAGTTATTCTGTCCTTGTAAGAAATCTCTTCTCATTCAGGTCCTTGCATGTGGCATACATGTGGTACCTAACAGGCTTAGATAAATAATAGCTCACAAGGCAAATTTTTAACATTATATCCGTTACTAGGACGGCTGTGTTTGTGTACAAAAACCGCACTAATGACACCACTTCTCATTACTGAGTTGACCGTCTCAGAGAGCAGCAAGTGAATGCTTTCGTTATGATTAGCCAAATAAGACTAATGAACTCGACATGTAAATCGCAGCCCTGTATATTGCAGTTGCCGCGGAGACGCTGATCTTGCTGGAAGAGTAGTCCGGTGTTGTGAGTGCATATGAGGCGTAATTACACCCCCTCATTACAGAAGTGGTGGAGAAAAGCGACTGAAGGAGTCCTCTGAGGCCCTCAGCCTAATGCTGACAAATAGGTTGCAGTCAGTCACGCTGCACACAATGAGCACGCTGAGTGGTTACTGTGGGCACATACTACGTGCCTGAGCTAGGAATGACTACACACACACATACAGTGTTGCTAACTTTGCAACTATGGTGCTATATTTGGTGATTTACTATTGTAACTTTATTTATTTTTATAAAGCCCAGAAATAATCTAGAAAAAATGTAAACAGGCAATAATCTAATCCCTGATGACCTGTGATTCTCAGGGACCAATCACTGATAAAGATTGTTTCCATCAACCAAATGCTAATCACCAATATTTGGAATAACCAATTGAACATTACCAAAGTTGTCAATATCCAATCATCATTTACCGATCATCGATTACCACAGTTACCTACAACCAGTTGCAGATTCCCATTGTTGCAAGCAACTAATCACTGAACACTCCAGTTCACAATTACCAATCAATCATCACATTTTTTTTTGCTGGAAAACACCATTGTTTCCAATGACCAATCACTGATTTTTATAGTTACCTCCAACCAGTCTATGATCCTTATTGATCTTAACAACCAATCAATGATCACTTGTTATGAACATTTTTACCAAAAACAACCACAAAACATATGTTTTCCAGAAACCATTATTACATTATTACAGTGATACATTATTTACAGTCATAGAAGCTTAGAAGATCTTTTTTATCTTTCTCTAATTAATTCCCTGTAATTATTTGCCAATTGTTTTTAACAGAAATAATAGGATTATGTAAATATGGTGGCAGCATTCATAATGTTTTTGTACCTTCTATTATTTATTTATTTTTTATCATGATCAAACTACAGTACTCTTTTCTATTCTGCATTTATTTTATAAAGTTTTACTTCTTCATGGAACATGTTTGATATGCAAATGATCATGACAATTCCAAGAATATGCAAATTGGTCTATGGTGTCATCTGGCACTTTCTAGCAACTTTTTGTGCATGCATTAGATACTTTCTGCTGAATAGAGATGACAAATGTTCACAGAGAGAGAGATAGAGAGAGAAAGAGAGAGAGAGATGCTGGATAAATGAATAGCTCAGCATATTCAGAGGCAGTCTTACCAGGCATCATCGCCATAGATATCTAAAGGCTGATAAGATACAGGGTATAAAAGCAAATTCATTCGTAAAGAAGGATGGTTTTCAGCATCATTGCATTATAGCATGGCATTGCTCATGTTTTCCTAAAACTATTTATCTATGTCTTTGCCCTTTCGTTTTAATTGTACGTCCTTGGTTGCCAGCCTCTCAGTAGAGATAGCGCTCTAGATGACGAGGTCGTAAGATCATTAAAATAATTTTCCTCTTGAATGCCGAAATGCATGGATGCCCCCTCATGCTTCTGGGTTTTTTTTTTTTTTTTAGTTTAATGATGTAGGTTTTCGTAACAAGGCTGCAGTGCCGCAGGCCCATTTATGCCAGAGTAATGAAAAAGGCCAAACGGGCCGTGCATCACTTAGTGCTGCTGAATCAAAACAGATTTGTAAAGGCGAACTATGCCAACTCGGCCCATTACACTCGATTTTCTCAGCTACCAATTGCTTTTCCCCCGACAAGCATTAAAGGTGCATTATGTATAGGACTTGGGTTTGTATTTCATTGAAAAAAGATTGTGAAATCGATAAATGGGTATTGGGGGTGTGTAACTTTCCTTTTTAAATGGTGCGATGCCCATCTAGATACATTTTAAGCATCTATGAAATGTGTTCAAGTCAAACAGGGACTTGTGAAGACATTTCTGGTGAATGAGAGCATGAAAGCAATTGACATTTACCAGAAGACTTCAAGCATAGTACGTAGTGATGAGACTCTTAGCCGCAGAAAAAACATTTGAACGGTGCATTTTGAAGAAGGCCATATGTCCATGGTCTCCTTTCCCTGCCGAGGTGGCTCAGAGCACCCCGCACATTCCCGTGAACATTCAGCAAGTGGAACATCTGATCCTTGAAAATCAATGGACAACTTGATGCTGACTTGTGAAAGGGGCACATCTGTCTGTTTGAACTGTACACACAATAATTCACCAAAAGTACCTGCACATTACATGAACTCGCTTGGGAGTTATTGCCACATCCCCTGTCCAGTCCTGACCTCGCTCCAATCAATGGGATTAATGCAGTAGGGTAGCAGGAGTTTATAAAGACATATAATGATAGTTTTTAATCTCATAACTATGTTGTGTTATTCTGCACAATCAAAAGTCCAGAAGGAGGCCAAACTGGCAAACGCAAAGATATCACACATCTTTTACTGGAACTGACAAGTACAGAAGTCGTGTCTCCCTCATTAGGATGGACAATTACATGGGCCAAGCCCTCTACAATAAGACCGACAGAAATATAAGCCACACCTCCTTCACTAGGATTACAAGCACAGGAGCCACCCCTTCTTTACTGGTATTGACAGGTGCAGATGCCAGTCATCATCCATTGGTACTGAAAACACCTTTTTCCCTTTTTTCCGTCATTTGGACTGACAAGAACATGAGTCACAACTGCTAGGACTGACAAATATACAAACCATGGCTCCTTTTTTGTGACTCACAATCACAGAATCCACAGCTCCCTCATTTGGGCTGACAAGCAGAGAAAAAAACACGTCCTTTATTGGGGCTAACAGACATGTGGGCTACACCTCCTTCATAAGGACTGACAAGAACTAAGGCCACACATCTTTCACATAGCAGCCATGCCCTTTTCACATCACCTGGACTGGCAGGTACCAAAGTCTTAAGGGGACTTTGCCTACATTGGCCATGTCTCCTTCAATGGGATTGTCATGAAGACTGAAGACAAAGAGTAACACACACACACACACACAAACACATCTGTCTAAGTTTTTCTTACAGACCACCAACCATCACAAACTGTGTGGTTCCACAGCTGTGCTTATCTTAGCCACCTGCTCTCTCAAGAACAGAGGCACGTGTGAAAGCCAAAGCTTTATCACTGCTTATAGACTGAATCTGCCTAAAGATTTATGGTGAGGTATGATGCAAAATCATCATATCAAGGCAGTGTAGATGATCAAGACAGCAGGTTGTGTTTAGGTAGTGACCGAATGAGCTCTTATCAGTGGGAAGTGTGAGAGTGAAAGTGAGCTGCAATTTAGTCAAGCTGCATCCAACCGCAGCCGAATGATTGATCATTAAGTGTCACCCAGATAAAGGCTAGAACACGGGGTAGAACACACAGGGCATTACTTCCTTCATTATCTTCTTCTTGCAGTGCACCAGCCTGGTCTATTAATCAACAGCAAAGTCATGGGTGCTGTTGGCCAAACCGATGCCCCTGCTAATGTGGGGAATGACCTCCTCAGCAAGGGCTTGGAGTGGCATTTAGCGATTCAGACTTTCTAACACATTTAATTCAAGATAAATGTGTGAAGCATGAGGGTAAAGTTGTCACACCTTCCATAACCAACAGTACCATCTTTTTGGAAAATTGCAAAGGAAGTATGCTTCAATAAAACACTTAATGGCAGGTTGTTATATAAGAGTTACTCTTAACCTCCTGGAAGTCGATCATTTTTCTTTCACAGATAGATAGATACTGTACTGTAGATAGATGAAACAAACACGAAACAGATGAAACAGACATGAAACATAAACGGACATGAACTGTCCAAATGTTAAAAGTTATTTTTAACTATTACAATGTACAAGAGGATGTTAAAGCCAAAAAGGGACTTTTGATTGTGCAGGATAACAGAACACAGTTATAAGAGTAAAACTCCCTTTATTTCTTTATATAATCCCCTGCTACACTAACGCACTTATCCAGAGTGTCAGGCGCTCTACGCTTTGAATGTTCACAAGAACGACTGCTGTTGGTCCGAGCCACCATGGTCAGGATTATCATTTATGGACATACAGCCTTCTTTAAAACATTTGCATTGTTTAAATGCGACTAAGAGTCTCATCACCGTACTGTTCTCAGAGTCTACTTTACATTTCAACCGCTTTTACCATCTTCATTCACTAGATATTTTCATCAAGTCTCAGTTTGACTTGAACACCTCTTGTATAAATGTCCCTGAGTGTCAAATAAATGCCAAACATCTTACAGAAAACCTATACCCTATTAATAATTTTCTGTTTTTTCTTAAGAAAGTATTTTGAGGTTGTTTATTATTAGAATTTAATTAAATGGAGCATCATGGCCGTTACTATAGAAACAATACCATATTAATATCAAACTGTGTTTTGCAGCTGCTCTTATAATAATATGATCAACACTTTCTTTTACGCCAGAGTTAAGAATTTCACAGTGCTGTGATAATCAAATTAGAAAATCAGCTTTCAAAGGTTTAATAGTTTTTAATCAGCACTTGGGGGTCTGTGCAGACTGACCCCAGAGCAGGTGAGCGGAAAACGGGCCGAGAGCCAAGTCACAGGCAGGAGGTATGTGCTCACGGTGGTGTAAAAAGCTAAAGGTTAGTTCAGCTTGTGTGATAAATAAAGCACCACCTGGCACAGGGTACAGCTCCTGGCATGGAACCAGCCGCAGAATGCAAACAGACTTCACCATCGATGCAGTCCACAGAAAATCTGTGCAAAGCATGCTGAAACCAGGACTTCATTTTCTGTTTTGTCTTCTCCTAGAGTGTGTTGAATGGTTCAATCCATCTGATACAATAAGCACAGAGGCCCAGAATTCTCTTGTGATTCTCACCTAATTTAATTTTCTCCAACAATACGAGCAAGGCTAATAAAGTAGCTTCATCAACACTGTTGTTAGCACAGCGTCATTTCACAATACAAGACAAAATGCTGTTCTGCTCTGTGCTGCAATATTCGATTAGCTCGTGCCGGCTCATCTGAGCTCCCTCCGTTTATCTTGTGTTCTCAGGCTTGGACTGTGAGCACTAAAAGTCACACGGATAAATTAATTTAATTCCAACATGGCGCCTGCTTGAGAAAACACAGCACCGAAGCGCCGCTCTTACTGCTCTTATCTGTAAAACTTAATTAGCTGCATTTTGTCCAAATTGCTCGTTGAAAAACAACAGTTTTCCTCAATTGACCCATCACAAGGCTACTTAATTTAGATGATAATGCATGCATAAAGAGTTAGAAGAGTTAAGCCTAAATAAAATGAGCTCCTTTAAAAAAAATTTTTTTTTAAATATGTATATTCAACGGTTAGTGGGTAGAAGTCAAGAAGATTCAAGGCAATCATTTTCCAACTCAGCACCTCAACTAATTGCCTCATGAAAGGCTTCAGAGCACCCAAGTGGGCCCTCAGCAGCCCATTAAACTTTATTTTGTTTTTTGAATGTGCAGATATAAGAGAGAGAAGTTATAATTAGGACCAGTGGTGCCAAGAGTTAAGCCTCAGGAATGACTTGTAGCCAGGGCAAAAACATCCTGTTGAGGTACACAAGAGGATGAAGTAATTCAAATTCGCATCCTGTTCCATTTATTCAGCACAAACTTCTCATTAATATGACTTGTGGTGAGAATTTCAGTCTTTTAAGCGAGGTTAAGGTTAGGGCAGTTTTACTTCCAATGCCCAGGTTCAATTAAAATGCCCAGTAACACTGTTGTTCTTAAGCATCTATAACTCATCCATGCATTATCTGCAGTGTACTGTTTATTCTGTGCAGGTTCGCAGAGAGTCTACAGTATCTCAGGGAACTTACTGCAGCAGGAGGGGGACGCCTTGGATGGGGTGTGTCATCACAAGGCACAATCACATGCATATGCACTCATACAGTACACACAATCAAACACTATAAGCAATTTGGAAACACCAATCAACCTACCGCGTTGGAGTAGGAACCCGGGATGCCCAGGGGAAACACGGCAAGCACAGGGAGAAGATGGAAACCAAACACACAAGACCGGAAATGATATTCAAACTCCCAGCCCTGGAGGTGTGAGGCAGTTGTGCTAGCCACTAAACTAAAAAATATTTATTTATTTGTTTATTATTTAATTTATACATGTTTGCATTACAGGTGGTAAAATGTTAATGATGTTTATTGACACATTGTCAGGTACAGTAGCACAGCAGTCGACGTGATAGGAATTATTTAACTAGGAATCATGATAATATTGTATCCCTACCTTCTGTAATGTTTTGCATATTGTTGCTAACTTGAAAATACTACAGCAGAACAAGTACTAACTTCCAAAAATTACGTTTAACTGTACGGTAAATGGATAAAATTGGCAGACGTTAAAATATATTTTGTAAAATTTGCCACACTACTTCTGCTTCATTTTCCTGTTGTTGATCGTTTTCCTATAACACCATGCCCTACTCACTACTTGTAGGTCTGGGCAGGAACTAATGCTCTGCACATCAACTAGCTCCTCATTACATGTTTATCACATTTTATCATATATTTTGAGAAGAAGAGTGAACTATTATTAAAGTATGATTCATAACAGACCTAAGGCTGTGCTATTATAGGAAAGTAATTTCACAGGAGTGTCACCAATATGAAATGTTTTTGTTTAATGTGTTTCTTATTAGGTTCGATGATGTGGAGTGTCCATTAATATGAATAAGCTGTTTCTATAGAAACGATAACATATTCGAATGAGTGCATTAATATACAAAATTTAATTTACGTTATAGCAAGAATGACCATCAGAACTGCGGTTATGGGAAACAGATCAACATTTCAACATCAAATTCATACAAAAATCCCTAACATCCCTAAAACATTTTTTTTTTTAGTTTTGGTCCAGATCTTTAACAATGATGATTTGTGACATGGTTATTGTTATATCGTTATATGAACTGGTAATTTTGTTGATCTCTTATGTTTGAGAAAAAAAGAAAGAATGGAGAGCATCATGGGGGATTCAGACTGGCTACTTTCAGACTGGCTAGAGTTCATGAACCAGGCATTGGTGGTAGGTTTCTAGCCTACAATGCAGAAGTCCTAGGTTTGATTAGCAGCCAGTGCCCAAACCCAGCCACTGGTTGTAGCACATCCTTTGTGCCATCCCTAAGCATAGAAGGGTAGGGTCGGCTCATGCTGTGCTGCCTCAAGTGGCTGGGTTTTGACCCTGACTGCTAATTGAACCTGGGACTTCTGCATCTTAAATGCACTCAAAGAAGCCTGTCTGAATCCCCCATGATGCTCTCCATTCTCATATGCTTGAGAGCTCATTCTTTCCCAAAACGCAAATCCATTCTTCTTGCCACTAGGGAACATCCATGGTCAAACATCTTATGCTTACTTGGTCAGCCTTGTAGATGGATCTGCTTCAAGTCAATCTGATCTATTAACCTGCAGCGCCGTTCAACTTTTCAACATATGAAAAAGTGCCTTGTGTCCACGTTCAGCAGCTTCATCCTTCGGCAGTTTGCTTTGAAGAAGATGATCCTGAGCCATCATCATTACTCACTTCCATACACACCACATCCTCGTGATCTGCTTACACATGACACCGTGAAGTGATTAGTCAGGGGGATGAGAACATCTTTATTTGTGCCTGTGGGCAAAGTACTCAATTACAAAAATGATCCATCCTGCAAAGAAAGGAACCTGAGTTACAGAGCTGAAGACGGAGTGTGTGTCAGGGCGGTGGAGGCAGGTCATTTCCCTCCCATGCAGGAGGCCTCCATTGCACACTGAGCTCTGAGAGCTTTGATGGCAGCTATAGATGGTCCCATGCTACTGTGTGCTGACACAGCATCTTTCTCAGCATCCTGATATCAAACTCTATGATTTTATCATCAGTCTTTTTCTTTTAAGTTAAGAATAATAGGTGTTCCTGACTGGTGGTCAAATATTAGGACCTAAGTAAAGAAACAATTGTTTGTGGAGTGGAAAAAGTATGTATTTACTGAATGCCAAAAGTGAGAGAATGCTATGCACTAATAAATCAAGGCAATGACATCTATATGATCAGTTTTAACTTTTTGTCCAGCATCTGCTATAATCAAGCTGGCTACGTGATGTTCTTGTTGGGTGTTGTCTGGTTCATCTCCAACTTATTTAAGCTAATATACCATATCCAAATTATTATCTTCAATTCAGGCAATTCTAAGTGTATTAGTTAGCATGAACAGTGAAAAAAATTCTAATTCTGATAAGTAAATCAACTCCAAGTGATATTGAAATTAGTCTAAATGTCTTAATGGCTTCATAATAATTCTTTATTTAAATCTATTGATTCTGCTGTATAAGATCTAAATAAATGTTGTCTGAGATATGACCTGAGACAATTCTCTTTGACACTCACATGAGATTAAAAAAAAAAACACAGAACTGGTCAAATACAGTAAGTGAATGTGACCCCTGACCTTAGACTGTCATTTCAATTCATTTCAAGTCATCGAGTGCTGATTTTTCCTTTAGTTAAAGTTTTCATATCACTGGAGCTAGCGGGGAGAGGGTATGAGGTGACTCGGATGAAATGAACTTCATAAACTTTCGACACCATCTCCATAAAGCGGCTTTTAAAATCTGACAACTGACAAATTGTGCTAGAAGTTTTTATGGCTTTTGTTAGCTCTCTTTTGCTCTAAAATATGGCAAGGGCAAATGCATGAATGCATTTTAAAAGCATAAACACATTTATATTTATGGTATAAAAAATATTTAACATTTAACCTACATTATATTAAATACAATGTTTTGCACAGTTAAATATATGTTTTGAAATTCACATAGAAACCATATTTTAGTAGGATTTGTATGGATTTCTGAATTTAAGACAAAATTATATAGACAGGGTCAAAATTTTCCATACAGCACACCTAGTATTTGGTTGAACTTCTTCTGGCATGGACTCTTTTAAGTGCAGTTCACAGATTTGTAATAGGTTTGACACTCTGAAAGCAAAATATTAGCCTGCTTTATCCATTCAACATCCAGCTTTAATGTGTGTGTGGGGTCACTAACCTGTTACAACATTCAATTTTGTTCAAAGATCAGCCATCTCGCTTGTTCTGCTGAAAAACTCTTCTTCAGTATTCCATCCACTTTGTGCACTAGTTCCACTGGCAGCTAAACAGCCCCAGAGCATGATGCTACCACTACTATGGTTACCAGCTGCTACAGGGTTCTTAGGGTTAACTACCCTAAGAAATGATGCTTACTCAGTCCTTACTCAGTTCCAAGACTCAGATTAACCAGTTTGTACACTTGGGGTCAGTAGCTTCCAGTTCATGGCAGGCCTGTGCCATCAGAACATGTCAGGAAAAAAAGCCATAATTGCAGCCTGGGCATACGCTTCATTCACCAAATACTTATTTCTTAATGTTATTTAGCCTAAATGAGCATTAACTCAAGGC
>JAOVVA010000009.1:24755365-24767294 GCA_028565275.1 Leiocassis micropogon
AACATATCCGATATGTGTCACATATGAGCAAAAAATCGGAATTGGGTCACATTTAACTGACAGTGTAAACGTAGCTTCAGTTGTTGGCACGTGACTCAACCTACTAATAACTTGTTCTTAGGTACAATTGTTTAAACTGATTCTAAAATCTGCAGATGTTTAGAAACAGCTCCAAAAGACGTTCCTGACTTGTGTAAATCTACTATTCTCTTTCTCAGATCTTTGTTGAGCTCCTTGGACCTTCCCATTGTACTGTGCGTTGGTCAATCCAATGAGTTCAAAAGAGAAGCTACAGTACCAGATAAAATTAATCATGATCAGTAACAGGAAGTTGAGAGGTCTTGGACTTTGGCAAATTAAAAGACATATTTAGACCACTGAATTAATTATCTAAATGGGTGTAAAAAAGATGTTTTTGTGTAATGATATCATAATGTGTAATGATAACCGTGTGTTCATATCAGAAAAACCTGTAATCCTGGTGGTCCAAATCACTTCTATTTAAAGATAAAGGCATGTATACAATTTATTTTGCCACAGAAAGAGACGAGTTCAAAGAAATAATTGGAGGTCCAATACTGGCCTGACATTCATGTTCATGATGTATGTATGTATATAAATTTCTGACTGCAACAGTAGTATTTGGTGTCACTGAATATTTCCCCTGGGACAGTTGCACGTATTTAGAATCAGGATAATCACCTGCTTCAGCTGATTTTCTGGACTGTTTAGGTGAATTAAATTCCCTGCTTGTTACTTATTTCTCCAAGGCTCCCATGGGACTTGATGTAATCTATACCTTACTCTTTACATGCAAAAAAAAAATTAAATTCTAGATTCCAATTATGCACTGAAGAAATTAGCATTATGAAATTTGCATTTTTGTTTGCTGTCCAATGTAATAGGATTACATGTAAATAAATAAATCAATCAATCAATAAACTTACACAAGGTTTTATAATTACATCAGACAATTTTTTTTATTGACATCAATTTTCCATGTGGAAAGACACATGGATGATGATAATAAAAGCAGATCTCTGTGATACAGCCTGCACCAGCAGCACTTCCTCCTTCCTTGTAATCTAACTTTTCTGGGCCACGCAATTAATAAAGGTTCTGAGAAGCAAACCGGCGACAAGATGAAGGTGGAGGAAAATTGATAGAGCTCATAAATCGCACAAGGCCCCACCATATTTTATTAGAGCTCCAGAGGACCAGGCAGGCAGTGTGTATGTGTGTGTGTGTGTGTGTGTGTGCATGAGAGAGAGAGAGAGAGAGAGAGAGAGAGAGAGCATGCTAGTTTAATTTACTCCCACATGAATTTCACTGTGCATTAGCCTGATTTGCTGAGCATGTTTTAAGTTGTCTTCTTCACAACACTTCATACTGGTCCCCATACATACACACACACACACACACACACACACAACACACTTTCATCCAATCATCATCTGTCCATGCCTTCAAGCTCTTCTCTGGACACTCAGAAAAAATGAGTGTGTGTATGTGTATCCTGTGTAGTGGTGGAAGGGACAGAAGGACGATAATAAAATCTTTAAAACGTGTTTTGGAACAGATGTGCGCTCCTTGCCGGAGGGATGCAAGAAAGGACGACGAGATCAAATTAAAAAAGGATGATAATGCCATCAGAACAGGCCGAGTGTCCTTACTCAGTTCCAAGACTCAGATTAACCAGTTTGTACACTTGGGGTCAGAATGACTTTTGTCCTTAAAACTTTGTGTCCTTTGTGGCACATTTGCTGTAACGGAACAATTTAGATATTTGTGCATCAGTTAAAAAATTAAGATTACCTGCATTAGGTGGATTTCACCCATTCCCAAATTTAAATCCCAAACCATTCATTCTTAGGAACAAAGAAAATCATAGGGAGATGCTCAGGAAGGTTTGTGTATAATATGGTCACCGCAGTTCATTAAAAATCTTAGCTGTCAAAAATGATGAAAAAAAATATATTATTTTGCTGATTAAAAAACATTGCAGCAATGTGTAAGCTATTTGTAAGTGGATCATAGCAGTTCTTTAGCACTTCATATGTTGTAGAGTCCAAAAAACATGCCGAATTCCTGCAATTTGCTGCAATTTGCAGTTCCCTAACTAACTATTTCACCGCAAAAGTAGTTAATAGTTGCTATTGTCCTTTTACCACTAATCACATGCGCCCACACGATCATGTTGTGACAACAACTGTAAGAGATGATTGAGGTCAGTGTTACCAGGTGAGATGAAGGCATAGGAATGAAAGAAACTCTGAAAATGTGTTGCCTTTTAAAAGAAAAAACAATTACAAATATTGATCTTAGCCAATTTCTAAATTTTATTCAATATAAATACATCTGACTTGATGGATTTTCACGTATGGATTGAATAAACAATCCACATAAAAAAAAGCAAAAATGAAAATGTGTTTTTACTAAATGTTGATTCCTGGTTTCAGATGTTTTGTCTCTGGATGTATGTATACTGTATGTCTGTGCTTTTCAGATTTTTACTTTCTAAACCTAATTTCTACCCATTTGCTAGTTCTCCTCCATCAAACGACAGCTGCCAAGCAAAGGCTGAACATATGTTGCTTGTGAGACAAACAGAAAGACAGATACAAAAGGCGTTCAAGTCAAACCATGACTTTTGATTGTGCACAATAACAGGACACAGTTACAGTGTAACAGTAAAAACCTCTTCCTTTATTTCTCTCTATAATCCCTTGTTACACTAATGCACTTATCCCAGTGTTTTATTAGTGCTTGGACACTATCAAGGTAGAAAGTTTTCTCAGTACGTTGGAGTCATGATCAGAATACCTACTTCACGTCTGAAACGCCGGCCCCTAAGGAACTCATTTAGTGTCCCAAACATTTGGAAATGGCTTGGAGCGAGGACAGGCCTGGACGGGGGATGTGGCGATAACTCCCATCCGAGCTCCTGTAATGTGTAAGTCGTGTGGGCGAATAATTGTGTGTACAGTTCCCACAGACAAGTTATATGTCGAATTCCATTTAATGAAAGTTTCACCAGAACATCTGCAGTGGGCTCTGATCCACCTCCACCAGGATCATCATTCACGGATGTATGACCTTCTCTAAAACATTCTACTGTGGCTAGGAGTCTCATCACCATAGTGTGCTTAAAGTGTTCTGTACTTGTAAATCAAGTATCCCTCCATTCACGATAAATTTCATCACAGGTCCTGGTTTGACTTGAACACCTCTCGTAGATACATATACTTAACACAATACTTATGTTCATCATAATATCGATCGGTTCAACTTCCACTCTTATTAAATGCATGCACTGAGCGTTTAGACTAATGCTATAGTAATACAGTTTATTGTTATCTCCAGTCTGTCACACGATTTACAGTACACCTCATTAGCTAATTAACAAGCACTGAGCTAGATAAATATGATATAGGATCAGGAAACTGCCCTGTAATAAGAGTGCCTCACTTTATCTTCATGATTACACATTAGAAAGATCGATGTCGCTGCTGTATGAATACTAGGACACAGAGTCGCGCGCTACGGCTGACCGGAGAGCGGCCGTGCGTGATAAAGATCTTGCAGACGGTCCACTTCAACCTCCTGAAGGGCAATTAAAGTTGCATTAGTCAAGCCACCACACAGATATACTTGAAATATCTAATATAGCTCAATCTAAACCCATGAATCTATTGAACTTAGTGGCGCTTTGGGGATGCGGACTTTGATATCAGCTTCCTCCCTCCAGGCCTAATCGCATCATTGTTATTTGTAACCCAGCTCAAGTCTGTAAGAGTCGCATAAGCTACAGATAGCATCTGGAACGAGCGCGGGAAACTTTTAGTGTCTGATCTTTATAACCAAGTCATTTCACATAGAGACGATAAACCTCCTGTGGCTGCTCGAGTCAGGAGTCTTTATTTGTCATTTGCACAGTGCACACTGGGTTTACTGGAATGGAATTGAACAGGGTGGATCTGTTCCCATGTAATACAGATACAGTATATTGTTGTGACCAAACATGGATATAAAAATATAATGGCTAAAGGAATACGGAATACTTGATATAGTCACCCCCACTTTTAATTCAAAACATAATAAAAATCATCTGATCATAGCGTGTCTCAGCGATAATCAAATACAACCTCAGACGATGAACAGCATCTAACTTTTATTACAGTGACATTATTTATTTAACAAATATTTATTCAAAAATATAAAAGAAAAATCATGAGGGCAATACTAAGTACCCTCTTACTGCTTCCACAGGATTTAAGAGGGTAAATTGCAGCCAGATGCGGCAAATCATCAGCCCTTGTTTAGTTGATCATCAGCAGATTTGCAGAACTCTATAAATTAAGAAGTTTTGGCAGTTTGCTAGCCTGGAGCATTCAGGTGTGTGTTAACATAATGCCAAGAGGAAAAGACATAAGCAAAGCATTTTCTAAACAATTTGGAGTTTCATGTTCCACAGTGGGAAAAAATTATTCATTTAAGTGAAAAACATTCAATACATTTGCCAATGTTCAGACTGTGCAATGCTCAGAGAAATATAAAAAACACACATCCCATGAGATACATCCCAGACCCTACAGGCCTCACTGAGCATCTTAAATGTTAAAATCTATGATGGCAAAATAAAGAAAAGACTGAATAAGTACAGTTTGTTTGGGTGGGCACCAGGAGAAAGCCTGTTGTATCTAAAACAAACACAGAGATTTGCAAATCTGCGTCTGAACAAACCATCAGACTTCTGGAACAATGTCAGTTATGGACAAATGAGACCAAAGCTGAGTTGTTTGTATAAAATAATTTGATCACATGACCTGCTTTGAGCTTATTGATTTTTATTATGTTTTACACACAAAAACAAACAAATAAATAAAAACATAGAATTAAGAGGGTGTACTAACTTTTGAACATGACTGTATTTTCTTCATTCATTCATCTTCAGTATTTTTCTTTGCTTTTGGTCAGGGTTATGGTGGATCCCAGGAACATCATACGGAGTGAGGTGGGAATAGACTCTGTAGGGAACATAACACACCCAAACACACACATTCACACCTAGCAGCAGTTTAGAGTAGGCTATCCATTCTGGTGTGAGGAAACCCGCATGAAAGTGGAGAGAGTCTGAAAATGTAGATACAGACAGTAACCTAAGCTCAAGACAATTATAATTCAGCTAACACAAAATCTAACAATTAAATAAATAATAAAAAATGGCTGGATGAAATTTTAATAAAATATTTTGATATGATCAAAGGTAACAGGTAAAGCAGTGTCAAAATCTGGACATTTTAAAGAAACCATATGTGTCTTCAATAGCTTGCCAATTAACTGCCATTGTTTTTAGATGAGCAAAGGTTATGCTGTCTGCCATTTATTTACAAAATATTAAATAGAGTTAATCATCCAAATAATATTTTGCACCCAGCTTTTCACTAGTGCTTGGATACCATCAAGGTAGAAAGTTTCCCAGGACACTGGAGCCATGATCTGAAACACTGGCCTTCCAGGAACACCTTTACAGTTCCAAACATGTGGAAATGGCTTGGAGTGAGGTCAGGACTGTACGGGGGGGATAATAACTCCCAGCCGAGTTCCTGTAAGGTTCTAAAGGTGCTGGTAAATGATTGTGTGTACTGTTCCCAAGGATATACATGCCTCTTTCTTCCGTAAATTGACAACAAGTTATCCGTCAATTTTCAAGAATAAGGAATGAACGTTTATGGTGAACATGACTGCAGTGTTCTCTGAGCCACTTGCCCAGGATCGTCGTTCATGGACACACAACCCCCTTTAAATTGTTTTGCATAACTCAAATGTTTTCTGTAAATGTCAGTCGCTTTTACGTCTTCATTCCCCGCAAATTTCACCACGGTTCGACTTGAACACCCTTTGTGCATATTTGGGAGACAACCAATGACAAGGAAGAGAAGGAGACAAGACATGAATCAAAACTTGACGCACATGGTAATGTATTTAAACCTGGGAAATGCAGATGTGAGGGCCGCAGCGCTGTGTGCTGTACTGCGCCCTGAGCGAGTGGGAAAAAAACCATGACGGTGGGTTTTATTCCCACATCATTTCAGGATTATTTTGATGATCTTGTGTTAGAATAATATGATATTCGAATGTAATTTAAGGAAAATAATCCATAATAATGCTAATAATACTACCAATAACACATAACAACCAAAGCCTCCATTACTGAGATGAAAAGACATTTTAGGCTGAGCATGAAGTTAATGGTTTCATTTCATGAGATCTATCCTATAAGCCTGATGAGCACACACACACACACACACACACACACACACGCACACAGCATGAATTCACAAACAAACTATTCTCTAACTGTGTAAAGCGTAGTAATGTGTGACTGATTCTCTTGGTTTTAACTCTTTTTCATTATCACACAAAGCCGTTTGCATTTTCTACAGTTCTGCTCCAGTGCATTCACAAATCCTCATTAGGACTCAGCGCCTACTTTCAGGAAGTCTGCTCGCTCGTTATGATGTCACTAATACTTCATGGTGAGTTATATAACGCTCAGATAAAAGCTCATACATTTCATCTCTTTTTAAAATAGATACAGGTTGTTGATGTACGACTGATTAGGAATTGGATTCCATCTATACCCTTCTGCTACAGAATGCTCGATTCTAATTGTCAGAAGGTGTCGATTGATTTTTATACCATCGGCCATACAGTTTCATCTTGGTGTATACTTGTGCTTAGCCAGTATTATGATAATAGTGAAAGAAACCAAACCACACATCATAAGCTGTATTTATACAGTACTTAGACAATAATACAGACAAATATTATAATAACTATTTCTTCAGCTCACATGCATTATGATGTGCATGCATGTGTGTTTAAGAGGTTAATACTGTAAATCCACCCGAAATAAAAAGGCTAGCATGGGTATGCTTGCTAATTCAACACGCTTGGCTCTCTCTCTCTCTCTCCAGTGCTGCAATGCTGAGACTTTCCCCTCAGCTCTTCCTCATTTCCTTATGCAATGAGACATTTGATTTAGCTCTTTATATGCTAAAGAACCTTTTTATTTTTAATATGTTAGCATCAAGGCATTCCAAGACATAAAAGTGCTGATAGGTTTTGTCATGTTCGAAAGCTGAGGACAAAGATCCTACATCGACTTGTCTGAGTGTAAAAAAACAAAAACAAAAAAAAAAAACAGTCTAACTCAATTAAGAAAAGACACACCAATAATTAATCAGTACTGCTGGCACCCTCTTTCTCTCTCTCTCTCTCTCCCTCACACACACATACACGCAAACCTCATCATCTGAAGTCTCCTACATCAAGGCTCATAGTCAATAAGCTTGAAAGATTAATGATGACAGTGCTGTGGAGTACCATCTTCTCCAGAGAACCCTTATAACGATTGTCGTACTGAGCTTGGAAGCTAGCAGGCTAATAATGAGCCTCTTCATGGGGCGGGAAAGATCAGGGCTCAAAGTGACAGATTCCTGATCTGAAAACCGGCCTGCAGCATCTAATTGACCTCCTCTCAGGCTCCGGAGATGTCCCAAACTGTGTCACATGCTGCGAGTGTGAAAATACATCTACCGTACGCAGATGAAAAGATCAACACCCTGGACATCAAAGCTGAGATCAGACAGTAAGTGCTGAGTTATGTAACCATACAGTACATACTGTTGTAAGGATTTAAACCCCGACTTGTACACACTCGTTCTCAGGCTTTAGATGTAATGAAGGACTCAGCTTGCGTGACAAACAGTCATTTGAATTGCATGTTTGGGGTCGTAAATATACTTAAAAATCCATAAAAACCCTTTACAGCAGATATTAAATACATTACTATTCCAGAGGTCACATGGACAAGCCCTCAGGTTGGATGTAGAAGGTACAAGTCTCAACTCAAGACATCTGTGACGCCTGGGGCGCTTAACATTTTACAGCATTATTAGGTCCTGAAGAGGGCCACATTAGGTCTCTAGTTCAGTAATTATTTGTTTTTTTACTACTTACATTGTATTATAAGAAAAAAAAAGAATAACCGATTTTTTTTTATATTCAGTCCTTATTTTCTCTTCCTAATTGCTTTTCAAGTGTAAAAGCAAGTTCTCGTATTTAAAGGTGCTGATCTCGATGCTAGATACACTATACACAGGTGATTATTGGTCATATATCTGAATGAAAAGCCTAAAAATAAATCACCGTAAGCAGGAAAGTAAACCAACTCCAAACACTATAACTTTAATTGTGGATTCTCTGGATATATATTCTTATGGGAGTTTCCACATGCAGCTTATTTCGTTCTATTTAAATAGACACTCTGTATTTAGGATTTGGGCGAATTTAGGTCGTGTACTGTATATACAGGAAATGCTCCAAATAACCTCTAAACCGGTAAAAAGTGAACTGAAGCGTAAACCATCCTGAAGGACAGTCCCATCATTGTTGTGTTTTTTTCTTCAGAATAATCTGTCTTTCTGTAAGCTTTTTTAACTCCAAGTCTCCTGAGTTCATTATGTGATTGAACATTTTATCCAAAGCAGGCTTGATTCTCGCCTCTGTGTGCATGGAGTTTGCATGTTCTCCTCTGGGTACTCTGGTTTCCTTCCACAGTCCAAAGACCATGTGATATCCTGGTTATTCAGTACATTCAGGTCGTCAGCTGACTTCATTGTATTGCCACATAATGTTGCTGAGTCTAGACCTGAGTAATCGAGGCAACCCCAGATCATAACACTGTCTCCAGAGGCTGGGACAGTGGACACTCTGCATGATGGGTGCATCGCTTCATGCGCTTCACTTCCTGCCATGACATGCCCATATATCTCCAGGTTTTAATAATTGTATTGGACAGATTATTAAATATATTACATACATAAATCTCCTTTAATGTTTCTCCTTTAATTATTCAACACTCCTGAATTGGCGACTTTTTGGCCAGGCAGTGTATACTACCAAAGGTGCTAACATTTTCAGTTTACCTGTAAAATACAATTTAGTTAAAAGATCACATCGATCACCATAGGATCATTTGTTAGAATGATGTGGAAGATGTTGGATAACGAAACTTTTCTGCTTTTTTTCTGATAAGCAGCACTCAGCTTTCACTAAAGGATGAATTTGCTCTTTGTAACAATTGTTTGCATTCTGACTTTTAAGACAGCTTCAGCCAAGTTTATTAGCTGAGATCTGCTTGGTCAGTAATCTCTGACTCACTCAGGATCAGTTTAATTAATGTAATCTCATTTAGAAGAATTTTCTCAATTCTGTTGTTATTCTGAGCGCTGAACCACATTCAAACAATTAACATTTTGGTGCTTTGTGCTTTCACAACTTGAAAAATCAGCTTAAAGGCTGGAGAGTTTATGGGACTCTTGAGACATGGACATTTGTGCTGATGCACATTTTTTTAGAGTTAGTGTGATGATGTGAGATACACTGCAACTGACATTCATATTATATAATATGACATATCATACTGAATCATATTAAAAGGTTTGTCTGTACATTGGTCAGAACTCGCTCTTTCAAATCTTTATATTTCATACATTGGAGGACAAGATACCAGTCTCAGAAAGATTTCTCCAGGCCTCCATGACCCTGAATTCAGGATAAAGCGGTCTAGACGATGAGTGATTGATTTATTTTCTACATTCTACAACAATACTGGGGATTTAAAAACTATGAAATAACACATATGGAATTAGGTAATTACGTAACAACAACAACAATAGTCAGTTGATATTTTAAGACATGAAGAACAAACCTTTCTGGAACAGTTCTTGCAAGTACGGTATTTTCAAGTACATTTGCAAAACCCATCAAGCTCCATGATGAAACATGAAGACCTTCCCAGGAAAACAAGACCAAAACTGACCTCTGCTGCAGAGGAGAAGTTCATTTAGAGTCACCAGCCTCAGAAATCACCAATTAACAACCAGCACCTCGTTATGAAGCTTTACAGAGCAGAAGTAGTAGATACATCTCAATATCAACTGTTCAAATGAGATTATTGGGTATTTTGGTTTTACAGTGTAGAGAGAAATAAAAATCATGAAATACCATGGAATTAGAAAGTGATCCCAAACTTTTGAGCTGTAGTGTTCATTGTGGAAGGTAAAATGAAACAATGTCAAATAAATACATAAATAATTAAGAGTTAATTTATTGAAATTGTAATTAAATGAAATTGTGAAAATGTGACACTTTAAATGTTAAAGTAATTAATTTAACTGCAGTTTTATTTTATTATTTATTTCATGATTTGAGCAAAAATAAACAATATCTTGTGCAAGCATTTTAAGTAAACTGCACATATCCAACTACTTTGTGTTTTTAAAAAAAGTGTGTGTGTGTGTGTGTGTTTGTGTGAAAGAGAGAGACAGAGGAAGAGAGACGGCAAATATTTACTGGCCTCTTCTGGCTTCTGTTCCAATTCCATTAGTCAATTTTTGATTAATCGGTCATAACTTAAAGTCGTAATATTTCTATAATATTGAGTTAACAAAAAAACCCACACTCATAGGATTGTTTAGACAATCAATTTAACCTCTGAAGAAGAACCTGGTGTATGCCATCTTGTCCTGGATTTTTAAAACAATTTAATGAATAAATTATTTACATTAAGATGTCTTGTTAGTAAAAAATAACTTACTTTGAAGACTCAAAAACTGCATGTCTTTTTTTTTTCTATTTACAATGCTTTAAAATGGCTTTTTGGTCACTAAGTCAGTGATAAATGAGAGTAGGTGGATCATTACACTCCCACACACACGTTATTTTCTCTTAAATGCTTGCGAGGCGAGGCAAACGTAAAGCCTTCTCCACCCCTTTTGATCTTACTATATGCACTGTGAATGCCTCTTCAACCTGTTAAATAAATTGCAATAATCACCTTTTGAGCTAAAACTCTGTAAATGTTTTACGATTTATTTACTGATTTATTTGCAGATAAGAGAAAAAGGAATATCTTTGTTCTTAAACCTATTATTAGCATTGAGCAGTGGAAGAAAAGTAAATGTGTTGATTCTTAGGTAAGAGCTTGAGACACTGAAGAAATTCTTTAAAACCATATTCTTTAAAAAACATTTAAAGAATATGGTTAAATTAAAACATATACACTTTCACCTACATACAGTGGAATCTGGGATTACGAGTAACGCATTTTGCGAGTGTTCCGCAAGACGAGCAAAGATTTTTAATAAATTTTGACTTAAAAACGAGCATTGTCTTGGTTTACGAGTACGAGTGCTGTGTAATGGCGAGAGTGTGTGTGTGTGTGTGTGTGTGTGTGTGCGCGCGCGCGTGCGGGCGTAATTTGACACCGTGCTCCTTCACCCACACCAACACACACACACACTCTCTCTCGCCTTTACAGCCCTTCTCCCACCCCCTCCTCCTCTCGGCTTCCCACACACACATACACACACTCACTGACTTACACAGAAATTCTGCTCTGTTGTGATTCTTTTCAAAGGCAAAGTGCAGGTTCATTTGTTTGTTTTTTTTACTTTACAGCAGTGATTCCGTTAGTATGCGCTCACGCGAGTGTGACTAGCGATGGTCCTTGCTAAATTTTCCGATAAAACAGTCTCTCCATTAATGTGTGTGTGTGCACACACATTACACACACACACACCAGCGCCTGCGCGCATAAACAGAAACACTTATCTGTCTGGATTTATTTTTACTTTTTTAAAAGGTAAAGTGCAGGTTAATATTGTAGCGTTTTTACTGCCTGAAGGATCTTGGAGAGACGAGTGAGCTTAATTGCTACCCAATGCAGTGGCTGGGAGTACTTTATTTAACACAGCACTGTATAGCATGAGTAGCACATTCACACCACATCCAATTCAGCCTTAGCATGAACCGGAGCACATTCAGCAGGTCACACACACTTAACACACCCAAACTTGGC
>JAOVVA010000009.1:24798710-24809275 GCA_028565275.1 Leiocassis micropogon
ACCCCCACCCCCATGAGGCACATCATTATGCACTCCTATCACTCTTAAATTCATGCATTTCTTCTTCATATTTTATGCGCTTGACTTCTTGAACTCTTGTGCAGATAAAGAAAAAAAACAACACAAGTGTACGCAAAACCCGATGTAGGAAGATATAGAAACGTGTTGCTCTACTCCAAAAAAAATCAATGTGTGAGGGATGGTGCTCGTGTGCGGGATGGCAAGTCAACACTGAGGATGCTATTGTGCAACATGTGCAACAGAATTCAGCCAGCTATGCTTGCGGTTGAATAGCTCGCTTATGCTCCTTTTCAATACTGGATTATTGGCATGTGATGATGATTGGTTCTATGACTGATCCTGATATCTTCATCAGCTTCATATGTATCCTTCACAATTAAGCATTGTTTGTTAAACTTTCTCAAAAAGAAAACGCAGATAATTTGTCTCGAATGACAGAAATAATTATCAAATTTCTTTGATTGTGGTTTTGTTTGTCAATTTCTAAGATACGCCACTATAACATGTTACCACTCATGGAACGCTTTTTTTGAGGAACGCGTGTACACCTACTCGCTCAGGCAATTATCTAATCAGCCAATATTGTGGCAGCAGTGAACTCATCCAGATAAGTGAAGGCAGCTTCCGGAAATGTTCATGGGTAAAAAAAAAAATATGATCCCAGTGCTTTTTAACCATGGCCTGGCTGTTGGTGCCAGATGAGTATTTGTACTGAGTGTTTATGTAACAGCTGATCAACTTGTGAGTTTCACCCACAACAGTGTCTAGAGTTTGCTTTGAATGTACTGTAGAGTGCAATAATGAATAAACGTCCAGTGAGCGTCGGTTTTGTGGAAGGAAATGCCTTAGAGATGTTTAGAGAGGTCAATAAGGAATGCGAAGACTGGTTTGAGCTGAGATAAAGGCTACGGTAGCTCAGATAACCACTCTGGAGTGAGCTGAAAAGCATCTCAGAACAAACAACATGTCAAACCTTGAGGCGGATGAGCTACAACAGCAGAAAATTCAGTCAGGTTCGGCACAAATGAAAAGCTGAGTTGGCACAGGCTCACCCAACCTAGGCAGTTGAATCTTGATTTCTGCTGAGGCACATGAATGTTGGGGTCAGAATTCAGTGCCAACAGCATGAATCCATGCCTTGTGTCAACACTCCATGGAGTTCAGGCTTTCTTGGCACACTTTGAGCATGTTAATACCAGTCTATTATTGTTTGAATCCCAAATCCAGGTTGAGGCACCTAAAAACTCTGAGGCAATTGCATGATATCATCATGTTGACATGGACAAGGAATGTTTCCATCATCTTATGGCTGAAAATGGCTTATTGTGCTTATGGCACAAAAAAACTGAGGTTTTAAAAGCAAAGAGAGACCGTACACAGTATTCGTACTGTATACTGTTCCTAATAAAGTCATCCGTGATGGATTCTATTATCAACATAATACTGGCACATGCCTGATGTATATTCATTAAATGTAAATAGAAGACCTTTTATCACCCCAATTAAAACTGGTGTTATGATTATGAGCCTGGTTCAGTTATCTTATAGCAATATTATGTAAAGTGGATTTAACCGAAGGCAAATGCATTATGCAGACAGAAATATTTCAAAGTGTCTGCTGAATGGATTCAGAGAGAAATCGGAGGTAAAAATCACCTACCTAAACATTGTTGCAGACCAAGTACGCTCCTTCACAGCAACTGTATTCGCTATTGACACTGGCCTCTCTTAGCAGCATAATGTGCCCTGTCCCAGAGCAAACATTGGTGCAGGAATGGTTTGAGGAACATGACAGAGGGTTCAAGGTATTGACTTGGTCGCTAAATTCCCCAGATCTTAATTCAATTGCACAACTTATAGGACATAGAGAATTTGCTGCTAATGTCTTGGTGCCGGATACCACAGCACACCTTTAAAGGTCTTCTGGAGGCCACGCTTTAATGGGTTAGAGTTGTTTTGGTGGCACAGGGCAGAACTACATAATATTATGATCCTGTGGAAAGTAATAATATGGAAGAACTATTGAGAGGTTTTCACTTTCATGTTGATGCAAGTGAGCAGTCAGATATGAATCTTGCATAACAAACAAATGAACATTAACATACTGTGTTCATTTATTTAATCCTTAGTAACTGTCTGGCCATGGTTGTAGTGGTGTCACTGTGGCACAGTGGCATAGAGGTTAGCATGGCTTACACCACCAGAGTTGGGGGGGGACTATATATATATATATATATATATATATATATATATATATATATATATTTTTAAAATAAAAAAATAAAAAATCTTATCTATTCTAACCTAGCTAATTTGCACCTACAAAGAATCACGGTACATAACTAAACCAATTTTTTTTCTCATTCATATTAATCATGAACTTGAGAGATGTAGATGTTGTTAAGGGACAGTCAGCGGTCAGCGGCGGAATTCACACTGAATTTTTCATACTGAAAAACCTCTGAGTATCTCCAACATTTCCAGATGCAAAAAGGCACTACCTTTTCTGATTTAAATCTGAATACAGATACAGGTATGAAGGTTAGAGTACTAATCTGATACAGATACAAATATAGAAAATAGTGATGTGTTATACTCCTTCTGTACCACGTCGTGTAAGAATTGGGTCAATTTTTGGCATTAAGCTAAATTTATTAAATACATTAAATATTGTTACTGTTTCATAGGGGGCAGTATACCTATACTATGTATGGAAATGTATGGGTACATTTTATTTTAAGCAGTAACTCTAATTACTAGTTATGGCATAAATGACTGCAGACATTACGCCTGGGAATAATCTGATTTTCTCTAGGCATACACCCCAGTTCAAGGCTAATTGCATAATGAAGCACAGTGTCACAAGTATGTGGTGATCCATCCATTTTAAACTTTTCACATTTTAAATTAATTGATATAATAAACTGAAGCAACTGAGGGCATGGATTAATGCTTTAGCTGAATTCAATTCACTGGGTCCAAGAGCCGATCTCAGATCAATTCAAGATCCTGAAACTGAAAATGGATAAAGATGATCTTCTAATGCAAGTGCATCTTAAAACAAAAAGTTTGTGCTGCTTATGAAATTCAAATAAACAATGTTGAATATTGTGGCATATCTTATGTAATAACAAAAACTAAATGTCTCATCTCTGTATGATAGCATTTCAGTTGTTATCAAGGAAAAAGTTCAAAGGCTGAAAGTGTGGCAAAAGAAGGTCCAGGCAAATGTGCAGTAACTGATTTTCTCGCCTGCCACTCATTTAAGTACTAATTGTGGTCTAATAGAGTGGCTCTGGATGGTCTTAAAACCCCTCTTGCTTCAAGCAGCAGTGAGTTAAAGTCCAGTTGTCTTGCATGAATGGTTGGTTCTTGTACAACTTTTGCCATAATTTGAGGTGAAAAATAAACACAATAGGTTTTTTCAGGATTAACTTAACCACTCAGCATTCTTAATTAGATCCAATATGTCCAATGAATGAAACAAATAATATGTCCACAAATGACTAACCTCCTTTTTCTTTACCTCTGCTTTCTTTTAGGCTTTGCCATGCGACGGCGATGGTTTGTGGTGCTGCTGATGCAGGCATGGCTCTCTGCGAGTTTTTCTAACGGCGAGCGGCCATGCCCACGGAGCTGCCGCTGCGATGGCAAGATTGTTTACTGCGAGTCAAGTGCATTCCGCGACGTGCCAAAAAACCTGTCTGGTGGCTGTCAGGGCTTGTCTCTGCGCTACAACAGCTTGGCGAGCTTGCGCGCTGGCCAGTTTGTTGGCCTTAACCAGCTTATTTGGCTCTATCTTGACCACAACTACATTGCAACCGTGGACGCTCGTGCCTTTCAAGGAATACGGAGGCTCAAAGAGCTAATCCTGAGCTCCAACAAAATTACGCTCTTACATAATACCACATTCCACCTGGTACCAAATCTAAGGAATCTCGACCTGTCCTACAACAAACTGCAGGCCCTACAGCCAGGTCAGTTCCAAGGACTCCGCAAACTCATCAGTTTGCACATGCGCTCCAACTCCCTAAAGAATTTACCGTCTCGCCTCTTTCAGGATTGCCGCAACCTCGAATTTCTTGATCTTGGCTACAATCGTCTGCGCAGCATCACACGTAATGCGATGTCAGGGCTTGTGAAACTGACGGAACTCCATCTCGAGCATAACCAGTTCTCCAAAATCAACTTTTCCAACTTCCCCCGGCTTTATAACCTCCGCGCTCTTTACCTGCAGTGGAATCGTATCCGGACCATGAGCGAGGGACTTACATGGACCTGGAGTTCTCTACAGAAGTTGGACCTTTCAGGGAATGACCTACAAGAGCTGGAGTCAGAGGTCTACAAATGCATGCCGAACTTGCAGACACTTAATGTTGATTCCAACAAGTTGGTTAACGTCTCCCAGGAAGTCGTCTCAGCTTGGATATCCCTGAGCATGATCAGCCTAGCTGGAAACATGTGGGACTGTGGACCTGCGGTCTGCCCCCTGGTAGCTTGGCTAAAAAACTTTCAAGGGAACAAGGAGACTCCCATGATTTGTGCCTCGCCCAAAGAGGCTCAAGGTGAAAAAGTCTTGGATGCTGTTGAGACAAGTGGTGTGTGCAAGGTCAGTCATGTCACTCCCTCATTTGCCAGTTCTACAACTACGCTTTCTGGTGCCCCTGCTCTGAATGCCGCCCTTCCCTTTGCACCCACACTTCATTCTGGAGGTAGCAGAAGGGGCCAGGGCACATCCTTGCAACAGCCCACTCCGTCAAAACCACCACAATCTGATGTCTCTCAACCCGAGCAAGATTTTGAGCCAGTGTCCTTCCACAAGATAGTGGCAGGGAGCGTTGCACTATTTTTATCCGTTGCTATGATTCTCCTTGTGATTTACGTCTCATGGAAACGCTATCCGAGCAGCGTCAAGCAGCTGCAGGAAAACACTTCAGCTGCCCGCAAACGTCGGAAAAAGTCTAGGGAGACTGAACGTACGCTCAGCACCCCCTTGCAGGAGTACTATGTGGACTACAAACCTTCAAGCTCCGAGGCCACGGATGTTCTGGTCAATGGAACAGGGCCATGCACATACTCCATATCCGGTTCCAGAGAATGCGAGGTATGACTCTACACTTCTTGCTAATTCTGTAACCGAACCCTTCCCACTATTTGGCAATGAGAAAAGAGCTCAGTGTTTATTGCTTTTAGAAAAATGGTGCTGTGATTTTGGTTTTGTCATTTTGTCGATTCGATGTTGGCGGCTAGAAATATTTATACGAGTGGGATGTCAAATACTTTTAAGGCTACTTGGCTTGGACTGTTTTATATTGATTTCCGGCAAATGTGTGCATTTTGATTTCAGTATGCTAAAGAATGTGATTTGTTGTATTTGTTTAGAGTCATTTTGAAAAGTACTGCTGTATTTGCAATAAATATATGCTGTCCTATCAGCAAATATGGTCACATGCATGAGCCATGATTTTTTTATTTTATGAGATATGATAGACTTTTTACTTGTACTGAAAAAAAAAATCGATACAGTGTCCACAGGGGGTTAAATAGTGGAGCTTTGCTTATACTAGAAATCAAAAAGTTGTCCAATGCTTAAATGCATTTGGGCAATCTTTTAAATAGTTTTTTGTTTACAGTATATTTCTAACACGCAGGCAAAGTAGAAGACAAGATCTTATTTTTCCAGGAATGCTAATAATTTTATTTATAAATGAAGCTGTTGATTTGTGTAAAACATTATTTCTTACGTCATTATAGTCAGCTTTACTCTGACTCTGGACTCTTTTTGCCAAATTTTGCTCTTTCATAAAATGCTCATCATAAAAAGATTTTTTGGTCCAGAATTGAAATATGACTTTGCTAGTGCAATAGTGACTAAAGACAGCAAGCAACAACAAGAATTATTTCATTAAAATCTCAAAGTGCACATGCAGCTACAACTTTTGTATGAAAGCCACTAATTGGATAACTGAACAAAATGAAAATATCTAAATGGGCATCTACAAAAACGGTAGTTTTTAACAAAAAAAAAAAATAGTTGCTGCCTGATGATGTAGGAAGAATGTGTGTATGTTTGAGATTTTTTTTTTTGTCATACAAGATTGGATGTAGAATTCCACTTTATAGCATTAAGTTGTCCATGGCACTACAGTCATTACTAAGGAGAATTAGTTCACCAAGGTAGCTAATCAAAGTGGAAAAGGTCTTTCGTTGTACTCACATTCTGCTGCCATGACAAAAATTAATGCCACCTTGTGGCATTATTTGGTATTATTGTTTAGCTTCTTAACAACTGATTGTTACAATATATTGGACAATGTTAGATTTTTTTATAAATAAAGAGAGGGATCTCGTTGGCATGGCAGCCTGTCGTGCCTGTACTGGTATATGAGAAACACTGTCTGTGATTGCTGAGTCTAAAATGTGAGCTCATGTCCATTTGCAACAGTGTTATTAATTATTGAAATAACCAATTCAAGTATCATGCAACCATTCATAACGAGTTTGCGTATGAACTTCAAACACTCAGCTCTGATGAAAGAGCATCTTTTTACCCAAAAACAGCCCTGCTTTTGTATATGCTTCACTTACTACTGGGTGTTTTTGCCTGTTTGATCTGTTTTTAATAAGGGTGTTGGGCTGCCAGTGTAGCACTTGCGTTACCAGAAAGGACAGTGCTTTCCCGTCTTTTTTATTTATTTTTTTATTATTATTATTATTATTATTATTATTATTATTATTTTAACTTTAACAAGCTTCCTCAAGCATCATGAGCCTGTTGTAACAGGATCATCCTGCCCTCTCGTTTTCAGCAGCTTTAAAGGTGTTGCTGTTTCCTCCATGCACCAAAAAATGTTTTAAAGCGTGATTCTGAATGCACAATGCTTTATCTAATGAGCTGTTTTTTTGGTTTTTGTTTGATGGTTATATTTTTGGTGATGGCAAATTTTTGTATTCAGCTGCCCTAGCAGTGACTCCTCCCTCCTCCTGGGTCTTGGAGACCTGTCAGCTCCTCACTGGGATGTTAGCATTAGCGGTAGCCAATCCTTCTGGCAGTGCCGTGACAGAGAGACTGGGACACATGACTTGATCTTGAACCTGAGTAGTGCTGGGGGATAAGGTGATAGACTGATAGACACGGTGAGAGATGGCTAAACAGGTAGGAGAAAAGGACTGACAGAAAGGGGAAGATGGTCAAGGCCACCGAGAGCTCGCAGGAATACTGAACGGCTTCCGGGAAAAACCTCCTGTCTTGGTCACTAATCAAAAAAACGATTTTCTTTTCGGAGGGCTCAGCAGTGTGTGCTAGACTCCCGCAGATTAGGCTCATTTGCTTTGTGACTGATTCATCTAGACGTTCTTCGTAGCAGGTCTCCACTTCTTGTTTGTGTTCCTTCTCGGAGTATCCTCAGGGCGTTCATCTAGCAAGTAAGCTACGTAAATGAGCTTCATGAGATGCAAGGCTTCATTATCTAGTTAATTTTAACCACAGATTGGTTTTTCACCATGCCGTACATATATATATATATCTCACAAATAATGGTTCAAGGTAAAAGTTCTCAAAACTTTTATCCAATTTTGTTACGGTACAGTAAATGTATTATTATTATTATTATTATAGACATCATCATTCATGTAGACACTTCCATAAGTACCTTATAATGTGGGCAAATCCTACTTAAAATACGTTGAGGATATATGGTGCTGCCCAGAATTATTGGCACCCATTGAACAAACAGATAATCTCATGCTTATTGATGAACGAGTGCAAATTTTCAAAGACAAACTGAGAAATACTGGAAAGCCTAAGAAATAAACAATAAAAATAGATTAATATGCTTCATAAAAAAAATTAATATGCATTTAAAACAAGATTAAGCAAAATTAAGTGCAGTTTTAAATGTCTGATTATGACACATTTGTCTGATTATGTCACATAAATGAAAAATAAATATAAAAAAGTAATATGAAAATGCTTTTATATAAATAAAAATAAAGCATAAATGTAATTGGACTCTATAAAACAGATGGAAAAACACTGTGATCTGTGGCAGTGGAGCAGTGATACTTTCGCAACAATATTTCAGCCCAAAACTTGGTGGCATCTGCAACCACGAGCACGTTCAGACTTGGTCATGGATAAATACTTCAACAAGACTCTGAACTTGATCTTAAATCAACTTAAAAAAAAAAAAAATGTTAAAGAAAAAAATGGCAGTTTTGCAATCATCTAAAACGTACTAAAAAGTTGCTAATACAGTATACAGTTCATGCATACCCAAGATCCCTCTAAGGTCCTTAAGGGTTGGAATCACCAGGGAGCAGCCGATACGATATTATTACAATACTTAAGTGCTGATTCAATCTGTATTGCGTTTTTAGTTTGTTTGTTTGCTTTTAGATTTTCTTACCATTCTAAATAAACTTTTTACTCATACTCTTTTTCTTAACACGTGTGTATTTGATGAATGTGTGAATAATTTAGAGCACCATGACTAGGATTATAGAGGAACTGCAACATTTTACCACGGCAAATGTAAACATACAAAGTCAAAGTCTAATTTTATTCTAATTTTATTTGTCACTAATTCAACCAGTGTATGCAGTCAGCGACCTGAACTAAGTAAAGATAGTATAGAATAGAAAGGCTTCGCTACAATAAAAGGAAAAAATAATGAAATAAACATTTAAGGATTTACAGATTATGCAAAGTGCAAATAAATAAATAAATAAATAAATAAACTGAGAGTTATACAAATATTCAAATATAGAAGGGTAAACTATGGTGTGTGGGTTTGATAGCATCAGTATGATTTATCTATATAAATAAAAGAAAAGTTTTATCAGTACATTGGACAGAACTCGCTCTTTCAATAATGTCTTTTGCCTCTTTGGACGAATATGGCATATTTCCCTTCGAGGTGGGCGTGGTTATATGCATCACGCAACAAAGCCAATCAGTGCAATAGTTACCCGTGTATAGTCAGAGTAAGTGGAAGACAGAAAAACAGAAACGAAAGCGTGACACAGCATGGCTTACTCCAAGAAAAAAAAGGCAAGTAGACTAGGAAAGAAGTCCATCTTAGAGTAAACAAGATATTCAACATTACAAAATTCTTTGTGTTAATAAGTTAGACAGAGAGTTCTGCTGTACAGAAAGACAGACAGACATGTACGTGGGCTTCAACCTGAAATAATATTATCACTGATTACATTTAAGAGCAGCAGATTATTTTTAGCTTTAACCTTATACCTATTTCTACAAACCCTTTACATCAGTGAATCGATGTGTCTCCATCCCTAATTGTCATGAAGGTGCCAATAATTCTAAAAGACACAGAATCCTTTTCCACTATAAATATGATTACATGGCCAGATGCTCGCTGGTGTTTATCCCATGTTATAGCAGCAGCATGAAATGAGTCTTGCTAGATGCGTAGATCAAACCTAATCACCCGATTGTTTAAACCCCCGAATAGGTCATCATTTAACAGGGGACATTTTTTTGTGCATCCATTTCTGTTTTGTCTGTAAGTGTGAACTGTTTACCGCGTCCTCTCTCCATCTCCTGCGGCGGACACGATGTGGTTCGGCTGCTCCGTGGTGCAGCAGACTCGAAGTCACCCGATGATTGATGAGTCCTGTTCTTTCTCCTGTGACTTGGTATTCTGCTCACACACCTGACTTGCGGGTCTTTTCACATCACACTAACGAGCTAGATTCAAACATACGTTTCGGCTTGCTTTCGGCTTTTGTCTTGGAAACGCGCATTCTCTTGACGCATTTCTACCCTCAGCGTCTTATCACAAGTGACAAGAAAAGCCAGATAAAGAGTGTTTAGAGAGAGAGAGTGTGTGTGTGTGTGTGTAAGAGAGAGAGAGAGAGAGAGAGAGCTTTCTCTGCCTTAACCTTGAGACAAGCTCGCTTGGCAAAACAGGTGCTTCAGTAAAACTTGAACATCTTTTGTTGTTAAATCACAATGTGGAATGATTTGAAAAGCAAAGCAATAAAGATGTCCTTATTGATGGAACTGACAATGTCCACGGTTAGGATTTATGGCCCCATGATTCTCACAAAGCTGCACCGGGACCAGTAATGAGGTGTTTGTCATTCGATAGCCCTTGCAACAGGGCGGGCTTCAGTTTGGTCTCATCAGCAACTCTACAACTCTACATGTGGTAAAAGCACAGTGGAAAAAGATAATGAGGCGAGCGTGTCAGAGAGATGAGGGGGGCTAGGCCGTCGCTTCCTGTCATGCAGGTCTACATCTTCACTTCTTCCTGCTGCAGGATCCTCTGTCTGCTCAGACACTTCACTTTCAAACTTTGAATTGTTGGGAGCATGAATTATGCATGATGAATAGCTGATTAGCCGGCAACTTGATGTGTCAGTGCTTTACCTGTTGCCCTGGTTCGTCAAAATAGTCTGTCGGTGGAAAAAAAATGAAATATGTGCTGAAAATAGTGATTATATATATATATATATATATATATATATATATATATATATATTTTTTTTTTTTTTTTTTTTTTTACAGAAAAAATACA
>JAOVVA010000009.1:24811772-24839297 GCA_028565275.1 Leiocassis micropogon
GTGTGGAAATATGTATTTCGCCCTTTTTCAAAACAGTTCCTATACACATGAACAGCATTATTGGGAAATATAAGCATGGCAGGTATGTTAAGATGTTAAGACCTGTGTATTTTGTAAAATGTGACCGAACTGTGACATAAAAAAAGGATGAAATGACATGTACAGTATGAGTCAAAAGACAACAAAGTGAGTCTGCTATTTACTGTAAGGTTATGTGTAAATACAAAGTGATAAATATCTTACCTATACATATCTTATACTTTATTTTTTCATTATTTGTAGTGAATTTGTGCCACAGAGAGGTGGATTCGAGCACATAGAATATTCTGGTACTTCTGCATAAAATTGTATAACTAAAAACGAAAAAAAAAATAATAATAATAATAATCATCCAAAATGTCATTTTGTAGAAAAAGGATCAAATTAACATCTGCATTTGATCCATCAAATGTATGTCTTAGTATATGGTATGTCTTTTACCTTTCTATGCATACAAAACACTTAAAAAACACATTCAATTAGAGTAATGCAGTACATAATAATAATAATCATAATAATAATATATATTTTTTCCCAATCAAAAATTTTCTTATCAATCATTATTATTTTCCTTTTCTTAAATGCACAATTACACTTTGGATTCATGGTGACAAGGGTGAATAAGCAAAAACCTTAAGTCAGACATGAAGTTCCATTTAGTGAACTGGCAGAGTGATCTACCTAAAATGGCGGAAAGGGTTTTTCCTCTCTCGAACCGACGAACCGCTGAGGTCATGCAATGTTACACTGAGCATCACAAACTCATGCATGTGTTTGGTATTATGGATCATTGTATATACTGTACCATACATTTTAAATATAATAAGCTTTATGGCAGTCCATTCATAAGCACAAGTCCATAAGTATAAATTGTCAGTAGGTGGGAAGTTCTGAACCCCAGGAACTGCCTGTAAGATAGACGTCAAAGGATGAAAGTGTAAGAAGAAGTGAAAAGATCATCTGATCTGGATTATACACAATGAAATGGCAACATATAACTCCATATCTTTCTTCTACAACTCAGCCATGATTAGTCCATGTCTCAAGTGTCTCAAGTATGACATGGACAAGAACATTACAGTACAACTAGGTTTATATATACAGTTCTGTATACACATGCACACACACATGTACATAGGACTGAGCAGTTTCAGTGTTTTTTCGTTTGTTAAGCCACACAATGACCTATAAATTATCATCCTAGCATTAAAAAAAAACACAAATCTAACTTAAGGCATGACCCAGTGAGAACCAGGTGCAGATGATGACAGATGATCAGGCCGGTGATTAGTTTACTGCTGATGCTGAATGCTGAGTGGTTGGAACAGACGAGAGGGGAAATGAGGTCGCTGCTCAGGTTATCACATAATCAACCAATTTTTTAATTGTAACTTTCAGCATTTTGCAGCCTGTCACAGTAAAAAAAATTGTTCTCATTTGGTTAATCATGAGCAGCTCAAGACTTGCACATGGTATGTTCATTTTTTAACATAACAGGCTTTATGGTAATGTGATATACTTCATATATGTGTCGTGGAAACAACCGCAATCATTGTATTCTTATGTATTAGCACGCCGTATTATTGCTAGCTTTCTTGCTGTACTGTATGTTACTAAACAATTTTCCGCCTCATCAATAAGACTTTCCGGGCAGTCAAAACATAAAAGTGGGTGGCACTTTACCCAGTGAGCTAGATAATAAATTTATGATTTGTCCACCCCGCGATCATAACACCCTAATTATGTGCCTAAATTTAGCCATGTTTAGACATCGGTCTGCTATATGGGAAGTAAAAGTTGGAAAAAGTTATAATCTTATATGGACGATATATAACCAAGTGATAACCAACTCATGCTGCTCGGTTAGACATCACTTTATGATGTTCAACATGGACTATGATTATCAGGGACACTTTAAGTGATCATTAATACTGTCCCAATTTACAAAGGCCCAGACCGGGTGAGAGATGGAGTTGTCGTACCCAACAGGCACGCTCTGTTTGATTTAGTGGCAATTGCACAATTTAATGTCTGCACACCACATAATTTATTAAGATTATCATAAATTTGTGGCTAGAGAACAACACAAGGGCAATGCAGGCAGCCACCCTGGACTGAGTTACTGCCAGGATGGAGGAGAGACAGCACAGAAAAGTGTGACATCACTTTCTTTTACTGTTTTGCTGTTCTGCTTACCCACTGGACGCAGCTGGTTAAAGCTTGACCTTCAGATATTTTTCCATTTCTACCCACACAGTAAGAGCTGAGACATACTAAAAGCTTCATTTTCTTGCTTTAATGTTAGAAGGCTGGTATATCCTCCAAGACTATCATTTGTTCGTTTTAGTTAGCTCCGTGTTTTCTGATTTAAAGCATTTCATAACAACAGCAAGAAGCCTTTTAAAACCCTTTTTAAAAACCCTGGTGCTCTGCATCCATTTGGAAGGTCTGAAAAATCTGAACCTGCGTATTATAGGATGGTTGTGCCAGCGTTGCCCACGCAAAAGCAGGCATGTACTTGAGCGCACTCGGGTGGTTATGTAATCGTAGCATTCCCTGCAATTTGGGAGCCAATCACATGGACTCGGTTCAACGGAACACAAGGCATACCTCTGGTGAGAGCCCTCAGCTTCAAATTAATTTATCCCGTTTGATCGTACAGACCCGAGCTCCAGATTGCTTGTACATGTGTGTTTTGGGACCTGGTGGGCGTTTTAAGTGCTGTTCTCCATAGTGGACTCTTCCAAATTGAGTGAAAGGGTCCTTAATTAGATTCATATGGATGGGTTATTCAAAAGGCTCTGGCAAAAAGTCATGGTTTAACCAGTGCCCTTGCTTCTCATCTGACCAAGTAAAAGAAAAAAAAAGGAAAATCCTGTGCTAATTCATCTGCGACCTTTTGTTCAATTTAGTCCTTGCTTTCAATAGTCTTTTGGAAAAATGCTCAGGTTTTGAAAGATCAAGAAAAGTCAGAGAAAAGCTCTTTCTTACTCATGAAAGGCTCTTCACATTACATCAGTCCTGCAATCAATGCGCTGAACATTTGGAGGAAGCATAGCGGTTCTGGGCATAATGGCTGAACTTGGAAGTACTGTAGCCATCTATTTGCCATTTCTGCATGCCTATTCAGGGCAACACTACACGCATTACACAAAGTAGAAGGCAGGGAAACATTTTCTGGTGGTTAATGTTGGAAGAATTTTTGAGTAGGAATGCAGGGGCTGCATGTTGGCTTGTTAGATGGTATTACTGCTTGACAGCTCCATACTGAGACTGGGCTACTTTTGTGAGATATCCAAGCTCCTCCCCGATGTCCATGTGGGCTTCCTTCAGAGTCTCTGGATTCCATCCACCTTCAAAAAACTTCCAGGTTGAAGCCAATACGTGTCCTGGCTGGCTCCGACATGCTAGCCAGAGAAACACACACATAAACACGAAGCATGCATGATGTCTGTGTCTGATGATCTCTTCCACGTATAAGGACTTACAGTACCACATAAAGAATGAATAAGGACAATGAAAATTACATGATGTCTTGCAATGAACTAGATGTATTTGTTCCAGGGCTCTGGAGACACTGTGATCCTGACCTAGCAGACATAGCAGTTGTAGCCACATACTTCACCACTTCATGTGTAGAACTTGCACTCTAGCACTGTGTATTGTCAGATCATGCACTGCTGGGACTTGGGGGATAAGGTAGGGGGATAAGGTAGGGATATAAGCCCCAATGGTGAGCAGCATGACTTTATGCAGTCAGGATCTAGATTTCATGGAGACCTCAGACAATCTCAGAAGCACTTGGATAAATCACAGAGTGCCAGTTGTTGCCCTAGGCCACAGGTTCTCACGATTGGCCTTGGGGTATTTCGGTAAAACACTAAAATGTACAGAACAGTGGGTTCTCCAGGATCAGTCCTAAGAACCATGCGGTTAGTCATGGAGCTGAACAATCAGCAACTACTGAAGACATTCAGTATGATGAAGCTTAATATTTTTATTCTGTTACAGCAAAGAATACAAGTATATTTGAACACAATCTAATGCAATATTGCCATGAGTGATGATTAAACACCAAGTAATTATAACGATTTGAATGTTTATGCTGGCATTTTCCTTGTGAAAGATGCTGCCTGGAGTTCACATAAGAGATGTATGAATTCAGCCTCCCATTAATGAGCCTCCTCTCTTTCACGCTTTAGTCTCTCCCTACACATTGCGTCCTCACTCTCTTACTCTCTTTATCCCAGTATTTATTTTTGGCTACCTCACTCGCACTTCGTCTTTGTCTTCTTCTTTTGTTTTCTACCTTTACTTTCATCCATGCACTAAATCTCTAGCAAGCCCTCTTCTGCCATTCTCAGTCTTGTTCTCCCTCTCGGAAATCTTTTTTTATTGCCTACTTCCTTCTCAAAAACAGCATCTCATCCCCATGTTCCTTATTTTTTTCCTCTGCCTGATAGTCTTTCATTCTCTTTCTTTCCCTGCATCTCTTTCTGATCCCAAGTGGATAGCTGCTATATGCCACAAGGTGATAAATAAGCTCTCTGAGAAGGAAGCGTGCCAGAATGTGTGCCAGTGATGGCACTGTGCATTGCTAACAGAGACGAAGAAAGCATGACAAAAAGCCTAGCTGTGTCTTGAACATGAGCATGAGCATTTCTTTTTGACCTGCTGCTGTCATGGTGATCAAAGCACAGATGGTAGACATGTCTCCATGCCAGTGGAGACTAGACTTGGGCAATGGGTTTAGTAAGCTGGTCACCGAAAACAATGGACATCTTAATTATAAAGATATTTAACTCAGAGATCAAATGATTATAAAAAGGTCATTTGATTTGGGAAATTTCTCCATCTATCCATTATCTATACCAGTTATTTTAAGTAGAGTCTCAGGGGGGGGCTCATTGAAAGAATGAATGGTGCTGTCAGCTGTAGAATGACTGCAAATAAATAAGACTTTCCTAACATACTATCTAGCTAGTTTAAAACAACATAAGTGGGTTTGTTTTGTTTTAACTAGCAAATAAATTAAAGCTATTAGTATCTTTAATTGCTTTTAGTGATACATACTAATCATAAATCAAAGAAACCATATCATAGCAAGTGACACCACAAATATTTAATGACTAGGCCTTAATCTTTATCTCCTACCTGAAGTACATCCATAAAATGCTCTTACTGCTCTTAGACAGTTTTGTCTCTTTACTTTCTTTCCTTCTGTATCTGAGCTGATGGCCTGAGCAGGACTCAAACCCCAGTCTAGAGACTGAAAGTGCTGAATGTTATCCACTGGTCACCAGGGAAACCCCCCTTAAGGCTAGTGTATGCATATACTGTACTGGACTGCTATAAAATTAAAGAACTACAGATGTCACATGGACAAACATTGTGTGCCTGGCATGAATACTATAAGTTAATGTTAATATTTTGTTGTTTTGAAGTTATATTTGCAACATAGAGTGACCCCAAACAATCAACGTTATCCCAATGACATAACTTTTAAAAGCCATGTTATTTCAATGTTTATTTTTGATTGGACAATGATGCAACCTCATTATAACTACATGACTAAATCATACTATGTTAGGGTTCCAAGGTTTGGAATTTCAGAATTTTCACAATTTTCACAAAAAAAAAAAAAAAGACAGCAAGGTTAAAACATACCTCTCTTTTAAGGTGAAAATATATACTGTACAATAAAATTCAGTTTTGGACATGCACTTTGAAACTCTTAGTAACTTAATAACTTTATTGTTATTAATCGATTTGGATTGGATTGTTCATATTGCATTGGATTTGGATAGTTTTTGACATTAGTAGAATTAAGCATATAATAATAATAATGCATATAATATTATTATTAATGCATATAATAATGAATAGAATAGCATGAAGAAGATTCTATGGCTGATTTCTTTCTATTACAGACTGTAGATCCATGCATCACCGGAATCAGTCATGTCAAGTGATTGCACTTGGTGAAGTGCCCCCTCTAGAGTTTGTGTGTTTTGGGACTAATGTGCTAAGTCCACTTAACTGACACGTAACAAATCATCAGTGTCAGCGGTGATAGAAACTGGAAGCAAACAGATTGTTTCAATCAAGGTACAAAATGACAGAAAAGTATGTTTTGCTTGATTTGAATGAAAAAGAAAAAGAAAACCTGACAATTTGTTTCTGATTTACATGCATGGCACAATTACTGACCTGAAACACTTCTGATACTTTTCTGTCTTTCTTTCTGTTCGTGTCTGTCTTTTTTTTTTTGTTGGTGCATAATACATGTGTGTATACTTGTTATAGGTATGCCCATAATGTTTTCATTATAATTACCCATAATTACTCTGCCATTCAATATAAAGACTAGAATTCACTGCAAACAAGTGACAAGAAGGGTTATGCTGCATTTCATTTGACCTTTGTGTACAATGTAGACCCGGTGAAGGAAAATTGCTTAGTTACAGTCAAAATACTACAAAATACAATTTTTTTTCAAAAAAGACAAAAAAAAAAGAGAACAAAAGAACGAATCAGAAACTGAAATGTTACGTTTCCCCGAGGAGTTTGGTGTTCAATGAGCCGAAACCCGACAGACGCTGTACCCAAACAGAAAGACTAGAAGGATACGTCTGGCCGGTCTCTGAAGGTGTTCTCTGCTCGGTGGTCATAATAAAGTCCTGTCACATTCCCAGTCATCGTCTCTGGTGTCTTGTCTTTCACCTTGGCCTGTCGGGATTTAAAGAACACGGGACGAAATCCCCGCTGGTGTCAGGCTCGTGAAATCATTCTGCAAGTAATGACTGCACCTCTCATTCCCCAGTGGCAGGACATCACCGTGCGTGAGCGAATGGAGTGGCAAATTAGTCCTGATTTCTTTTGTCAGTACAAATCTTGGGTGCCTGTGTGACTCCAAATTAGCATGGACGAGCTTGTTAAAAGAGATATAATGCCCTCAAAAGCTTAATTGTCTGCAGCTGCTTTAGGCAGCATCTGACATCTTTATTCTCCAGCACTCATATTTGGGGAGTCGTTCTCGGATTTAATTAAACACGTTCAGACTTGGTAAATCAGATCAGTGGTAAAACCCAAAGCTGAACTGTTTAATGTTCCCAACCTTGTGTAATTCATATCCCTTTACAATGTTAAGAGAATAACTTTTTGATGTGAAATTTCAGCTTGAGTTGCTGCCTTGAGCTTGTTGCGCTCTACAGATGGCCTATTTTTCAGCACCGAGGCTGGTTAATGCTCCTGTGCAAAGGCTGTGGAGCAGTAAACAGCCCCTTTACTACCAGCCCCAGCGGCTTTCCTAAATCAAATGATCCACTTACGGCCTCCCTGGTTTGTACCCTCTGCCTCCCTCCGAGCCCTGCAGCTCTCCGCTGTCATTCTCTCACAGTTTTCTGTTTTTGTTTTTTTCTCTTTCCCTGCGTGACACTTCGAGCACATTACTGCGTTTTCATATACAGGTTTCCTTTTTCACAATTCCTCCATTCAGTGACTGATGAACATTGATATTTATGATATTTATCATTTGGCAGTGCTTTGGGTACAGATGATTTAAGAATCTTTCACTCGAATTCAGAGCAGTGCATTAAAGTTTAAAGAAAGTTAAGGGCCTGGCTAGAGGAAACTGTGGTTTGAGCACGTCTATTCATTTTGTTCTTGGTTGAACAGCAATTCGAGTCACTGCTTATATTTTTTTTAAATTAAAAACGATCTTAAAGGGTGTTGATACTTTTATTTTATTAGAATAGTTAAATATCGATGAACAATAACAAATCATCAGCAATTAAGCTTTAAGTAACAGACCTATACAGGCAGTAAATTACATTTTTAACTTTTTGTCACTTGCTGCACTGTTAATGATGAAAGTAAATAAATCAGCATAACAGGTTTGCAAAATTATAATTGTGTGTCTTATATTACAACAATGATTAAAATGCATTTGTCCACATGAACCGGTTTTGATTAAATCCTTGATTCTGAAACTGAGGGTGTGAAAGCTCGTGTTCATCAATCGATCTCTGTTTATAGCTCAAGGAGCGAGCTATTATGCAAAAAGCACTTGTTAATCATTTTAATATGTTCAAATGGATCTCCAGTGTGTGTGTGTGTGTGTGTGCACAAAAAAAAGAAAATACGGGTTTTGAGGATCATTACTGTATTGGCTGGAAAGCGAATTAGATTTTCTTCCTAATGCAACATCATATGAGAAGCTTTGATGTCCCCTGCCTGGGGCGTGGCTCAGCATTTGCTCATTTACATAGACTCTAAAGGCAGTTATGGTATAAGTCAGTTTGAATTTTCCATTGATAGTGATCCACTCCCCCTCCCGGTTGCTCAGCTTTGATGTTCTCTTCTAGAGGTGTGGCCAAGCAGTAGCTCATTTACATAGACACTAAAATGGCACTGTTGGAAGAGGAGTGAAATAGATGAGGACTGAGGTATGGAAACACACACACAAATACACACACACACACATAAACACATTGGTGGAGCTCTGAGACCTGTTAGGGAAATAGAAATAAACATGGGACCTTTAATTAGAGACTTCGGGTTTATAACAGAGTGTTGAAATGCCAGTCATGACAGAATTGCCTTCACAGACCTCTAAAAAGAAAGGAAAAAAAGAAAGGTTAATCTTAAACAAAACCATGCTTTTTCCTTTTCACTCTCAGACTATTTGACGTCCCCATAGTGCTGAGGAGTGGAATGTATTAACTGATTAATCTATGCAGCCCTTCAGTTTAATCTCACAACCTGGTCATTAGCACAGAATCTTAACCACTGCTTGCTCTCAGGTTGTGGGAAAGTTGTGTTGCTGATTTCAGCTGTAATTAAGTCAGCAATTAAATCTCAGTGTGGTACAGATTTGCAGTACCCCTGAGCAATCTGAATCTGAGAAATCCTGGAAATTGGAGTTTATCGCCTCTCTCGGTTTTGTGTTATCCGCAAGGCCAAGTTTCGAATCGTTTTCTTCCTTCCCAAGAGAAATGGCCTGATCCATGGATCAAGGTGCAGTAACATATCCAGAAAATAAGGGTAATACCAGCTTTGTGCTCTATTCTCTCTCCATGGATTTCTGGATCTGATAACACTTTTGCTAGCCTGTCAACCTTTTTCCTTCTTTTGTTCCCTTCCACCTCAATCCACTTCACTCCGTCATGCCATCCTTCGCTGCCTCGCTGCCTTGTCCTTTATCTTGTATTTGAAAAGATGATGAGAGGGCAGTGCTAAAGTTCAGCAGCACTATCTGCAAGGTGTCAAATATCGGATCATGGAGAAGCACTCTCGAACTCGACATCAAAGCCGTCCGCGATCATTCCAGCACTTATCTTCCTGGCCTGCCACGAACACACGCTTTTAGTTTCACTCTTCTCTCCTCTACTGTTATTTACAGAGCAAGCATACAAGACTTAACTGATTACTAGACTTTATATTAATAACGCAACTAACCTCTGAACGTTATTATGTACATAATGTTTCAGCTGAAAGGTGAATAATTCTATGTAACAGCATTACTCAGTAGTTCTGGGTTTTAAATGGAAACAATAGGTTTCTATTAATGTACACATTTTAATGTTTTTTTAATTTTTTTTGTAGCACTTTGCAGGGACCTATTTTTTGTCCAGTGTGTGTGCAAGAAAAAAATTAAGTAAATAATATTCTCTGTTTTTTGTCATTTTTTTAGGCTGGGGCTTTAAACAAGCTAGTTCTTCCCCTAATGTGACCTTGTATAAGAAGAGCCCCTTTCCCTTGTTGCTTGTTGCTCTGCTTTTTTTTTTTTTTTTAAGGGCGTGGCTGAGCAGTAGCTCATTAACATAGACACTGAAAAGGCACATTTTAAGAAGGAGTAAAATAAAAGGAGTTTAAGGTATTAAAAAAATTCATTCTGTAAGGATTATGTCAGCTGGGACATTTGGGACAGCTTGGGGGAGCCCTGAGACCTGTGTTAACATTTTGAAAAAATAGTCATAATTGGGATCTTTAACATTAAACATAACAATAAACAAATTAAAAGAATGAGAGCGGTGGACCTTTTGCACCTGACATCACAACGTCTGTCAGCCATGGTCCCGTCCACATAAGGACAACAAAATGGACGTTACTTCCCAGTTGCCAGTGCTAAAACCTACATTCAAAACCAGTTACAGAAGCACTTTCATCAAGAAAAAGCATCTGATAACGTTACGTCATATAAACAACACTTTATGTCTCCCAAGTAATTGCTTAAGTTGTTCCAAATCGCATCTGAACGGTCCGCGTTGTTCTAAAACAAGGCTGAATCCCAAATATCTAAAACTATTTTTTTGGCTCCAGAAGTCACAGAAGTCACATGACTGCAAAAGGTCCATAAACAGTAAGTAAATAATCGGATTTAAAATATTGAAGTCCATTTCTAAATGTAATGCGACTCGATCGAGAAAATATGGAAGCAGAATGTAACGGCTGACCATCTAGGATGAGAGCAAATGATAAAATTACACATTAGAGTCCATATTTAAGGCCTTGGTGCTGGCTAGCAATTCTCCCATTATTCGACTCATTAGTTTGGACTTCGTGCTCTGGTTGCCATGACTACACAGATTAATCCTGACAGCCTAATTTTTGGGATTTCTTATTCCATTGCTATCTCTGTGCTGCTTTCTTTTTCTTTATGCTAAATTTCCTATTCATTATAGAAGCTTAGCCATCCATCCATCCATCCATCCATCTATACACCTCATTTGTCCTTTCCTCTTTTCCTTCAAAAACTCTGTGGCTGTATTTGTTTCTGTCATCAAGGATTCTCCTGATTGCTTACCAAATAAACGAGCATCAAAAAAATCACAGAAGTGAATCAAGTTGTCATTTCTATCCGTCCTCCTGGAGCGTGACCTTTGTTCCATTCATTTTCCAACATTTATTCAGACATGAACTGTGCTAAAATCTAAGGCTTTACAGGTGTTTTTTTTGCTTAGGGTGTTATCTACATAACCCTTGTGCAATATGTGGTTGTGAGGAACGGTTCATGTTTAGGTTTCACAATCTGAATATTCTAAAAGATTGTATACAACCAGTGGTTGTGGTGGTGGTGGTGTGCAGAGCCCTCAGCATGCTGTGAATTGTACCGTGTTGACAGCTTAATTAAGGTCCATACTAGCTAATGTGTAAACATGGAGCCGCATCCAACCTGTTTAGGTTTAATAGCTTTCAGAGCTCAATATTGCAGTGACTCTTAGACAGAACATGATAATGAGTAGAGTTCTTTGTAATGCCTGCATGGTTTCACTGGCGTGTAGTGCACTTGTCTAAACGGTTTATCATCCACCTGTCTGTGTGCTATGAGTGAGCAATGAATCACGTCTGGCAGTTGATGGCCTCTTTTGCTCCCAGGCTGAAATCCCAGCTCGCCCAATCTGTTGACTGCTCCAGCCTTTCGGACCCTTCGCGGATCCCGAGGTGTTCCATGCTGTAGTCTGTCTTCAACCATCTGCAAGATAACGCGCAAGACTGGCCTAGCTTGTGAATCACGCAGCACGTCATCGGCCATCCTCGAGCGCCCATTTGTTCAAGCTTTGCCAACACCGCAGCACAAATTTGACCTGAACCTTTGCTCAGAGGTGATTCAGTTCTTGCTAATATTGTTTCAGTGTGCTTAATATTTAAAAACCCACTTTAGTTTGATTCAAGGTCATTGTGGAACATTTTTACCACTCAGCTGTTTTCTGGACTCTAGCCTGCCAAGGAAGATTTGTTTTTATATTGAGTCATATCACAGCAAGCAGCTGTCTGTAATTTCTTTTCAGTCCCCTACAGGGAGGAGTATTTTCTAAACGATCACGCCAACAGTGAATGACGGCAGTAGGGAAGAGCTAGGAGATGAAGTCCAGATCTCCAATTATGATGCCACGATATCTCGAATAATCGACACCAGTCGTGAAACGAGCGAATTCGACGAGCTCCTTGATCACGGTGGGGCACTGGATTTTATGGGTGCATTGATTCTCCCCTGTTACAACTGGTGTTGCAAAGTTCTCCCTAGTCTCCCTCAATTAGATCTTTGCTTAGAAGCCCTGTCAATCCCCATCTGCTCCTGTGCCTGTCAGTGGCTCTCATCCACTGAGTGGGCAGAAAATCAAGAAGGAGAAAAAAAAAAAGAGTGAGAGATCTCTGTTTGGAGCCACTGTGGCAGAAAACAAACATGGCTGAATTAGCAGTGTTTCCAAACTTGCGCTGTGGGGATCATTTTGGAGCGATCCAGAAGGGCGTATTGCGTGGTTTATGAGGGGAAACCTTCTTACCCCTCACTCTTCTTCAGGCATTACATTTATCAATGCAAGCACAAGGGCTTTTTTGAGCAGTGAAGGCAATAGGGAGGCAGCTGCACTCGTTGTGACAGGAGCTCCTACTTGAAGCTGGTGCCAATGCACTGTTGTTGTTTTTGTTTTTTTTTCCTTTCCATTTCCTCAGGGTGAATTATTGTTGATAAGTTGCATTCAGAAAAGGAAATTGTTGCCGAATCCCTTGAGATTCTGGCGTATCCAGCTGGCACAACCATATTGACAAGGATTGAAGGGACATGAGCTTCCTCCTAGGCCTCCATTTTGGTGCCTTTCTGCTCTTGACAGATTTTATCGAGCCTCCAAAGCAATCTGTCTGTGAATTGCTCTTATTACACTGACTGGAGGATATCTTGGACGGATGAAAAGAAAGATGGCATTCTCATTTCATAGGTATGGTCAAATCTTATTTTATCTGCATGATCTAAGATGTTTTAGGCGGATACGCGGATGGACCAATCACTAACGCGCGCACTGTTATAGAGATAACGGTAACCAGATTTGATTTTTTCTTGTTTAATGTTTCTATTGACTTTGGTTTCTATTGATCTGTATGGAATTTCACAAAGTGAAAAATTCTGGTTTTGTTTGATAAACCATAACATTCATAATATATTTTATGTTTCTTATTCTTATTACTTGGTGGCGCAGAGATGTTGTCTGTGTTCTACATTTTCCGAATCCCATCACTTTTTGAATTACACATGAATAGTTTGGAAGCAGAATGCTCTAAATTCCATTTTTGGGACTTTTATCATTTTGGAAATTGATTCGTTGACACAGGAGTTAAACATCTATAACAAAATGCTAAGTTTAAATAAATGCTACAGGTATATAACATTATAGAAACTTTAAACTTTGAAGATTTTGGAATTTCGAGCCAAACCTGTTGTGATGAGTCAAACTTCTTTCTGTCATGTGATCAGTGGAGCAAAGATACTTTCTGCATTGTTTGAATGGTTTGAATGTGTTCAAAGGATTTTTCAGAATGTTGAATCAAAATAAAGGAGATTTTTACTTTGTTACTCCAGAAGTAATAAAGGGCGGGTCTGCATCACCTTCCCTGTAGTAGGACATTATGTGTGTTTTGAATGGTGTTTGAACATCATGTTAAATACTCAACAAAGCTATGTGAGATGCTGTAGTGCTGTGGGGAAGCAGAGAAATTAAATTGCAAATCTTAAAATATGCACAAGACTTACATTGAAACTGGTACAGAACGAGGTTGATGATGCTGTAAACCAAGGTTTTTCTATTATTTGTGATGGTTCTCATTAAATGTTTTTTTGTGTGTGTAAAAAAAACTCTGCACCTTTTTCAAATTTGCTGCCGCTGCTTACCGTTGCTCTCACTACACAATCACAATCAAAGCATAACTATGGTATATTTTTTATTCATACTCAACCATCATACTACAATCATTGATACTAAATTGCAGACTGTAATACAAAAGACACATCTGCAGGCTAATTTATCCATTGTGACAAAACTATGGGAGTTGGAATTTGAGCTTTTGGGAAAATCTAAAAAAAATTTAAAAAAAAGTACACCTATTTTACACAAATATTTTGCCATTTATGCTTTTTAACACCCTGGTCATTCAAAGAAAATATGAAAAAAATATCAGGGTTCAATACTTCTTGCTTCATTTGAATTTTTTTTATTTTTTCCTAAAAAACCGCAACAATAGATTTATCCTATTTTGTTGTCAAATTGTCCACATAAGCACTGATGGCTTAGTCTGAATGTTCAAATGTTTTCTTCAATAGTAATTAGCTTAATCAAATGCTATTGTATCTTTTTTAGAATTAGGAATATAACAGAAACAGTGACTGTATAGAAAACGCAGCACAAAAATCAGTTACAGAACTCTAATGTCAGCAAAACACTTCATAAAAATAAAGACGCTAGTCAACGTCAAATAAAGTGTTTATGTGCAATGAGGGAACACCATATAACAACACTCAGGGACAAATTCCCATTTAATCAAAGGCATTACTACCAGGGACATAATCAAAAGAGGACTTTATACCATGTCAGTATAAAGTCACATTCTCAGGGTTTCAAGTCCTTGATTATTTTCGATACTTCCCATAATAACACATAATATAACACTCACTCACTCACTCACTCACTCACTCACTCATCGTCTATTCTGCTTTGTCCTGGGTACACGGTCGCGGGGGGCGTGGAGCCTATCTTAGGAGACTTAGGGCATGAGGCAGAGTACAGTCTGGACATGGTGCCAATCTATCACAGGATACACACACATACACACACTCACTGCAATATAGCAAGATTATAAATTCATGATTTGTCCACAGCTGGAAATGAATACTGAATTTTGAGGGTTGTTGATGTTAAAGTTTGTAATTCCTGTGTCCTCTGGTTGCATTTCACAAGCTAAGCCGGGCCGTTTTTGCCTGCAGTAATTACAAATTGCTGAATGAGCAATAAAACCTTGCAGCTAAGACCCACTGGTGGTCAACTAGTGTACTAAATAAGCCACTGTTACATTTGCTTTAATTAAACCCTCTCCGCTTTCACAATGTGCTTCTGTTCAGTTCCAGTGGTGATAGTATTGAGGTCATTTTCTGGTCAAAGCCTCAACTTAAAATGAGGGTAGTAGTGAGACAGGGAAATACACACAAACACATTCATTCTTAAAGTCATACGAAGTCCTATCAGCCTGCCCACTGGAGTAAGCAAAAACACAATGAATTCCGAGTACCCATGGTTTGACTTATTTCCCCACTACCCACAACTGATTACGCGCCTACGGAAGCTGAACACAGAGCCGTAGACCCATTAGGTCTTTTACTCCATGTGGATTAGGCATTGCTTGAATGATGTGATTGCTGGTGAAACCTCATTGCACCGATCTATGTGGAGGTCCTAATCTCCTGGGTTGGCGCAGAGTGACTTGAATCACTATGGCCTGAGAAATGGTGCAGCCAGGGATAAATTTCAGGAGGGGATGATGTGAAAATGTGCTAAAATATTGTTCTAAATGCAAATGCATTAGTGAGCTTTAGTTCACCTAAGATTGCACTGAAATTTATTGATATTTCAGAGATTATTGTGCATCCCTCAAAGTGTTATGGGCGAAACAATTTTGGATATTGTTATTTTTCCTTATATTTTCAAAGACTCATTGTGTAACAGTATTGTGTTCTTTCAGGTAGTTGCTTTCTACAGTATAACTTGCTTGTCCTGCCCCTGCTAGGAGATTTCCCTTTACAGTATCAACCATAAACATGGTCAGTGTTTTTGGTTTCCCTTACACTATATCCTTTCCCCACCAACCCTTGAAGTGTATAGACAAGGGGGGAATTTGTGCATGCTACTTGACAGGTGATCTTTAAAGGAATGCTTTCCCAAATTGAGATTCTCAAATCCTGGAAGGTCACTACCTCCGACTGATCGAGATTGTGATTCTGTCCTTATACTGTATGCTGTCTTGGCTAACAACATTGCCATCTAAAATAACAATAACAGCATGGGTATCCCAGCCCTGGCGAGGTGAAAAACAAGCCAAGATTATTCCTGTGAGGACGAGTGACTCATTTGATGGTCACCATGACCGTATGCTCACGTTGACGGCTAAGCAGTGGGCGAAAGCCGCCGATCTCTCTGGAGGTGTTCTCTTAGCCGTTTCTGACAACTCTCATATCTGATCCTTGACACTCGTGCCTCTTTGTTTGTGTCTGTGCTCCTCCAACAACCGTGTCTAACTCATCCACTCAACCTCCAGAGTTATAAATAAATCCCGGCCGCATTAACATCTGTGCCAGAGTAAAGCAACAGCCTTCTCCATGTCTTCAAACACCTGCCAGATCACTGCAGAAGCCTGAAGATCCAGGAACGACTGTAGGAACGAATGTTTTTTTTTCTTTTTTAAGGCACACTTCACCAAAGACATTATCCATAAATCAGATGAAAACTCAGTTAAGAGAGAGTGTTTGTGCATAAGGGGGAAAAAAAGTAGTCAGAATAAAATGGTGCCTGGCAACAGTTTCTTCCTCTTCACCAGATGACATGAAATATGACAACACTTTTTGGCAAAAGAATACTATTTCCCTTCACATTCCTCCCTTTTTTATTTAATGTGTAACTGAGGCATGCAGTTTCTGAAAACTAGGCATGGATGCTCCAAGCAATTATATTTTTTTCCTTTTGTGATGTGACACATCACAGTAATAAATCTATTCAAAACACATTGAATTTAACATACAAACTAGACAACACACTATTTTTCTCTTTTAGTACATTTGCTTTGTTTTCATCTCCATCTCTATTTCCATGCTTGTAATTGCATGTTTTTTTTTATTATCAATTTTAGATATTTCCTGATTCTCCTAAGACCCCACAGCCTTTTACAAAGACATCACAATCACTCAATCTTCCTCATTCTCTATCTCTTATCCAGTCACCTATCCCATGGGACTCGGGCCATGAGGCACAGGCTATGGGGTATCAATTCGTCACTGAGCATACAGTACAAGTATGCTCATAAACACTTACTCACACACAACAGGCAACACCTGGAAACACCATTTAGCCTAATCTGCATGTCTTTGGTATGTGGTAGGAAATCAGAATATCCAGAGGAAACCCACTAAGCATGGGGACATGCAATCCCCACCCACTGTGAAGATACTGTATGAGGTCTCAGTGCTTCCCACGATGCCGTTGTGGACATCACACCCAAGGATATCACACTCTTCCCTGGGAGTAAGATTTTAGGTTGTTTCCAACCAAGCAGCAGTGGTAACTACAATGGGGTAAGAATCCCAAGAGAGGATTATAGGCCTATGACCAGTGATAGCAAACATAACCTCGTCAGGTATTTTGAAACCTTGGCGATAGATCACCTCTCCCCCAGATCCTCCACAGCACCGTGTAGCCATAACAGTTAGATTCATAGAAGCGAAGCACCAATTGAGGAGATTTTGTGCAAGGCAATCACATGGAAACATCTTAAAACCAGTAAGATCATCACCAGGGCCAGGTAAACCGCCTGCAGTTAGAGCTAGATGATGTGTTCCAACCCCATAGCTATCTAGCCAGTAAGGAAAGCATCCATGATGATTAGGAGAAGTTAATAACAAAGACGCATTTAAAACAGCAAAGACTATTTTTAGCTATGTAAATGATCTGTAGCAGAGAGATGTCACACTACTTTGTAAGTGATCAGACTTTAAAATGGGAACTCTTTGCCATGGAAGATTGCCCGTATCGATGATGTTCTGCCTGCACTGAATCGACGGCTCTCTGCCTCCACTGTCCTCTCTGTCTCAGTAAGCTCATTTGGATTCTAAGCCACAGTCCATTCTTCCTAAGCTGAACAAATCCCTCTTATTTCCCTGAAAATTGCCTGGAGTGAGTAAGTAGAGAAGTGCTGTTGCTGGATGAGAGATATTATTTCTATTTTTTCAGGGTGGAAATGAATAGTATTCTGTAAGAAGACTTAATTAAATGATTGTTTCTTTTTAATTATTATTTTTTTATTCACTTTTAAGGATTTTGCTCAGATAGCTGCGTCATTACTCAGAACTGAAAAGGAACCCATAACGCTGTAATTTTCACAATCATATTTCAAGGCAGGTTTTTTTTTTTTTTTCCAGAAATGGAAACATTTTTCTATATTTTGTATGCAATTCTACTTCCAAAGTGTGTCTAGAAATACACAACCTCAAGCTTCTCACAAACACAAGGGTTTGCACAGGGCTGCATCCAAAACAGCATCTTTTTTTTTTCCCGTCACACACGCAAAGCCTCTTAAAATGTCCCTTTTTGTGCAATCAGATGAGTTTGGAACAACTTGGAGGCAGGAGACAGCAGGAGGGATGAAGACTAGAGGTAAAACCTGTTTCTCTGTCACAGCATGATCTGGAATTATGATCAGGAATGTTGACAAAGTGTGTCCAAAAATGTACAAACAGAAATTCATAGCGGATTTTTTTGTGGTAGGGAAGCTGTAGGGACACGCAGTGGTTCAGCCAGGTGGCTTCATGCCATCGTGCATCACACCAGCTCTGAATCAGCTAGCTCTCATCAAGTAAAAAAAACAAAAAAAAACAAAGCTTCTTCGGATCCGATGTTCATCGACTGGCTCGTTGATTGACAGACTGACTGTTGCCCCATGTGGCCACTCTGGACTTCCTGCAGATCTCCTGAAGCACAAGGCTAATTAATTTTGTTTACACTTGTCCAGGACATAAGGTTCATGCCAGAGAACACAGCATAGACCTGAGTGATGATCATAGCTTAGTCTATGTTACAGCAAGTATATACAGTATACTGCGTATATATTGTATAGATACGGTGCATTTGGAAAGTATTTACATCGGTTCACTTTCTCAACATTTAGTTATGTTATAGCCAAACAATACGCCATAATGACAACATAAAAATTCGCAAATTTTTTAAAAATAAAAAACTGAAAAAAATGTACATAAATATTCACAGCCTTTGCAATGACACTCAAAGTTGAGCTCAGTTGCATTCTGTTTCCCCTGATCATCCTTGAGATGTTTCTACAACTTGATTGTAGTCCATCTGTGGTAAATTCAGTTGATTGGAATTGAATTGGAAGGACACACACCTGTCTACAGTATATCAGGTCCCACAGTTAACAGTGCAAGTCAGAGCACAAACCAAATCAAGGTCTGGGGAAGGGTAAGTATTGAAGGTCCAGATTAGCGAAGTGGCCTCCATCATCCGTAAATGGAAGAAGTTAGGAACCACCAGGATTCTTTCAAGCGCAGGCCGCCCAGCCGAACTGAGCAATCGGGGGAAAAGGGCCTTTGTCAGGGAGGTGACCAAGAACCCGATGGTCACTCTGAAAGAGCTCCAGGCAGTTGTGTAATTGTGCAGCTCAGGAAAAAAACCAAAACTAATTGGATAGATTTTTGATTAAAAAAAAAAAACGTCTGCCACGTATGAAGCAGAGGCCAGTGTTATTATGGAAGGGGACTCTCTTTAAAACAATAGCCTAATAACCTCCTCCTCATTCATCTTCCTCTCCTTCATTCCTTTACTGTACGTCAGCGAGTCTTCCCAAGAAAGGTGCATGGACAATACGTGTAAAAATTAAGTGTTCACTCTCTCCTGTACAGTTTATATTTATATTTAGTGCTGTATTATTTTTGTATAATTAAGGATTTTTTTTATACATTTTGTATATTTTGTGATATAAACAAAATAAATAAAAAGTTAAATATAGTTCATAGTGACGGAGCACGAATTAATTCTAATTACATGTATTCCTATGGAATAAACTGTGTACCATCAAAATTGGGTTACGATGAGAACTTAGGAACGAATTATGTTCGTGAACCAAGGTTCCACTGTATAAATAATCAGTGGACATGCATTCTTCATTTTACAAGCTACAACATTTTATACATTTATAATAGAATCATTTTGTATTAAACTAAAATTACTATATTAAGTGTATAAAACATAAAAGGTAAGAAAGAGTACAATCAACAAAATTCCTGTTTTTTGACTGGATCAACTTTTTGAGGGGAAGAAAAAACAACCCTGGTTGAAATGCCTGTACAATTGACTGCACACACACACACACACACACACACACATATTTTTGGCATTCTACATTGTTCTCAATAACCATTATTACGTAATTATACGTCACTGGATTATTATTACACACACCTGCCTATTAGTTTGTTTGTCAAGTCCAAACCCAAGTCAAATTGAAATTAATGGTTTCAGTTAATTTGTAATTTGGTTCGGTTTGACATTGCACATAATTACCTAAAAAGTGGAGGTTGGGTGCTGTGAGGGAAAAAATATTTTATTGTCAGTCATATGAAAAACAAAGCAAAGAATTACATACTGTACACAAAAGTTGACTACTACTGTATATATAAATAACTAGTATATCATTTTCAGTTGGGTGACTTTTATTGGGCATTTTTATAGTTCTACAGCTCTGTAGATTCTCCTCGTTTTGCCAGAGCTGCTCCGGCCTCTCAGGCCATGACTTCACGAGACCTCTGATTGATTCTTAGAGTGCTGTGGGTTGTAGGGTGCAGCCTCCATAGATAAGACTCGTGGTCAGGATTGACTTTTTTTAGCCATTTTTGCTGCATTGACTTTTCTGCATGATCTGACCAGGTGGGCAAGCCTTTGGTTTGGACTAGGACTGGTCATGGGAGCCAATGGCAGCTCAGCTTGGGGCTAGGCTGAAAATCAGCTTGGTGATTGGGCCAAAACTATACAAGGGAGATGGGTTGCCACTTGAAATGGGAGCTACCCTAGTTGATATCTGACTACAAACTGGGACTTGGCATGGGCCCCTGGTTGGTATTTGTCATGAGATCATGACAGAAGAGATCACTTTGTGGAAGCACATCACCAGGAAAGCTGATGGTGTAATCATGTTGCCCTTGAACACAGAAGGTGGTGCCACCACAACATTTTCAAAGCCTTGAGGTGGCACCATCAGGCCATTCTCAAAGCTTGCTGGGATTGATCAGGGCATGAGTGGGACTGATCAGGGCAGCGATTGACATGGATGGAGCAGGGCTTGGCTTATCAGATCAGCCTTGGCTCAGACCAAGCAGGGTTTGGTAAAACTGAAAGATTTTAGCTCAGATAGACCAGGGCTTGGCTGGGTTGGATTAGAGCATGACTTGGATGGAGCAGAGCTTGCTTCACACAAGGGTCGGGCTCAAATTAGGCAGGGCATGATTGAACATATCATGTTTGGCTTAGACAGAGCAGGGCTTGGTTAAAATGGAACATGACATGGCTAGAACAGGGCATGGCATGACTGGGACCTGTCAAACTCCACAGGGCATTGGACTGTGATGATTGCCAGGTTAAGCTTCACAGTGTGCTGAGCAGGGAGCATGGCTTGGCTGTTGAAGGGCCATGAGACTCAAATGATAGCTCTGCCAGTGAGCCAGGAGAAAAAAAAAATCCACCAAGCACCAAGACAAGATTCAAATCCACGGCTCTGTAGTTACCAAGTAGGAGGCTGTGAACCTAGGTGCTTAGCCAAGAGCTATTACCATTAGCATACATGAAGCAAATAATAAGATTGTTTGAGAAATAAACAACCTACACATATTTTCAAGGCTAGAACCCCAAACTGAATATTTATTGAACTTAAATGAAGATGCTAATAAATGGAAAAAGGGGGAGAAAGAAAATAGGAATTGATCTCATAGCAAAACAGCAAGACAACTATGAAATGAACTTGTTATGCTGGGAACAACAACAACAAAAAAGATTATACTGACATACAGCTTGTTATTAAAAACTGTAACTCTGTTTTGTCACCCATGATGCTTTAATGCATTTCAGATGTTTTAAAACATGTCATTTTACACTAAATGTTGACAATCATTTTTAAAAGGGCTAAATGGGATTGCAATCATGGAATCAGTGCTAAAAGCTAAGCTAAGTGGTTAGACACAGGACACATATTAGATTTGGTGTCTTGTGAATAGCATGGGTCAAATTACAGACAGGCAGGTACACAAAAAATTAATCGGTAATTGGATAAACTGGTACAGAGTCCTGCATGGAATGTAATAAAGAAGCGGCGAGTTTAAATACACAAGCTAACGAGCTGAAATGAGGCACAAAACAAAACTGACACGAGAAGATAAAGCTATAAATGACTGAACATTAACGTTGATCCAAAACTAGCATATGGTCAGGGGCTAGCTAGCACACTTCTTACTGTGCTAGCTAGCCCCAAAAGATCATTTCTAACATTTCTTCCAGTTGGGTGGGTATATTGCTAAGAAATGACTCAATTGAACTGCAACCATGACTAAAAGCACTAACATCCACTGCTAGCAAACTTCCAATGATTGTGTTATATTCAGGAATATTAAAATTACATCACCAATAACATCTGTCATAAATTGTTTAATTATGAAAAGTAGGGACCTTTACACTCAGTGTTATTAGAGTATTATTTAAATGCAAGCAACAACATCAACAACAAACATTTCAATCAACAGTCAGGGCAGTCAGGACCGGTTCTGTCCGGTCTGACTGGATCAAAGCATTCAAGTTATTCGTAGTTTTCAACCTTACACTTAAAACTATCCCTATATAAAATAGTGAAAAACTGTTCACTTTCACTGAAAGCGATTGTAATTAGTGCAACTAATAAATGAAGTGTTGTGTAAAATGTTTGTTTTGTCAGGCGGAGATTTGTGCTATGTGGCTAATGCCACTAATCTCTCATTAATGTCTAATCAGATTTTCGAGGCTATGTTTCATAGGTTTAGAGCGCCAGAGGTCAGGGTTGAATGATGATGCCCGTGCTGAAAACTAAGCGTGCATTTTAAATAAGAGAGAATTAAATTGTTTATGGTAAAAAAAATTTTTTTTTTTTAAATCTTCATTTCTACTCAGCACGCTAGCTGTTGCTTATCTGTCAGCTTCCCATAAACACCAGCTCAGTGCAGCTCTCAAGGGGATGTCTGGGGGTTTTATTTCTGTTATAGTATGGGTAAGTGATTTTAACAAAATTGTAAGCTAATTTCATCTTTTTTTACGGATTGGATGTTGTTTTTGGTCTTTTGGCTGTTCCTGTCGAGGGGTCACCATTGGATGGGGGTCACCAACAACTTGGCACAGTTTTTTACGCCGGATGCCCTTCCAGATGCAACTCTTCCATTTTATCTGGGCTTGGGACTGGTACTGCAGTGGCTGGGGTTTGGGCATTGTTTGGGCTAGGAATAGAACTTAGGCCTTCTGGATGGCAGGCAAGAAACTTACCACTGAGCCACCAGTGCCCGTTACTAAGACACTATACAGAGATAAAGTAGAGGCTGAGTTTCTTTATGAGGATCACAATATTCTGTTTTCCATAAATATTACCATTCCTGGTGGGACGTACATTTAAATAGTGGAATATGTCAAAATGACAGTTTGTACCTGTCAGTGCTGAACCAAATATGAAAGTGCTTAAAGGTTAGATCCAATCAGAATCTGTCCTGGCAGAAAAAAAATTCATTATGATTAAAATGTAAGTCAAGTAAAGAGAATATGATGAAAACAAGAGGGAACAAGACTTGTTCCGCAAGACGAGCAAAGATTTTTAATATATTTTGACTTGGAAAAGGAACAAGTCTTGGTTTACGAGTACCGAGTATCATGTATCACGCATACGCTTCTTGCTTTGACGCCGAGTGTCACGTGATCACAACTGAGCCAACGGTTTTTCTCTCTCTTGCGCTGCGGAATTGTGGGTAATCGTCTCCAGTGCTGGGTCTTAGTGCTCGTCTCTCACTGGTATAATCAACATTTGCAAGCAAAAGAAAGTCTCATTAGAGGTTAAAATTCCATTTTCTCCCTCTCTGTTGTGTGCGCGCACGTAATTTGACACCGTGCAGGTTCACACACTCTCTCTCTCTCTCTCTCTCGCCTCTAGTGTGTGTCTGTGTGTTTGTGTGAAGCACCCCCTCTCTGCTTCACACACACACACACACACTAAAGGCGAGAGAGAGAGAGAGAGAGAGAGAGAGTGTGTGAACCTGCACGGTGTCAAATTACGCGCGTGCACACACATAACGCACACACTCCGCAACGCAAGAAAGACACACACACACACACACACACACAGCGCATGCGCGCATAAACGTAAACATTTACCTGTCGGGATTTATTTTTACTTTTTTTTAAGGTAAAGTGCAGGTTAATTTGTTTTATTTTTTCTTTATATTTTGTGTTAATTATTTTTATGTATTTATTTTTTGGGGCTGTGGAACAAATAATTAGAATTTCCATTATTTCCTATGGGAAAATTTGCTTTGATTTATGAGTGTTTTGGAATACGAATCCAAGGTTCCACTGTAGGAGGAAAGCTGAAGAATGAAGGATTAAAGCAGAAATACGAAAGAATAGCTAGGCAAAAATGCATAAAAATAAAGAATGCATGAAAGAGAGATGGGATAAAAATTAATCAAGTTTGACAGCAAAATAAAATTTAGTTTTTTATTTATTTTTTTTGCCAACTTATAGAGAATAATTGCTGCATGGGTTATAAGGGTGTTATGCCAAAATATTATCTCAGTAAAAAAAAAATTATGATGTTGAATTTCAGTATGTGATTTTGCAAAAAAAAAAAAAAAAGCACTATAAATCCATCTGCTAAAGTTTTTTGTCACCATTAGTTTTGTGTTTTTTGTCAGCCAGGAGTTGTGGTTGTGTGAATATGCAAGTTATTATGTTAAGATTAAGTTTTAATAAAAAAAAATTAAAAAAATAAATAAATAAAAATGTTTAATTCACCCACATCTGCCGGTATTGTAAACAGGTAGTTCTGTATTTATGTTAAATTCTATAAACCATAAAATGTGGCAGGATTTAAATTCATTCTCACAACTCATTAAATAATGTTTCTGCCACAGGAAAAATGCTTTGTGTGTGTGTGTGTGTGTGTGTGTGTTTTCTAAAGGAAAAAGTGTTCTCTAAGACAGTTTTATGCAATAGACCAGCTCACCTGACCTTTTGTTCTTTTTCTTTTTAATTATTGATCAGGTGAAACAGCAGAGCTTATTAAAGATATTAAGTAAAAAAGCCTGATGTGCTGATAAACCATAATCCATCACCGTCTTTAAGGATTACACTACTTACATTTGATTGTGAGATGAAAGTCTGTGGTTTTTATAGCGAGCTGTGACACTGCTGTCCTCTGCATTTTGTAGGCTGTTCTTTAGTCAAAGCCAGCATCGTGTCCTTCTCAGCTGGTAAACAAAAGTCGAATGCAGGACGTGAAAGATGTGCTGACGTAGCAACACCAACATTTGTACAGACAGTTGCAAAATTGTTGCCCCCCCACTCCTGAAATGAATATGTACACTGCATGGTCAAAAAAAGTTGGCATTTCAGAATTGTTAAATTATTGTCATGCATCAAGCAAAGAAAACAACAAAAGAGATTAAAAATTTCTGTAATTGGGTTATGAATTGTCAAACAAATTATTAAAACCTGGAAGCATAGTGCTGAACTATCAACTGTGTGTAGAAAATGTGGTAAAAAAAAAAAAAGGCCTCAGTTTGCCAGGAAGCGTAAAGAATGGAATTTGGAGCGATGGAAAAAGGTCATGTGACCTGATGAGTCCAGATTGAGCCTATTCCATGGTGATGGCTGCATCAGGGTAAGAAGGGAAACGCATGAACCGATGCACCCATCATGCATAGTGTCCACTGTACAAGCCTCTGAAAACAGTGTTATGATCTGGGGTTGCTTCAGTTGCTCAGGTCTAGACTCAGCAACGTTAAGAAAAAAAGGAAGGAAAAAGTATGAATGGATGAGTAGGCAAGAAAGACAGAAAAAAGAAAGGGACAATGACATTTGTCAATATGCTACAGTTAATTTCTACTTTAAAATCATCTACTGTTCCTGCTTTAACTCTCATTAAGACAGTCATGAAATTTAAACTCAGTACCTTCTGGTTACTACGAGAAATCCTGATAAAAAAGTAAAATAAACTCTGGTTTTACCCTGAGGACCCCAGGTTAGGACTTATTGTTGTACCTCACTGGCTGAGCAGGACATGTTGTCTCTTCTGGGGCTTTGGGGATTTTTTCCTGAGCACCCAGCACATGACAGGATGTAACTACATAAATAAGTGAATAAATAAATAAATAAAGGGTGCTGAGATTTAGGGGGCAGGCTCTGACGTATGAGTTCTAATGAAACAAGCATAGCACGGCTCTGGAGCTCGAGCCCCGGACCCGCAATTGACGAGCTGTCCACATCGGAGCGTAATTTAAAGACCTTCCCCGAGAGGGCCTGGCTGAGTTATAACTGCCCCCTCTCCCCCTGTCCTCATCACCATCTCTCCCTATTCTTCATTCCTACTCCACAGACATCCTCAGTTCCCTCAATACCTGAGTCTCTTTCTGCATCTGCTTCGGTCAAATCCGTCTCATCTGGCTTCTTCTCCCAGTCCACTCATCCATCTCAGATTGTTTTCCATCTGTATATTTTCCCCCCTCTACCTATCCTTCTTACATTCCTCTGGTGCTCTCTGTCACCTCCCTGTTCACCTTTACTCTGCTCCATTTGTCTCTGACACTCCATCCATCCCTCTATCTCTCCCCCTCGTCCTTCACCTGTCCGTCTACTTTACTGGCCTCCCAAAGGTGAAGCCTACCTCGACTTTTCAAAGGGAAAAAAATTTGCATTATACTCGAGCTATAAGAACAAACGGACAAGTGAATAAATTAATGATAGAAGGAAGGATAAAACAAGGGTATATAAGTAAGAAAGATGGCAAGAAAGGAAGCATAAGAAAAGGGAAGAGGGCCGGAAGGAAGAAGAAACATGGATAGGCGAGAGAGAGAGAGAGAGAGAGAGAATAGATAAGCAAGAAAATGAAAGAAAGGATGAAAGATATCCAACAATAAATAAATAAATAAATAAATAAATAAAATTGTAGAAAAACACAGCTGTAGGCTCACAGGTTATAGCAGACATTGTTAAAGGGCACAATTTTACAGTATACAGTGTTACAGAACAGCACTACAGAGCAGTCTTACAGAAGAGAGTAAATGGAGTTACATAAAACAATGTTGTAGAACAAAGTGTTATAGAATAGAGTGTTACAGATAACAGCGTTACAGAACACAATGTTACAGAACACAGCTTTATACATCAAAGTGTTACAGAATAGAGTATGACAGAACACTGTTACAGAACAAACAGCATGTTACAGAGCATAGTGTTACGAAACACAGCGTTACAGAACAGCGTGTTATACGTAGAACAGAGTGTTACAGAGCAGAGTGTAACAGAACAGACTGTTACAGAACACACATGCTATAGAACGTCTCGGGTTACTTTGTTGTAACCCTGTTCCCTGAAAAAGCGGGAACGAGATGCTGCGCGAAAACGCTATGGGAACACTCTCCGCGTGACCGGTTGTTGAAGCATGTGTGTCAAACACGCCAAAGATTTTGGCATATATAACCTAGGTCAGGTGACGTCATTTGATTAGGTACACCTGGAGGTTATAAATAGGCATGAACCGGAAACATCCTCAGGTCAATTTTGTTCTGAAAGGACGTCCAGTCAAGCCCGCAGTGCAGCATTGGAGCGCAGCATCTCGTTCCCGCTTTTTCAGGGAACAGGGTTACAGCAAAGTAACCCGAGACGT
>JAOVVA010000009.1:24859287-24871622 GCA_028565275.1 Leiocassis micropogon
ATATCTAGATACATAGCTAAATGGCATAAAAGTTTACATCATCTGAATTTAAATGTTAATAAGAAGGCTGCTCATAAGAAGAAATCCAAAACAGTTCATTGGAGCAGGACAGGGATGATAAATGCCTTTTATATGCTCAATGGTTAAGAAACAGCAAGTATGAGCAATATGTAAAGGGTTCGAGAGAAACAGTGCAGCCCTTGACAAGTCTTGACATTTCCAGGCTTATCGGAAAGTGTCGCAGGTAACCCGTGGGTAAATTTTAAAAGTTTGTCAACAGTTTGTCAGGAGTTTGGTGCAGTCCGTCACTGCAAGTAAGCAATTAAGGCATGTGACGTAAAAAAGCCCCGAGTTGTAACCATAGAAATAATCACGAGTGCATTATTATAAACTGTTTAAGGATTTGCAGAACTATCACATCATCTGACCAATCAAGATCAAGATTTCCACAGTGCTATGGTTAAGCCCGTGTTCAGACTTATTAACGCATGGTGATGAAAGATTCGTTATTCCGTTTAGACACCCAGACATGTGTGACGCTGCAGCTGAATCGGGGAAACAGCACAAAGAAATCAAAAGCTTGCGGCCGAGATTTAGCCCTGTCAGATTTAACTAGGCTTTCATTGTAAACTCGGTTCATATCGCATCTTGGAGACTTACAGGAGACTTACTGTCAGGCTCATGCTGCAGATTACATCCACAATATACCGAGAGCAGTTATTTCTCAGGCCGCGGCTTCGTCCCGGCTCGTTGCAAATGAAGCACGTTTAAAGCCAGGCAGCATTAATATGGTGACCTTTTAATCTGTCCAGTGTAAGAATGGATTGTGTCTGTGTAGAATTTTTTTTTTTTTTTTTTTTTTTTTGGTCACAGCGTTGTTTTTTCTCCCAGATCCTTTGCTCGTTTAGCTCAGCTGTATTATGGCTCGTGTCTGGCTTCTGATTTGTCTGGACACATGATTAGGATCAACGTTGCCAATTTACTCTGGGTGTTTATCTCCTGTTTGCCGACAGGACTTGATACGAATCGCAATATGTGATCAATGTGACGTAAAAAGCAGCTGGTGATTCAGAATGATATGATTTATAGAGGTTTCATAGGCAGGATGATGTGCTCCAGTATTGTGCAAACGTTTTCCTATTAATAATAAAAAATAATAATAAATAATAGATGAATGAAGGTTTCGCTTTGAGGAATACTTCTATTACAGGGATGAACAAGTTCATAAAGAATATTGTGTTAACTAATAACTAATCAAAATATAAACTTGTATTGTACATCAATTCATCTGTTTGTGTGTGTGTGTGTGTGTGTGTGTGTGTGTGTGTGTGTGTGTGTGCAGTACGTGTGTGCCTGTGTAATGGATAGATTTAAAACAACAGCTACAAAAGTAACACTTAAATAAGAGGTTATATAAAAGGCAAGAGAATGTAAACAATCCTTTAGCTTGATTGACAGCTCAACTGGCCACTCTCAACACCATATGAGAAAAGGGCAGGAATAAGTGACATGTTGCACCGATCTGGTGCAGTAGTCGCTCAGCAGCTTACGGCTCAGGGATACTGATCAGAAGGTCAGAAGTTCAATCCCAGCTCTGCCAGACTGCCACATTTGAGCAAGGTCTTTAACCCTGTCTGCTCCAGAGGCGCTGTGTCACGGCTGAACCTGCGCTCCAAGTCGGGATATGCTGAACGTTGGGTGTCAACAGTCTTCTACACAGTATTTTCAGGAGAATGGGTCCACTCATGTCAAGAATGGTGATACCAATCCTGGACCCACCAAACGATGTCGGGCACCCACTCCTTACCTGCATGTCCCTTCGCCCGCAGGGTCTGTGCTTAGCACTGATCTATCGCCAATTTGTTATGATATTGCCATTCAGACTGATTTCAAAGTGTCTGTCAGTACAGAAACTGGTGATAGTGTTACCGTTGGCACCCAAACCGATTTTACTCCTGCGCCGTCTGTGAACAGACGCATTTCTACTTTTATACCTCTCACTGAACTTCCTATGAGTGTTGTTCTTGCTCAGAGAGTATTTCATACTGATATGTGATATCTTATCTGTACACTTCAGATGCTTACCAAGGCCTTCTATGTCTTGTGTATCTTTTTATTTTTTTGGGCCTTATAATCTATATGCATTAATTTGTGACTAATCCTTATATTAAACTGTATATTTTTAAACCTTACTTTTGTCTGTCTGTGGCTAACTAGGTACATACAGTACGTTCTGTACACACTGTTTTTGTTAGCATTTCTGTACGTTCTGTTCCTTTACTGTATACTATTCCTCTATTACATCACTGTATGTGCTATATTTCTTACTGCATCACTGTATTATGCATTCTTAAAGCTTGTTCTTTTTTTAACTATTAAACACACAAGTACGTGTTCTAAAATTGCTCACAATGCGAAGAACAGAGTCTGACAATGCAGAAAGCTATACGTGACAAGTAGACTTAACTTACTTATACCACGATAACGGGGATGTGCATACCCAGGAAATTGGTGCTGCTCACCCTCTCCACGGTTGCACCATTGATGGTCAGAGGAGAGTGCTGTGTATGTGCTCTCCTGTAATCGACAATCTGTGCACCACCTGGCCAGGCAGCTCACCTCACTCCTGTAGTTAGTCTCATCTTTGTTGCTAATGAGACCCACCACTGTCGTGTCATCCGCAAACTTCATAAAGAGGTTGGAGTTGTAAGATGGTGTGCAGTCATGGGTCAACAGTGTGAAGAGGAGGGGGCTCAGCACACATCCTTGGGGGGCCCCCGTGCTCAGAGTGATACTGCCGGAAGTGTTATTGATGACCCGTACCGCCTGAGGTCTGCCAGTCAGGAAGTCCAGCAGCCAGTTGCACAGAGTGGGGCAGACTTGACTAGCCGTTCAAAGCACTTCATAATTATGGGAGTAAGTGCAACTGGGCGGAAGTCATTAAAACATGAGGGAGATGTTTTCTTTGGACCTGGAATTATGGTGGTAGTTTTTGAAGCATTTCATGACGTCTTTTGTAAAATCGCTTCTCTCCAGAGGGATGTAGTGCATCATACTAATCACCTGATTGAACAAGCATTGTGGGATAAACCAGTAAATGCCGTAACCAGTTACACTACTTTCACAGGAAATTAATCAACACTATCCAACCAATCAGAATCCAGAAATCAACAGCCCTGTGGTTTAAACACTTTTAAGCACAATTTTGGTTCACTTATAACATATTAAGGCGTGATATAATTTCCATCAATAACATGTTTTAAACTATAATTAAAAATAAGATTTAGAACCCTAATAAGCACGACCCTTCCCTCTAATTTGAATATTTAAATATTCATCAGCTTCAGAATGAATATTCGGTTAACCTCTGGCCCCCAGTAGTGCTGCTCTCTACATCAAAATATAACCAGCGGTGGCCGAATAATGAATGATGATAATGGAATAATAATTTCAGAACCTTAACACTTGTGCCTCACATGCTAAACTGTGTATCTGAATACTTGTATACAGTCGCTTGCAAAAGTATTCACTCCCCTACCCTTTGGTGTGCGTCCTGTTTTGCTGTATTACCATACAGAATTAAAATGGATTTTTTTTTGTGGGTGTGTAACATTTGATTTATACACAACACACTTAAGACATTGAAGGTGCAAAATATCAAGACAAACAAAATAATAATTAAGTTCCACCACGTCAATCAGTGCCACATGATCTGTCACATGATGTCAGTATAAAAAGCATGGTCTGAAATGCTCCCTGAGTCTTTAATACTACTATGCAAGCAACACAAAGATCAAGGAGCTTTTCACACAGGTCAGAGACAAAGTTGTTGGAGAAGGATAGAGCAGGGTTAGGTTATATAAAAATATTCCAAACTTTGGACATCCCACAGAGCACCATTAAAATCATTCTAACTAAATGGAAAGAATATGGCACCACTACATACCTGACAGGAGAAGGCGTCCACCAAAACTCACACGGCGATGTTAGCAGCAATGCTAATGGCAAAAAAAATGCTAGTGGCAAACACAACAACAAAAACAATTGCAAACTTCAACATGGCTTTGAGAGCAGTTCTCCTGGCTTCATCATTACTAGAAAGCATTTGAGCTGCCCATTGCATATTGTGTCCATTTTTATAAGATGGCCATCACAAACTTTTAGTTGGTCGTGATAATCCTTCCCCCGCCATTGACGTAAGCGGTTCTTTGTTCTGGCCCAGGAAAGTGTTGGTCCTGCCATGAAACTTCTTTTCTGTCTGTGTGCCGGTGCTTTGGTTGTTCAAAAACTGAACTGGTTTGAAATTGGGCATCAGTTTCGAACTAGCTCCAGAACCACCCGGGCTTTATGAAAGAGTGGCCTGAAAAAGCTTAATGGCTTAAATACAGAAATAAGAAAACATGTTTGGAGTTTGCCGAACAGCATGTGGCTGACTCCCTAAGCACATGGAAGAAGGCTCTCTGGTCATATGAGACTAAAATGTAACTTTTTTGGCCATTATGGGTAAGGCTATGTGTGGCACAACTCCAATACTTTCCATCAGTGTAAGAACACCATCCCCGAGCTGAAGCATGGTTTTGGCAGCATCATGCTGTGGGTATGCTTTTCATCAGCAGGGACCAGAAAACTGGTTAGGATTGAAGGAAAAATGGATGGCATTAGATACAGGGCATTTCTTAAAGAAAATTTGGTTGAAACTTAAGACTGGGATAGAATCAAACCCCAGCCATGTAGAGAATCTGTGAATGTTTTGCAAATGTGGTCCATGATTCTGAAAATTTTGTTACACGGCTGGAACCGCCGCTCTATAGTCGTTCACGTTATTATACGTATAATCAATTGAATTCAATGCTAATTAGATGATGACAGTGTAAGAATGAAAATTTTGTAATAAAAATGAGTGTACAGGTATGGCTGTGCTGTGTGAAAATGGTGTGCGTGTGTGTGTTGAAGCTATATTCCAGCTTATCACATTAGTGGGATTGCCTAGAGGGCATTGGAAGAGGAGTTTTAATGAATTAAAGTGGACAAAGCTGACCTGGAATGATTGATTGATCGCTTCATGCTGAGCCACGGCGCATCTCCGTGTGTCTCGGTGTGTGTGTGTGTGTGTGTGTGTATATGTGTGTGAGAGAGAGAGAGAAAGAGAAAGAGGGAGAGAAATAGATAGATAGATGGATAAAGGGGTCCATTGAGAAAAGAAAGGATATTACAGGAGAAATCTTGACAAACTCATTTCTTTCCCTTCACAATGACAGGCAGTTGGTTAGAGAGTAAGGAAGGGATTTTAATTTACAGAAAAATGAAATTTGTCCTTATTAAAAAAAAAACTTCTCTTAGGTACTCGTAAGAAAGTCAGTCACGCAGCGCCACTTGCTGTTGTTTTACCCTGTTTATCCCAAGCGGTCTGATGCTGTTTGTGATGCTCCTTTCTCACACGGTGCAGCCAAGGAGCGGATCGCTTGTTCAGGAGCAGACAAATGACTCCTGACTGGTTTAAAGAAATATTGGGACAGAAAAAGCTCTGCAATTTGAGGTCTGAACTGTTTCACAGGTCTTCCTGCGAAACTAAAGACTAGAGTGCTTTCTTCCTGCGAAACGATAGACGATAGTCTAAACGAGAGAATATCAGTTTATCAGCATGGACTTTTTCTTTCTCTCTTTCAGTCTTTTATTTAGGAAGGTCTTTCTTCCTGCCAGGCAGCATGGTGGCGTAGTGATTGGCACTGTGGTCTCGCACCTCCAGGGTTGGGGGTTTGATTCCTGTCTCGAGGTCTGTGGGTGAATGTGTGTGTGTGTGTGTGTGTGTTCAGTTTGCATGTTTTCCCCCTGCTTGGTGGGTTTCCTCTGGGTTCTCGGGTTTCCTTCAACAGTCCGAAGACATGCAGATTAGGCTAATTGGCCAAATTGCCCATCGTGTATAAGTGTGTGTGTGCCCTGTAATAAATTGGGGTACAAAATCATAATCTGTGTGGGAAAAGGTTAAGGAACAAAGAAAAACCACTACGTGAGATAATGCTGAGACATAGGTACTTCTTATATGGGTATATCTTCTTTAGCTGTACCTGTAACTGCACCCTGGACACTCATCTGTTTAATTTAAAAACCCCTGGCGTAATATTCAGTATGTAAATCCATGTGTGTATAAGAGAGAGAGAGAGAGAGAGAGAGAGATGGAGGAAGAGAGCTGTTTAAATCTCAGCAGTGAGTCTTTAGCACACAGCTCTGCTCCACAAATCAGGACATTACAGACACGGCGCAGTGTTCGGCGCTCCATCAGTGAGAGCGCGAATATCACATTGTCTTCATAAAGATAAGCAGACGGCCCGCTCTGCAGTGACACAGCTCTTAAAAAAAGGTTGTGTGAACGTGTATACGGCTGTTTGGGAAGGACTCTGGGCAACGGAGGCGTGATTGACAGAGCCATTCTCTCCTCAGTGGCGAGTGACAGCGCCAGTCTGCATAGTGCAGGAAATGAGAGTGGAATCACAATCCGGGCCTGTCACCTCGTCACACGCTAAAGAGAGCCGGAGAGTAAACACCAGCAAGCACTTTAAACTCCACACTCACACACAAACGCACACATACTGACCCATGTACGTTTCATGAACACCGTGCGCTCATAAACACGTGTACCCACAGACATCATAAACGCACCCGACTGACTTGTTGTTCATGACCCCGCCCCCACTTGCCGCCCCGCCCGCCGACTGACACACATCTAATTTAACAAACACGCCATAAAACTCATCATTGAAATCTACGTGCTGCGAGTGCTCTTTAAAACACAGCAGCGAGTGTTTAGCATGCGGCGCTGCTCCACAAACCAGGATATTATACATTTATATTTCGCATCCCATAAGCGGAACCTGACAATCACACACAGTCTTCATAAACTTTAATGCATGCAAATAAACCCGCTTTATAATACATGACAGCGAGCATTTTTATCCGAGTTTGCATCCGAGGATCTAAACGAAGTTAAGCGAGAATTAATTAAATTGTTGTGCGCACATACACACACACACACACAAAAAAAAGGCTGTGTTTTTCTCAGCTTCACTTAACTGAATAAACATTGCGTGTGAGTAAAAACCTGGTTATGAGTTTTACAAGAGCCTTGTGCGAAGAGGACAAATGATTGGTCAGTGTCTCAGTGCTTGCTGAAGTGAGTTGCTCTAGTCTAGCCTAAGCATGCTCTTTACACCACTTTATGCATTCGGATGCATGATATTGTTGTGAAATTAGAGTGTTTAAAGTTCTTTTTTGTTTAGCTCATAGTCGTACTTTCCATAGACATTTTCTCATTTACAGACACTTACAGAACGGACTTGCTTGTTCAGTGCATCTAATGGGTGCTCGATCCAAAATTAATTACAGGTAATGCAGAATTCCATCCTAGCATAGAGACGGACTGGTTAGGGGTTATGGTTTTGTTAGAGGCATGTTAGGGGTCTTGTGGCTTGAACTTTACAACCTTACATAATTCATTGGCTGACAATAAACACAAATATGCATAAAACTAGTTCATGTAGGAAGCTGTTCAGTGGTGTCTCTGTGTTTTGGCTTCTGACCTACAAGCTCTTTCCATACAGAGGTTCAACAGTAATGGCTGTAAATCTTTTCAATGCAAATTTGAATCTAGAAAAAACGGCAGTACCTGACACACCATTACACAGGACGGATTAGGTTTTAAGCTTACACAGCGCCTGTAAGAGGCACGTACCAATACCTGGGGAACGCAACCCGCCAGGGTGTGCTGTAATAGGAAAATAATCAATGGTGGTATGGTGTGATGAAGTCAAGTTACACTTGCCACCCTCCAAGCCTTCAAAGGAAACACTGGGCACAATGTACTGTATGTGTAGGTTTGATGCTAGAACTCAAGTTCTACACATTTGTGTTTTTATCCATAAGCATTTACTTCTTTTTTTATAAATGTTTTTCTTTATAAGCACAGATGAAAAATCATCTGCATCACCTGCCACTTTATAACATTCAGCTGTACCAGTAGACACAGGTGTTTAATGTAAAAAGAGCCCCACTGTTCCAGCCTTTTACACCCAGCAATAACTGCTAACTAGCATTTCATTTCCTGTATCATTATAGCTCATGTTGTTGGATGCTAAGGCGGCTGAGGTCTGCTCAAAAACATTTTTATCATTTTTCTTGTGTTCCAATGTGCTGTACTAAACCTGCAGCTGGGAATCACATTAAGCTTGCTGACCTAGTATCTATTTCGCAGTTGTGCTGCAAATCATCTTGACTTGTGAGAGATTCTAGAAATTTCCCCACTGGTGTGAAGTCTAGACGTTTGTCATGGATCACGATAACCACTGGTGGTGAAATGACTTTCGGCAGGGTGAAGATGGCGTAATTATCCTTCGGGATTATCCAGACTACCCTTCTCAAACTGAGCTGAAATTATCTCATGATTTGCCTACCTAACAGACCATCTTTAGATGTGCTTTGTCCCCAACAATGAAAGACACCTGAATGTTCTGAAAAGTTATGTTATATATTTTTTGTATAAACAAGAACATAGTATGTGAACATTTCAAGAACATTATAGGAATGTATACAGAATATAGGAATGCTTATGATCCATAAGACAAACTGTCAGTGTTGGAAACTAGAGAACCCAGAGATGGAGTCTCTGTTCATGGAGAACATGTGAATCTCCACAAAGGCAGTAAGCAGTGAGGCAGCAGCTCAGGTGCAAAATGTCTTTCTATGTTTCTCTTTCTTCTAAAAAGAGAAAACTGCACTGTAATATCTTGTATATTGTGACATAAGCAGTGTTAGCAGGTGTTTGGAGGTGTGTGGTGACAAAGTGTGAATGCAAGACACTAGTGTTGGTGAATCTAGGGTTAAACAGTGCCTCAGCTGTGGCTGGTGAAGCCTTAATGAGATGCTTTTGGAGGTTGCAATGAGCTGATATTTTGACAGATATAAGTGGATGGATGGAGATTGTGTGTGTGTGAAAAAGGGCAGCTTATGAGTTTTGGGATTTCGAGGTATTTTTGCCCTGGCAATTGTTACAAGCTGAAATCAGAGTTGTGACTGACAGAAAGGCTGATCACAGAGCATTTTAGAAATGTTTATATGGATAATTTTATTGCTTTATACACTGATGAGCCATCACTTCAAAAGCTGCCAAAACAGTTCTGACCCACTAGACCTCTAGGGTCCTGCAAGTTGTGAGGTGGGGCCTCTATAGACTGGACTTGTTTGTCCACCAAACTCTTCAGATAAATGTTTGCAGTGTGTCAGGGCACATTATCCTGCCAAAAGTTATACTGTTTCCATATATGGGTGTACTTGGTCAGCAGCAGTGTACAGTATGTACAGTAAAGGTAGGTGGTACATGTCAAAGGAACATCCTTATGAATGGCAGGACCAATGACTTCCCTGGAGAACATTGCCCTCAACACCAGATCAGCCTTTACCACCTTTCCATAGTGCCTTCTGGTGCCATCGCTTCCCCTGGGAAACACTGCCAATGTGCATTGGGTGTGTGATCATGTTGCCAGTTTATCAGTTCTCCTTTCTTAAACCACCTCTGGTAGGCCTCATCCACTGCATATTGACAACCCCACAAGTCTTTTAGACTTTAACGTTTACCCCATGTTTTCCTTCTCCAACATATCATTTTCAAGAAATGACTTTTTTTTACCTGCTGCCATCCTACTCCTTGACAAGTGCCATTATAACAAGAAAAATTGCTTACTCTTATTTAATTTACCTGACAGTGTTTTTGAGTACTGTTGCTAACATTAACATTATGTTAAGGTTCCAAAACCATAGGTTTGAGGTTCCCTTTGTGCCACTGGGGTGGATCTGTCCCCTCTGAGCATGGCTCCACAGGGCCTCTGGGAGTGTGCTCTGTGGTGCCTGGCACCAGGACAGCTATGGCAGATTCTTTGGGTGCTGTGGGTCTGGGGTGGGTTCTCTGTAGATTGGACTTGTTGGAGACCAGCCATATCGTCCCAAAGCTTGGTGAGCTGTGGTGCACTGGGTGTGCTGGTGCATTTATATTGTGGCCAGTATTGACTTTTTCGTGTTTCATGTTGCTTCGGTTTTTCAGTGGGATTGCTCCCGGATGGCTGACCTTCGGTTCCTGTGAGTAGGGGTGAGCCTTTGGTGCGCATGATCCTGTCATTAGTTTACATACATTAATTATATAATTTTTAGTATATTCATTTAATACTCAACATTGCCTAGACATTCAAATAGTATATTACAATGTTAGTAACATTCACTAATATTGGACTTTTATTAAAGGATCGATTTAGATAATATGGTAGATGAAAAAAATAATCTACCTAGTGATATCTACAATTGGCTACACATTATGTATTATGAACCAGAACTATCCTCTTAACTCTTTCCCAATGTGTTGACCCATTTCATACTACAAACACACACAACTACAGCACCAGATGTTCGCTCATAAATTTGATCAAGCTCGCCTTCTGCACTTCACAAACACTCCATCTGAATAATCTATAAACTGATTCTAGGTATTACCTTGTTCATTTGCATCCTTCCATTCTCAGCCCACACAAGTCCCTATTAGCGTTAGCATACGAGTGTCATGGCGGCCATATTTCAAACTGCGCAGTTCCCTACCAAGTCATACACTTAGCATCAATGGCTAATTAAAACTGCGGGAACGTTTTGCTGAAACATCTGTTCCACTCTAAACAGCGCCTGGTTGTCGCAAAACGATTTCGCTAAGTGTCATTAACTGCTGATCAAAACGATGCCGCCTGGTCAATGTCTGTGAACGCAGATAACTGTTAATGCTGCAGGGCATATGTGGAAAGAGAGATAAAAGTAAAGAACAGAGATGAACGATGAGACAGCAAGAGCAAGAACAGGCCAGAACAAGAACAAGAAATTAACCTAGATACTAATTTGTCACAAAAGAAAGCACAGCACTAAGCAACAACCTTTTAGTCATTCAGTCAGTAGTTCAAGTTAATTCTTTGTTTTTGTTGTTTTTTCGACATTCTGACCGATACGATCACTTAGGAGAGACCTAACAAATCTGAACCGTAGCAGGAAAATATGCTAGGAGACCAAGACAGTGAGACGCTCATCTTAAGCAATTATAATTGTGCATTTATGGAAGCTTTCAGCATTAATTATTCTTTTGTGCATTACTGATGTGTTTCACTAGCAGCTATTAAAAAAAATTTAAGTAGAAGTCTTCATCATTTATAGTATATTAACGCCATTGTTGAAATGCTAATCCACACTAAATTTAAAGATTTTTCATGATGTAGTTAAAAAAAAAAAGAAAAAAAAAAGTGCTTTGCCTTCCAGTTCCAGATTGATGATGTCTGCCACTGTCCTTCTGCGAGATGGCGCAAAATTCACCAGCAAGTTTATCTCCTGCCTATCTAGGGCAATCATTTACATACAAGCCAGAGTTAGAGGTGGGGGGGAATGAACAAAAGACAAATGGCAGGGATTCGTTTATATAGGAGGAAATTGTGGAAGAGAAAAAAAATCTCTAGAGGGGTAAATAGATAAAATAAGCACATGGTGTCAAGGTAGTTGGTCTGGGTGAAGGAGGCTGTAACTAGGTCAGAGGCAGTGCAAAGACCTGACCCACCTTTAAAGAGGCCATTTTAGAAAAAGAATGCCTCCAAGTCTTCACGGTTGAGTCTCATGAGGTTGGCGTATAATAGTGTTGAATTTTCTGTATCGATCCACTGTTTATTTCAAAACGACCTTCAGTATGAAAACTCATGAAAACTACTCAGCCATTGTTCTGGATGGGTAGCTATCATACCGTAGCTATCACCTTTATATTGATGCTGAAACATGCAATAAGTTTTGATGTTTGATAATATAACAGGATAGTGTGGGCAGCAGCAGCAGTTGTTTGGTGGTTAAAAAGGGTTATAAGGCATTTGCCAAGCTATGTCTAACACCAGATATTTTATGCTACAAAGTGATTAATAAAATGTGGATTAACTAAGTGTGGGTAAACTTTTAATCAGGGTCTACAATGGGAAATTAGGTATGTTATGGGATTTCAGTTCTCACAATGTCTTTTATCATCTAATTTAACTGTCACAATGCCAATATTATACCACAATTGTGCTATGGAATCTAAACTGTGTATTTTTTGAATAGATGGATGGACAAGAGGGGGGATTCAAGTCAAACCAGGACTTGTGTATTTAGGGTCGCTGGGGGCGCTGGAGCCTATCCCTGGAGACTTAGGGCATGAGGCAGGGTCCTCGGAGGAAACCCACCAAGCACGGGGAGAACATGCAAACTCCATGCACACAGAGATGGGAATCGAACCCGGACCCTGG
>JAOVVA010000009.1:24871722-24881929 GCA_028565275.1 Leiocassis micropogon
CCATGCACACAGAGACGGGAATCGAACCCGGACCCTGGAGGTGCAAGGCAACAGTGCTAACCACTACACCACCATGCAAATTGATGGATAACTTGTCAGAAATTGCACAAGAGATGCATCAGTCTGTGGGAATTATATACACAATCATTAACCAACACCAATTTCACATTACAAACTTAGCTTCGAGCATGTTTGGGCCATTTAAAGGGGTTCCTGAGAGACCAGCATTTCAGACCTGATCATGGCTCAGGCTGAGGAAACTTTCTATCTTGTTGGTATCCAAACGCTAGTGAAATGTTAGGATACATGCATTAGTGTGGCATGGGATTATTATATAGAGAAATAAAGTAAACTTTTACTCTTAGATCTCTGCTCTGTTCCTTGAAAAAGGGGTAAGGGCTTGGCTAAAAATGTTTGAAAGTAAAAATACACAGTGAACACATACAGCATCAAATGAAAACAGAAACACTACTGAAGACTAAAAGCATTCCGGTAAATTACTCCAGCATTTTTTCCTCCAGCCAAATAATGTAACATTTCCCACTGCACTATAAAATCATGTAACATTCTGTGTGAATAAATATAGCCAGGGACCAAAACAACTACAATAATCATAACACATAGTTATCATACCTAAAGTACTCTTTCACCTAGTTCAGTTCATAAAGCGTGCCTTGAGACTTGTGCAGTGGAGTCCTAAAGGAGTCTGAGATGCCCTGAAAATGTCAGCAGTTGTGAACGGCAACCTGCCGACAGGTATCCAGGAACAAGACAGTCAGTACATGTCGCTGTCACTCACGGCCATGACACAGCATCTGAGACGGTGTGCATGCATGTTTGTGTTCGTCTCACGTTGAAATGTTCCTCTGGGAAGGTGAAATGTCTTCCACCTTGACTTGTCCTTTGCATAAGTCATCGTTTCTCTGAAATGCACTTTTTTAATGCAGTCTGGCTCATCTCTCTAGAGTTTCACATGGGGCAAAAGAAAAGGAAAAAAAAAATCTTTGACTGTCTTCCTGCGCTTTCATGCTGCAGTCAAAAGTTCAAGTTAATAGTGATGATTTAGCTCATGTTTTGAATGTTAATATAAAAATAGCACTCTTAAAGACAAGTGGAAAAACGATTTGGATTACATTCTATTGCTGCATAACATTCTGTTTTGTATGACTTCAGCATGGCAAAAAGGCAGACATGTTTTTTTTTAACACATACCTTTTTTTGCAGTGTGATGTCATGAATGTCAGCATAAATGAACTCTAGACGTTTGAATCATACACAAATCTCTCTCTTTTAAAGTCATACTAGAATTGAATGCGGAGTTGCTTTAAAACATCAGCGATGACAAAAGCATTCGGATGTTATATCAAAATGTAGTAGAAGCTGTTGTGTATCTTTAGGTTTTTGCAGTGTTAGTTGTTTCTTAGCAAGCAACACATGCGACTAAGTTTCTACTGGGTTTCTGCATGCATGTTCCAGGTTCATGTTTAAGAATCATTGACTCTTGACTTTGTGGGTGCGTCGGTAATTACACAAGGTACAGTAGTAACGATTGCACATTTTACAAAGGCTGATTACTTTGCTTTAAATATTTAGTAAGGTTTCTAACTTGGATAATTGTAATTTGCAGGAAATCATTTCAATTTGATGTTTTTGGGTTTCTGTGGTTTTCTTCCCCCTTCCAGAATCATCACGATATGTGGATTTGCTGTTGTTAATAGCAGTCAATAATTGTGTTAATATGTATGACTTTCAGTCCTCTGTAAATGCCCTTCTCACACCCAGTGTTACTGGGACAGGCTTTAGATTCTCAGGATGTCTGGGTACTACTACTAAGAGAAATCAGTATAAACTTATTTTGATAATTGAACCACATCCTGTCATGCTTGTTGAATTTTGTTATATGAGTGAGTGACATTATTTTTTTAAAAGGCACATTTGAAGGGTTCCTGAGTAGCACCGGGGAAACACATTTGTCTAATCATCTTAAGATCGAGAGTTCGAATACATAAAAATGTAAGTTGCTCTGGATAAGGGCGTCTGCCAAATGTACAGACCTCCGTATCTGGAAGTCTAGAGAGCTGATTGGGCGTGGTCTCTCAGGGGGTGAGGGACGGCATACCCATACCCTTTTAAATCCCTTTATTAAAGCAGTTCCACAAATGCAGCACAAAATATTATAGAAGACAAATCCATGCTCATAACTGACGCAAGGATTACCTTGACACTGCTAATTTAGCTGAAGCTTCTTCTTTTTTCGAAGCAAATCAAGCAGAATACAATCCAAGAAAATGGCTGATTACCCAACCGCAGCTCCCTGACAGGTATTGGATTTGAAATTAAACTGCTGAACCTATGAAAATAGGCTTACAATGTAGCTGAAGCCTAAACAATGTCAACAAGAAAAAGAAACCACAATACACTCAAAAGCATGCAGAAGCCAGTAGAAACTCAGTTGCATGTGTTGCTTGCCCAGAAACAGCTAACAATGCAAAAAAAACCTGTGAGATAATATAATGGAAAATAAAGGGATTATGCATAAATTTGCTAGTTAATTCCATTAATGTACATTAGGGAAATGCATATGGATTTATTATACTTAGCAAGCACTCAGCTACTATTTTTTCACAATAATAATTCTGCACTTACATTATATTTAGCTAGTTTTTTTCTTGGCTCTTTGCACATGTCTCAGATGTTTTCTGCCAAGATCCAAGCCATGTTCCTAGTTTCCGGTTATGTTTATGGATTTGACCCCTCCTATGGACTTGGATTATAATCTCTGTATTTGCATATAACACTAAGCTCATACACTTGTCTTGTAGTCATAGTTCTTATACCCAATGATAATATCTCAACTGATAGTAACTGATTATATTTAAGTACATATTTCATTTGTCCGTACATTAATTGAGGAGTTTTAGAGGATACGTTTAGTTCGCTCAGAAGTGCAGAAAATTCCTGTACTTATACAGTACATTTCTGCATGGTGTTGCATTAACTAAACACAGCCGTGTGCATTATTTGAGGCAGGAATTTCGCCACCTGTTGTATTTTTTGTGTATTTTTGCCTTTCCTATGAGACGCCTAATGCAGTAACAGGTGTTTTAAATCAGATGCGGAGCAGGCAGCGATTAAAATAGCATGTCAGTCAGGAAGGAAAAAGAGTTTTTTTTTTTTTGTTAACCATGAAAAGGGCTTCTGTGAGCTAATATAAGCCATGTACTTTTGATACTTGTAGGTTAGTATGTCTGTACTTTTACTCAAGTACAATGAGAAAATATAGGACTTCTACTTTTACTTGAGTTAAATTTGCCCTATAAGAATCTCTTGTTTTACTCAAGTACAGGATTTGTCAACTTTGCCCACCTTTACTAAATTTTTACCATGTTTCCCCTAATGTAATGGTAGCCAATTTCTGACTATAGGCTTAATTATGAGCTTTTTTTTCTGGGCTGTCCTTTGTGCAAGCCCCTTCCTATCTGAACTCATTTATATTTATGGCATTTTTATCTCATCATACATTTGAGCAGCTGAAGGTTAAGGGCCTTACTCAGGTACTCAACAGTGGATGAGGTTTAAACCCGGAACCTTCCGATCAGTCATCCAATATCTAACTAGTAAAAAAGTAGTAAAAAACCAATGATAATCCACTGTCACTTGCACTGGTGGAATGCATACCTGTATGTGAATTGTAAGCATCATGCCACAAAGATATGTATGAACCTTCCTGGTGATGCTCCAGCTGAATATACATGGACCAGGGTTTGGTTCCTGCTGAGTACTCTATTGACAGCCAATTAAAGCTTGTGTGCTGGTTGCTTACAGCCTGAACACCTAATCACTTCATTTTAGTGCCCAGGCTAATGATTTTCCGTGCCTGATACATACCATGACTAACAAGATACAATAAGATAAATCGTGATGGACAGAATCTAATCTGGAGAAAAACAATAGGTACAAGATTTGTAGAAAATTGAAAAGTGATCCTCCGTCTTCACTCTTTAATTCAGTCATAATAGAATTAAGTGTCTTCTACCACTGCATGTTGTGCACATAAGTCAGACTTGCATCAGTCAATTCAACAGAGAGATTGTATCAGACTACTGAGATCACAATGGCCAGACTGGTCTTAACTCAAATCCTGTGTAAATCACTGACTGTGCTGACTCTTGTCTGTCACTTCTTTTTTTCTGTGGCCATCTGTTGCCTCCGAACGCTCTCTGTGTAACTGTGTAAGCATGTTTTCATCACCCTTTTGCTGCAATTAGTATTTGCTACACCAGGATTTGGGACCCGTTGAGACTCGGACATTGCAGGAAAGAGCAGTATATGACTGAACCAAAGCCTCCAAGGCCACTGTATTTCGGAACAATGAATGAGGAATGAGGAACTCTTGGATCTGTGACCCGTTTCTGTCATGCCATTCTGACCTTCTCCAGGTGGTATTCTTGACACCTGCAGTGAAACTAGGGCAGGTGTGGAATGATAAGCGTCTCACAGAAAATGTCTTTAAGCAAATTTTCCAGTGTGGAGTAACTCAACGGTGTTTCCACACTCTTATCACACTTGTTTCAGCCCATGACGAGCTTGTTAATTAGCTGATAATTTGAAGTGAGTGTGCTAGAAGAGGAAAAACATTGGGGAAACTGAAGAAGTGGAACCTTTGAAAAAATAAATGGGGATATACTGTATAAGGAATAAATCATTCACTGGTGTGCTGTTGTAGAAAGATGATGTTGGGAAACTTAATGGTGTAAAAGTATTGACAATGAAAATTCCTTTTATAAATGCAAATGGACTACCTTCCAGGGCATATCTTAATTACATTAAGGGTTGAATATTTTAGGAGAAGCAGCCTTAGTTTGTTCAGGTCAAACCAGGAAATTAAATTATGACATTTCTGATGAATAAAAGCCTAAAAGAGATTAACATTTAAAGAAGACTTTAAGCACAGTACAGTGATAAGACTCTTAACCGCCAAACGGTGCAAATGTTTTAAAGAAGACCATACATCCGTGAATGACGATCCCGGCCGAGGTGGCTCGGAGCTCACTGCAGTCATTCCCGCTCATCTTGTTCCAAGCCATTTTCATGTTTGGCCATTAAAAGGAGTTCCTGGGAAGCCAGCGTTTCAGACAAGAAGCAACTAATCCGATCAGTGCTCTGGGTGCAAAGATTCCCAGGTGCAGAAGGTCCCAAGTTCAAAACCCATGACCACCATCCAAGTTGTCCCTGTTGGGCCCTTGAGCAAGGCCCTTACCCTCAACTGCTTAGATGTATAATAAGATAAAAATGGAAGTTGCTCTGGATAAGGGTGTCTGCCAAATGCCGTAATGTAAATCAGTTCCAATATCAGATCACATTACTTCAGCCTAACTATAAAAATAAGTACTTAAGACTCACGTACCCACCCGTGGATTTTGGTCATTCCTCTGATTTGAACTCTCCATTTTTTGTGGGTTGTTCCTTTCAATGGCAGGAAATTGCTGACCCTTAACTAGCTTATTTTTTTTTTTACTCCTTTGTAGCAACATTTCATTTTGGAGTCCAGACAAACTACAAAAAATATGTAAATATTTAAATAAGCAGTGTTACCTGCTGTGCATTTTTAAAAATTTGTTTTCAAAAGTCATTCTGAGATTTTTTGCACATGTGAGAAAACTATTTCTCAATTGCATTTTTTTCCCTGTGTATTTCACCACTGTTTTGGGCATTCACTTAAAAATGTATCAGCTTCTTTTATCTGAGAGCGTGTACATATTTCATAATGCTCTTTTATACTTTTATGCCACATGCTTCATTTTGTTCATCAGGAACTCTTTTAATCCATGAATAAAATTTCTGAATTTGAATTTCATTAGCTCCTCCCATCCCTGGAGAGAGCTCGAGGTGCATTACTGACTGGATCACCACAGCAGCACCTGAGTTGCAGGAAATTGCATCATCTTCCTGCACTGAGGGGATACTATGAGGAAATTGGACAATGAGGAGTCAGAAAGATACCAAAGCCATTGCCTTATCTGATTCAGATAAGTCTGTTTGAATAATACATTGTCATGTGGCAAAGAAAATGACTCTTCTTTGAGTAGAAAGGTGACATCTCTGTAAGTGGCTCATAAATTGTAAGTGTCATAAACCGTTTGAAACGTGGACAGGGTAGATGGAGGAAATTGAGACTGCTGAGCCAGGACTTCCCGGCCAATCTGATACTGTATGTAAACCATTTCACGCTTACCAGTACATTTAGTGATCCGCACTCTGTCCTGACCAGGATGAAAAAGATAACTGGAGATAAATGAATAAATGATAAACTACTACTGTAATTAATAGAAAATAATAAATATTTCTTCTCTGCTTTGCTGTTTGTGGCAGTAGTCCCCTCCAACCCCAATGAGAAGCCGGCTACAGTTTTTGAAACACTGCCACTCACAGTATAATTGACAGTGCTGATTACTCTTTCCAAATTGTCCATTGTGTATTTTTTGGGTGTGTGAGTTTATATGCACTATTGCTCAGCAATATGTTTGCATCCAGAATGTCAAAAAATGCATTTATTTAGGTCAATCCATAAATCATGACCAATATCAAGAGCAGAGGTAAAAAACATCAAGCAAGCATAATCCTAATCAATGTAAAAGCCAAGCAAAATAAAAATATAAATGCATAAACTAGAAAATAAGGGTAATATATAAAAAGACAATGTACAGTTTATTGTCATCATGATGATGCATTTATGCACTTCATTCGAGGACTAATACAGAACATCATGGGGCAACAAACCAAAGGCACAAAAGGGGTGGGAAAAAAATCTATTGTTTTTTTTTATGGCAGTGACATTTGCCATTCTGGGAATGTCATACCCTGTATAAGGGCAAAGGTTGGCAAGTGGCAAGGGTTACCCTCATAGTCTGTTCATGCTCTATGGTTCTAAGCATTTTGAACTGGACCTGATGATGGAATGGACACTAGCTTTAAACTGGACCTGAAACTTTCAACCAAGAAGTCCCACCTCATCCCTATGTTCCTAGGTCCAACATAACCCTGACATGGATGAGGCAGTTACTGAAGAATAGAGAATGAGTTAATGCTGGCTTTCATAAGTGATATGCAGATTTTTAAAATTATTACTATTATTCCCCAATTGATTAAATCTGCCCACTATGGCAAAATGGATATCATGGATCTAATACCTTTCGACTTAAAAATATATACCAAGGGCATGCATAGTGAACCCAAGAAGTCAATTTCATGATGTCTACAGTCATATTTATAAGACTATCTATCCAGTACTTTTAGAGCTCCCTATTTACCAAAAGTGCTTATCCCAATTTTGCATAAAAGTGCCTAAGTAGTTCATGATGATGTACTCCAAATCAGAATTACATGGCAGTGTCTATTCTTCAAGCTTGAATGATTTAGCCCAAGCATTCAAGAAGCAAAATCTATGAAAAGGCCATGTGGGATTTGATTTATTTCTTTAAGACTTTGTAACATTTTATTGTACCACGAAAGAAGAAAAGAAAAAAAAAAACATTTCAAATCTGGTACCTTTTTATTTTCCTATCTCTCTGCACTCATCTGTGTGCTTTGTTATTGAATTACAGCATTGCCAAGAATTGCAGATCTTGATTTTAAAGGACACACATTTTTTTTACTGTCTTCCATCTTACTTTTATTGCCCTGTTTCCTTGTTGCACTGTGTATCATGTTTGTTTTTCAGTCAACCATGTGATAACAGAGTTAATTTTACAGATTCTCCTGCAGGCTTTGGGGTTCTTCTTCTCACTCCGGAGCATGGACTTTATTTGTTTCCTTCAATCTTGTTGTTACCAAAGTCGAGCGAATTATTTCCTGAAGCTGTCTCTGTCTCTCTTTCTTTCTGTATCTCTATTTCTCACTTCGGCCTTCTCTCTTCATCTCCCTCGACAGTGCTGCTGTAAATAGACTTACCTTTCATTGTCATGAAGTCGTTCTTTTTGTCTTTATATCCATACTTCCTGCTTTCATCTTCAGAACTTGTAAAAAAAAAGACCTGCAGGCTTTGAACCAGTCTTTTGTTTCTTCTTTGCTTCATGAATTAGCCATATGAATCAGATTTCAAACATGACAGCTTTATAATATGACATGAATTAGACGCATTTGCGCACTTTTCCCCAGCACTTTGATTTCGGGTTGCTTCCCTCCAATCGTGAATGCTAGAGTGATGTGAAGTGGCTAAAAAAGACAGGTGATCACTTTGATTTGAAGTTCTTTTGATTCGGTTCTCCCCCTTGATGATGAACTTGCGCTCCCTCCGCCGTGAAAGGAAGTACCTTTTGTCATAACAGATGTCATAAGAAAATCATTAATGAGATGATGCACTTATTAATAATGTTTCTGTCATTATGCTGGAACTGCAGGAGCACATCTAATCCATAATTTATGAAAGTCATGTGGTAGGTTAAATGTTAGTACTGTTAGGTAAGGCTGGAGGTTCAAACCATGACTCTGGTCTGTGTGTGTGTGTGTGTGTGTGTGTGTGTGTGTGAGTCTGCATATTTTCCCCATCCTTTGTCGATTTCCTCCAGGCATTGCAGTTTCCTCCCATTATCCAAATGCATGTGCTGTTGATTGATTTTTACCAAATTGAATGTCTATGCTTGCGCCCCGTGATGGGTTGGCACCCCTTACAAGGTGTCCTCCAGTTTGTTCCCTAGGCCTCGTCTAGCCTCCAGGCCCCCCTTCAACCATGCATAGTATAAACGGGTGGCTGAATAAATGTCACATGATTTTTATGCATTTAACATTCATTTAACATTTCTTGTGGCACGGCGGTGTAGTGGTTGGCACTGTCACCTTGCACCTCCATGGTCTGGGTTTGATTCCTGGCCAGGCTCGATTCCCGTCTCTGTGTGCATGGAGTTTGCGTGTTCTCTCCGTGCTTGGTGGGTTTCCTCTGGGTACTCTGGTTTAAAAAGAAAATAAGACAGGTGAAATCTACACAAAGCGTGCATCAATTTGAAGTGTTGTTGAAATGACTTACACACACACATGCATAGTTTTCACCCTAATTGCCCGAGCTACATTTCTAGAAGTCTATCATCTGCTGTACTTGCTTGATCGTTTTTCCTCCTAGCCCTGTTAGCCTGCTGTCACATTTATGAACAGAACTTCTTCCTCTCCATGTTGGAGTTTAACAGAGCGTTAAACAGCCTCACGCTATTAAAATGTATCAGGTGGTCTGGACTGCAGTGAGAATGTACCTGACTCACCTGACAGCCTCTTCTCCAGCGAGTGTGAAAAACCCTCATGGCTCAATGTGAGAGAAGGACAAAGAAAGGACAGAGAGAATGAGGAAATGGAAAGAAAGGTGGGGGGAGGGGGGGCAGGCCGTCAGCAGGGAGGTGCCGAGAACGAGAGAGGGAGAAAGAGAAGACACTGTAAGAGCAGGCCATCGTCTGAACTCTGAATAAACATCAGGCCAAAAAAATCCCACAAGTAAGAAACATGAATACGGGATGAGCGACTGGCAAAGACAAATGTGTCTCACTGGTGTGAGATTTAATTAGGCATGATGAGACTCGTGTAAGACTGTAAGCTCTGCATGTCCACTTCAGTCCTAAGAGACATTTTTAACGCATTTAAATTATTCTTTTAATATTGTAAGGCAGTTATAGCATGGAAACGTAACATCAGTGCATGCTTAGTGAAAGTGTGTGTAAGAGTGTGTGGGAGTGTGTGTTACTTGCTCGCTGAACAAACACCGAGGGAAAACAAAAGCACTCGTGTGTTTCCATGGTGTCACTGTGAGGATCATTTGAAACATGCTATAAAAGAGTGTGTGCGCATTTGTTACAATTTTACCTGACTATACCATGCCACACCACCAGAGGTCCCCATGGCCTAAATACATATTTACTTCCTGGTTGCTGAGCGTAACTTCATCACTAGTTCACTCTATATATTTTTAAAATGCCTTTGCCTATTTAATGCTCTGAGCATGTCTCGAATAGATTTTGTACTTCGATTACAATTTAATAAACATAAAATTTGGTGTAGTGATGAGCCTGTACAAAGCCTGTACAAAAAAATCTGAACCTGGGTGTCAAAATGTCCATGGTGCTCCTGGGAAGAAGACGAATGAAGGAAGGAAGGGGACGATACCACGAAATACCACAAGTTACTTTCATGGGTCTATACCGTGTGTGTGTGTGTGTGTGTGTGTGTG
>JAOVVA010000009.1:24882898-24921449 GCA_028565275.1 Leiocassis micropogon
TATATATATCCTTAAGCAGAACATTTGTGTAGTGTATTCGTCCACGTGGTTTGCACTCTCTTGCGATGTACTGAAGCATGACCACACGTGCTAGTCATCTCACTTCTCATTTCATAGTGGACGTGTGATGGTTGAGAGGAAGTGGGCGGAAAATTGGAAACATCCCAGTGGGGTAAAATTGGATTTACGTTTAAGGCATTTGGCAAGCGCCCTTATCCAGTGCAACTTACACTTACACATTATACATATGCTCAAATTGAGGGTTGAGTGTTAAGGCCCTTGCTCAAGGTCCCAACAGTGGCAGCTTGGTGGTGCTGTGGTTTAAACCTGGTACCTTTTAATCAGTAGTCCAACACCTTAACCACTGTGCTACCTCTGCCTGATTTGTGCAAGTAATATTTAGCTAGCAAATATAGCTCCGGTTTAGCGCTTACAAAAAGCCTTGTGTGCATAGACAATGAACTCCTGACCTCTTAACATGGACCACAGTGTCTCACCAAAGTACTGTATAACTTTGATCAAAGATTCCAGATCTATTCTAAGGACCTTTCGGCTCAATTTGAGCAACAAGATTAATATATTAAATTATGGCCGACCATCAAACACTCAGACGCTCACGCCAGAGCTTGCTGGTGACGTCTCACGTTAATGTCTGGGATAAAAACAAGATGGAGGTTCGTCCAAGTCCCGCCATTTCCCTTCAATATCCTGTACCACTTTATTCCTTCGTCTTTAACTTCCTGTAAACAAAAGTCGAAAAGAGCCAGTGCAAAGATGACATCCTGACAGTAAGACTGCTTTTCGCTTCCTGAGCAGAACCTTATTTAGCTCACAGTATACAGTAACAAGCAAGATTCTGAGTCATGTAGCAAATACTGTATATCTTTAACAGTGGAATGACATGCTATGATTAAACCCCGCCCTGCCCAATTATTTTCTTTCTTTTTCTTTTTTTTTAAAACTAAATAGACAGTTTCATGCATCCACAGAAAGTTGTATATTATGAGTCAGTTCCATTTCAAGTAATTTATTTAATTCCACTCGAGCTCGTGCCATTCATTCAATAAGCCGGAATCCATTCACTCATGCAGTAAAAGCTTATTAAGCACAGAATAGGATTGAATTGATCATCTGAATGAATCCCAAACCTTTGAATTCAGCTTCAGGCTCAATGGATCTGAGATTAGCCTTGAAGAAAAGTCACATGAAAGTACTTTTTCACTACATATGTTTCATTTAGTTTAACTTGTGATTTTTAAAAAAATATGATTCTTTTTTAATTTCATATGACATTTTCCCCATGTGACTATAAAGTTTTTTTTTTCTTTCTTTTCTTGTTAGTTCACATGATTTATTTACACTGATCAGCCACCACTTTAAAACCATCTGAATAATATTGTTTAAGTTTCCCTTGTTCAGGTTTCCTCCGACAGTCCAAAGACATGCAGATTAGCCTAATTAGCATTCCCAAATTGCCAGTTGTGTGTGAATGAGTGTGTGTATGTGTGTGCCCTGCGTTGGATTGGCACCCTGTCCAGGGTGTACCCTGCCTCGTGCTCTTAGTCTCCAGGGATAGGCTGCAGGCCCCCCCACAAACCTGTTCACAGGATAAAGCCTTATAGACCATGATGAGTTCCCCTTTTGCCACCAAAACTGCTCCGAGTCCTCTGAAGGTTTCTTGTGGTATTAGGCACCAAGACATTTGCCTTAAACTCTTTGTAACTGCCATAAGGAAATTGCATTTCCATGAAGGGGTGTACATGGTGAGCAACGATGTTTTGGAAGGCAGTAACATCCCAAAAAAAAAAAAAAAAATCAGGACCCATGGTTTCCCAGCAGAACATTGCCCAGAGCATCACAGTGCCTGGCTTGTCTTCTTCCCATAATGCATCTTGGTGCTTTCTCTTCTCCAGGCAAGTGACACCCATGCACTAGGCCATCCAGACCACCTTCTTCCATTGCTCCATGGTCCAGTTCTGATACTCATGTGCCCATTGTAGGAGCATTATGTCATGGATGCAGGACTGTCAGACTACACGGGCTGGCCTTCATTTCTCAACATGCATCAGTGACCCTTGGGCCCCCATGACCCTTTCACCGGATGACTGCTTGTCCTTCATTGGACCACTTTTGGTGGGTATTAACAAATGCACTCCAGAAGGACCTTAGAAGACCTCCTGTTTTGGAGTTGCTCTGACCTGATTATCTAGACTTAATATATTTGCAGTGTTCAAAGTCACACAGATCCTGAAGCTTGCCCGTTTCTCCTTCCTCCAAGATCTACCTGTTTATTTTCTGTCTAATATCCCACCTCTTGGACCAGTGCCAATATTAAGAGCTTCATTATTCATTATGTTTTACATTCATTTGATTTGAGTCATTTGATTTCACATGTGATTAACCTGATTCATTTACTTGTTTAGATTTTTTTCCCACAGTATAAACTTATTTTTCTAAATGATGTTTTTATTTCTTTTAAAAAATGCATAATTCTTATTTCATTATTTATTCATTTTATCATTGTCTTACTATCAATCCATTGAATACTCATATTTTTTTCCTCTACACGATTTAAGTTCACATTTAAATTTGCTTTACGTATTTTTATTTTTTTGAATACCCATTTTGTGTTATGTTAGATTTTTCACATAGTATTCATGCAACATCACATGATTTCACATTTTATTTTATTTTTTCCCCAGGACTAGTGATGCAAATGATTGACATTGGACACATCGCACATTCTCAGGAGTCAGTCGAGAAAAGATGTACACTATGTGATGTGCTGCTCTACATGTACATGTGAAAGTTGTCACAAAAGTGAAAGGAACAACTTTTTTAAAGCTATTTTAATATTTATGATGCCATTTTTACAAATCTCTCCTGTGTGACAAGGCAAGACAAGTTTATTTTGTAAGGTAAAGTCTTGTACACTGTGCAGTCGTATCATTGCAATGTAAAACATTAAGCCCAGCATTGTGTGGGTTCCCCCTTGTGCCACCAGTCTTGTGCTCTGTCCCCTTGGGTCATGACTCCACAAGACCTCTGGGGGGAGTGGTGTGGTGTCTGGCAGCAGGACGTTGGCAGCTGATCACTTCGGGACTGTGGGTGGTGGGGTGGTGCCTCTGTGGATCAGACTTGTTTGTCTGGTGCATCCCGTGGGTGCTCGATCAGATTGGGATTTGGGGAGTTCGAAGGCCGGGTCGACAGCCTTGGGCTCTTTGCCTGCTGGGTCCCATGCGTGGTGGGCTGTGGTGCACTGAGTGGTGTGTGCCTTTCTATCGTGGCCAGGATTGATTTCTTTTTTGCCAATTTGTGCTGCATTGGGTTTTCTATGGGATTGGACCAGAAAGGCCTAGTGGTACCCCTGGTGATGGGTATGTCTTGGGTGACTATGATTCTGTCACCAGTTAACTGGTATATAATTGTTGTGCAATCTTAAATACAGTTTTATGTATTCAATGTATTAAGTTTACAGATTTATAAATTATGAAACATGTTGAGTAAACAAGCACACGTAAGTGAGGAACATTGCAAGCAGCCAACTAAATGAGGGCCAGCCATTGTTTGGAGAGCTTAAAGGCAAAAATTTGGAAGCAGGTTGATTGCTAAATGCCTAAATTAGTACAGACTCTTTACACTTAAACTGGATGATAACATCTAGACAACTATTGCTACTTAGGACTTAATAATAATAATAATAATAATAATAATAATAATTCCTTCAGTGGTTAGTTATGAAGTACTATAACTGCACTTCACATTGAGTCCATGTGCTATGGTGGATGAGGATCTCACCCTGAACATGATGTCCCACTTTCGAAGCCAGTGTTCCCGTGACAGCAGCAAGGGACTAAACATTTGGATGATTAAATGGGTTTAAAAAAGTGCTGTGTCATGTTCCCTTCATCTCTCAGACAGAGGATTACGGCTAGGCCGTGTCACGTCGTGTCATCTCTCTACTGTTGCGCTGCTTTTCTGACCCTCTAATAATGAGCAGGCTGAAGTTGTGTGTCCTGCGTACTCCGTGTTCCCAACAACTTTTCCGTGAGCTCAAACACTCAGACGCTGTTCTCGCTTTCAGAACCTCAGACGGGTGTGTGATGGACTCGCTTTTATTCCTAGCATCATCGAGTTTTATTTGAGGATCAAGCACAGATCCAAGAGTATGATTTTTTTTTTCTATAAACATGATCCGTATATTGCATAACAATTACAAGCCAAGATGGCGTATGCTAGATTTATGATTTATTCAAAATAATTATCAGCAGGTCAACAACAGGTTAATGAGAATTGTACAAGAACATAGATACACAGAGAGTTTGTTTGCTTGTTTGTCATCCACATTACAAGCAAACAAACAGACCAAATCCTATTTTAGTTTAATCTTGAATATTCAAATTAATAAATTGGAACTCACATTTTGCTCATTACTGAAGAAATTCTGATCATGGTTTAATGGATTAAGTTTATCTTGTGAAGTTGCTCGGTCACTGCTGTGTATCAGCCAGAGGTCACCGGTGGTTATTTAAACATTGGAAGCGCCACTGTCTAGACAAATATACATTATCATAAGTACATTATTGCTTTTACAGCAACAATTATTTACAGGGCGACACGGTGGTGCAGTGGTTAGCACTGTTGCCTCGCGCCTCCAGGGTCCATGTTCTTCCTGGGCTTAGTGGGTTTCCTCTGGATAGTCCGGTTTCCTCCCACAGTCCAAAGTCATGCAGATTAGGCTCTTTGGCGTTCCCAAATTGTCCATATTGTGTGTGAGTGTATGTGTGTGTGCCCTGCGATGGATTGGCACCCTGTCCAGGTTGTACCCCGCCTCGTGCCCTAAGTCTTCTGGGATAGGCTCCAGTGACCCTGAATACAGGATAAAGCGCTATAGACGATGAGCGAGTGAATTACTTACAGTGTACATGTGTACGGCTCCACAAAACCTAATGCTCATACTAAAACACGACCAATTTTACTGGATTAACACAAACCTAAAAAGGTTTTTAAAATGGCTTGTTTTATGCTTCTGGAATTTGAAGTTAAAATCCATTCATTTTCTGTGTCTCATGAGTATGAGCATCAAAAGGTTTTTGTAAAATCAGGTCAATGTTACCGGTGCATGCTGTTTCTTGAAAAAAAAAAAAAAGCATTTGGAGGTTTGGAGCTCTAAGTTTTAAACAAAACTACCCTTCAGAAATGAACACAGATAATCAAACAAAGGCTGCACAGTGGATTAGGGGTTAACACTGGTACGGCTCACACCTCCTGGGTTCATGGTTTGAATGTTACCTTTGGTCTAGGTGTGTGTGTGTGTGTGTGATGTTCTTCTTGTGCTTGGTGGGTTGTCCGTAGCATATACTTTGGTGCATGATATGTATGTATGGGTGAGGTGTACACCACCTGGGGTTCCCATAGATACGCCTCAGGCCTCTTGTGTCCCTATACAGAATAAACGATATTGAAAATAGATGGATAATCACACAGAACATTTATCTCTCACAAATCACAAAGATATAATTACAAACTATACTTGTGCATAAAACTGTTCTGGATTATTCCGCTCAGCTGAGCATTAAAATTTTTATTTGCACCAATCAACAAGTTTATTAATTTCTTTGGGCAGGGGTGGCTCAGGTGTTTGGAGCTCCGAGATGCTGATCGGTTTGGAGCTCCGAGATGCTGCTCCGAGATGCAAGGCCCTTAAACATATGCATGTATATAATACCTAGCCATTGAGATGCAGGGCTCCCTCAGCGGCAGTTCCAAGTCTGGGGAAATGGGGCGTTGCATAAGGAAGTGCATTAGGTGAAAAATCTGTGCAAAAAAAAAAAAAAGCCTGCAGCATTAATGATCCAAGAAAGGGAAAAAGGCCTAAAAATAATGTTTTCTTGAAATTCCAGGTCCTTAAGAGGTCTCCTAATCATCACCAAGGAGAACTGTCCAATGAGCATTCACACTTTTAATGAATTTTTTGAATTATTAATATTTTATGTAAAACCTTAAGCCCATACTTGATTTAACCCCAGAGACGCGTTGCTTCAGGCCAAAATTTAAACTGATGTGTTAAAAGCCTCCAGTCCAACAAGAAATATTCTTTCATCCACTGAAAACGCATTGTTTGTCAGTCTCACATAGACACCCAGAGAAGCACAGGCTCTCCGGGGTTTTTTTTTTTTTTTTTTTTTTTTTTACTCAGTCAGAGGTTTCAAAGGAAATTTTCAAGCAGGCTTTGCTGAATGCCCAAAACAAAAATTGAGATGAATGCATGAACAGCAGTGAGGTATTTAATCATGTGATGAGCAAAAGTGTTTAGTTCCACCAATACTTGAATACTAATGATAATAATGAATACTGCAAGTATAGATACTCTGGTAAACATTCCTTTGCCATATTTTAATATAATGGTTTCCTTTTGTCATCTTAAAGCACCTGTCTTCACTGTAGACGCATATGAAAGACAACCCTCCAAAATATAGAGCCTTCCCACTGTTATTCTGTAAAACACAACATCATTTGTGTCCTACAGTGTCTCCATAACACATCCCAGTGCTGGTCGTCTGTAATTAAACCTCTCTATCCACAGTAGAGCTGTGTATATCTTTCAGATTCACTTGTTCAGTCTATCTGTTGAACTGTGGGCATGTGCCTCTTAGGAGAGAGTACAAATGAACTGAGATACACATATACACCTTTATACCCAACACACGCACACACACACACACACGTTTGGAAATGTGTATTTTGTTTGCATTGAATTGAAGCCTTCTCTCCTCAGGACTCAGTAAGCAAGTAAAATGGAAGAAAACGGGGAAACCTGGTTTCTTGTTAAATCCTCGACAATTTTATCCTGAATTCTAAGAGGTGTTCAATTCAAACCCGGACTTGTGACGAAATTTCTGGTAAATGAAGCGATTGACATTTACAGAAGACGTCTGTATGCACAGTACAGTGATGAGACTCTTAGCCACTGTAAAACATTTGAATGGTGCAAACGTTGTTTTAAAGAAGTCTGTGAATGACGATCCAGGTTGGATTGAAAGTTTCTGTCAACATTCAGCAAATGGAACAACTGATCCTCGAAGATCGACACGCAACTTGTCGCGGAAGAGACGCATCTGTCTGTGTGAACTGTACACATTACAGGAACTCGGCCAGGAGTTATCGCCACATCCCCTGTACAGTCCTGACCTCGCTCCAAGCCATTTCCACATCATCTCCGATCATGGCTTCGGCGAACTGTGAAATATTTCTACCTCGATGGTGTCCAAGCACTAGTGAAACACTGGAATAAGTGCATTAGTAGCAGAGGATTATATAGAGAAATAAAGGGAGTTTATTTTTTTGTTTTCTTACTCCTATAACTCTGATGTGTTATCCTGTACAATCAAACGTCCCAGTTGGACTTACATAGACACGCCTTGTATTATATATAAAATATAATCCACGATAAAGTGTTCTGATAATGGGAGGCAGTACGATGAGGTACTGTACTGTTCACCCTGAAGTAGATTCTTTTAAAATTAAATCAGCTTCTTAAAAGACATGATTGAAAACTTTTCACATAAATTCCGCAGCTGATGTTGTACAAAGCCTTCCAGGATGTGGACCTCACCAAGTCTCACAGCTTTATGTAAATTCAAGATTCAAGATTCAAAGAACTTTATTAATCCCAGAGGGAAATTGCTCAAATGTAAATGTAGAAATCCTGCCAATATCACTATAGAATTCCTGTTTCAAAAATATCTCCTTCATGATACTAGGAACCTCAGACCTTCCAACTTATCTCTGTGTGATTTCACCGCTTCTGCTTTTAAGCGATCCGTTGAAATATTAATTAACGGCATTAATTATCAAAATGCTGCGTTTGATCCCTGTTGCATCTCTGATGAAGAGAGTCCTGCTGAGCGAGTCTAGGTATGTGAAATAGCTGTGTTATAAATTTCCAAAGAGATTTTCGACCTATCCCGGGGAGAGATGGAGATGTCTTGTATTTTAATTGAGTAAATAGATACTGTTATAAGATAACAAAAGTATCAGGTGGCATACACACTCAATTTTCTGTTTTTATTCCGTTGCAATTTGGATCGGATTTCCCCAGACGCTCCAGAATTTATTCGGCAAATAGTGTGATTTTGGGGGGGTTGTGAATATTTGGATCATTTTTTTTTAATTTTATTTTTTTTTAATGGAGCTGATGATGAAACTTGCTGATGAAGACACCAGTGCAGAGGCAGGCAGTCACACAGCAAGCCCAGAGAAATTCTCCTGATCCGTAATCTGATGCTCAAACAAAATTTCATGAAGCGACCAGACAATTGCACTGCTTCAGTTGGGTAATTAAGACAAACGTTGCCCCAATCCCTCAGCACACACTGACCCACTGAACCCCAAACTCCCCTGAAAAGCCGCCAGATGTTCTGAGATCAGCAGAGCGTAGTGCAGATGTGAGAGGCAAAAATGAAGGAATAAAGGTATGAGGTAGAACAATCATATACTTAAATTGTAACTTACTGAAAACAGCACAATTCTCAAAGATGGGGAAAATGTCCAGTCAGAAGGTTGATTAGTTTTCATTTATCAGCAGGTCTGATAGTGTTGTAAAATTATATTAATGTGCTCATGCTAATATGTTGTTGTTTCCATAATAACAACTTCACATGGACTAAATATGCAGTAAATGCTATTATTTAACATTTTATGGAAGGAGTCTCCAGTATGAGTGGTTTATAACATAAAGAAAGAGATCTGGAAAGAGAATAAGGCTACGTCCACATCGTAATCCATATTGTTCAATTACAGAGATGGTAGGATTGGAGTCAGACATCATGACAGTTCACATTCATAATTACAAATGACTTTTCATGTGGATGTGATTTGACCAAAAATATGCTTGGGGTTTTGCTCCTAAGGATGGCAAGCTGTTAGTCTGGTGGATTTGTTGAGGTCCAGAAGGAGGAAGAAAGCCAGATGCCTTGCTTTAGCTATTTTAGCTGATATTGCTAGTGCTGCTATGTAATACACGTGTTTCCGGCGCTGACTGACCTGCCGACTGTTCTCGTTTAAGTCACATGACCATGTATTGGATATGTATGCGACCTTGGACCACATGTGAAAGTGACTCAGATCTGATCAGAAAAACATTATATGATGTTGTGCGCTAAAAAAAGTCAGATCATGTGGGGAAAAAAAATATCAAAAGTTTTAGTCCCTTCAGGGTGGTTATGTTAATGTAGCCTAGCAGGTTTATACTGTGGCTGCAGATTTATATTTTATAATTAAAAAGATGAATTAAGCTATTTTCATGGCTATTCCAAAATATGGACATTATTATAAAAAGATTAAGATAAGGTCAGATTTGTTAGTAAATAAAATGTTAAAGCTAAATCCGTTATCACCCAAACGAGGATGGTTGAGTCCCTGTTGAGTCTAGTTCCTCTCAAGGTTCCAGGTTCTCAGGGAGGTTTTCCTCGCCACCGTCACCCTCGGCTCGCTCATCAGAGACAATCTGATCATTATGCTTTAAACATATTTCCTTACACCTATTGTTAAAAACTCAGTTATAACTTATTAATAACTTATTATTCAAACAAATAAAATAATTTTTATTAATAACCCAGAATTTTTTTTAGTCTGTAAAGCTGATTTGCGATAAAGATCATTGTTAAATATACTATATAAACAAAAATGAATCAAATTGAATTCATGAGTGGAAAAAAAAATCTTGTAATATAAAAAGAATAAAATTCCTCAGGATGTGCCCTTTTGGAAAAATAATGACGTATAACATGAAGATATGTGAGATTTTTCTACAACAGTGTGCATGTAAGTCTTTCATCCCATACTCGGTGTATAGCAGCAGTGAGATAACGGCAGCTCTGTGTATCTAACATTAAAGCAGCGACCACTTTGGGGAATTCTGTAATAGTGTTCTCTGGTCCGCTGTTTCCTGTCATTTCTCACGAAATAGAGCAAGGTCTGCTTATGCAGCGTGACACGTCGGTGCAGGATGTCAGCGGGAAGCAAATTCCCCTATCCAATTTGCAAGGTTGAACCTTACACCCCTCTTTTGATGGTAACGGGATTGAAAATTACCACTGGGGGCCGATGGTGATTTTTCTGTTTTGCTTTCTTTGTCACTTCTTCTTCCAACCTTTCCCTTTTTTTTCTTCTCACAGCATCATCATGACATGATATTTTTATTCATTCGCTCCACTCACCGTTCCTCCCTCATCATCCTGAAAACATCACACCCTTAGTCTAATCGAATGTCAGAGGTTTGTTTTTTGTTCTCCCCTCTTTCCTGATTCCCGTCCCCGTTCTCTGTTCTGCTGATGGCTGTCATGTCGCACGCCTTTGTTCCTGTGTCTCATTGATGCGTCCCGCTGAAAAATGAAAGCAGTCATACGTTCCTCGCCGAGTAAATAGAGCGGCGTCTCACCGAGGCCCTTGTTTAGCCCGGGCTGTGCCTGACTGAGCTGGCGAGTGGCATGACTGCGGCTTAGATTAAAACCCTCGCCGCAGTGGAGTCATCATCACTGAGCGTGTTTTTACAGCTTTAAATCACTCGAGTGAAAACCGCACTCAAGACGTCACTTTCAGCACATGGCCTGACGCTTCAGACACTTAAGTTATGATGCGCTGTAGAAAAAAAGGTAGATAATGATGCATTCGAGGAGGCCACAATATCTGCAAGATGGATAAGTGGAAATAAACATTTTCAAAAACACTTTCTCCACAGTGTGCCTTTTTTTTTTTTTTTTTTTTTTAGATAACGCCGCTTATATCCCAGACTGCACAGGCAGGCAAGGCAGACTATAACAGTAATTCTCTTTGGGGTGACACTCCACAATAGCCGAACTTTAAACTAATGCGCTTTCCTGTTCTTGACTCAGTGTGAATAAAGTATTCGTCAGTATTTGGATGCTGAGTACAGTCGACAGATAAAAGTAGTCAAAAGAAGAAAAATAATGTTCAAGATGCGACAAGCAGCGGCGCCTCTAAAGCGACCACAAACGAAACGCAGAAACTTTTATATCCACAACATGAACTTAAAAGACTCTTGAGTTTCTTTGACACTACTATATTGTTTTATACCATAATAGTTAGCCAAGGATAAATATTTCACTACTACTACTACAGAAAAAAAAAACTTTTTTAACCCTAGTAATTGTGGAACATCTCTTTATGGCTTTCCTCATTCAGTCATCATTTCTTCTTCTTTTTTTCCTCTTCTTTGGCTTTTCTCTCACTACTTTTGTCCTGTTCACATGTCTCGTGTTAGTCCTTGAATCTGTATTAGAAAATGTAATTATGGATTAACACTGTTTTGTCCTCGACTATGGACTGTTGGATGTACAAGCCCATACCTCTTGCTATTCCAAAGCTATGACATTTAAGACTTCTTCCATAAATCATGCATAGATACCATAAAGGTAGACGCCCTTCAGCAGTTGTTAGTGTCTATATGCCCTTTCGTAAAACTCTGATTAAATTATGGCAGGAACATGCAGTATTAGGTTTCCTCTAAAGATGGCAGTTGCACCATTGTTGATGCTATCATGTGATCGTCAGAAGCGAGGCAAAGAAAATGCCGGAGGTACGCTTTACTTTCACATAACACATAAGTAAGATCATGTTTAAGTGATATTGTAAATTTGTACACTGTCTGCACTACGGAAAGTAATTAAAGTATCATGCAGAGCAATCTCTTAACCACATCAACAATTTAGCATACTAATATTTATTAATTATAAGATATCTATCCATCCATCCATCTAGGAACCTCTGTAATCCAACCAGGGACCATGGAGTCCAGCGGTGATTACCATTGTATTTATTCCCATTTGTACCACTGTGGTAGGACCTCCGGCTATGGAACTGCTATCCGGCATTAGGCAACTATGTATGTTTTGGATAATTACATTTGCGGTGTATTTTAGAGCCAAAAAATAATATAAAGATTTCCTGATGTGTACCTGATGACCTACAGGATTACCTGATGCTCTGCTTTCAGATAAAAGAATAACCTGGCAATCGATAGCTTCTAATCTCCCGATTATTTTCATTTGCAGTATGTCATGGTGGACTTTTCAACTTATTTGAAGCATGTGAAAACTGATGAAGAAGATAATAAGGAGATTAATTTGCAGAAGTTTGATTAGTTATCATATCATGGTTCCGCTGTACAAGTACAAATATCTGATTCCTCCTGGACTTGATGTTGTTTTCTAGCATTAGCTGCTCATTCATGTGTACGGTTACAAATAAGTCAATGCTGTGTTTTATGCTTCATAAAAGTATATGCAGGTATCACTAACTAATGCTGACATTTCCACCTTTGTAATTAATCTCTAACTGGCTGTTCTGGGGTTGAACCTTAAATAGTGTTAAATGGGAAGCTAATGCGCTATCTAGGGTGTACCATCCCTTCTTCCACATCGATTGATCAGGGGTTAGAGAGGGATTTGGGATCCAGACTTGTATTAGAAGCTACAGTAGTTAGAAGCTTTGTAGCCCATGTAGGCAGTGCTAGTGGATTTAGAAGCAATAACTAAGGAGACAGCATTGTGTTTAAAAGATGATATAATGTAACCAGATGTGTCTACGTGCTGAAAGTGCTTCCGTGACTGGTTTTAATTATGAGTTTTGGGACTGGTGTCCGAAAAATATCGTCACTTGCTGTCCAGAAGTGAGCGGGACCATGGTGGACAGACAACGTCAGGTGCGAAAGATCTACAGTATATACCACGAATGCGATAGTTGCTGTATCTCCCGGCTGAGGTGTCGTTGCTGTGAGTTTGGTCCATTTTCTCTTTTTCTAGCCATGTGTAGAACACAGGTCGAGTTTGTGGTCCGGTTTCAACACAAGCAGACTGCCAAATGACATGCAGGACAGCACACTCATCTTCCAGCGTTATAAATGTGACAGTGTGACTGCAGCTTCGCTGTGGCCGAGTCATTATTTACACACCGCATTCCTCATTATTTACAGCTATGTGTCAAAGAGCCGTGCAAAAAAACACAACCACCTACTGCTTAGAATCTGTGTCACTTCAGTGTGGGTGTTTATTCAGAGGGTTGGAGAAAAAAAATCTCAGATTTCAGGACTGCTCGTAGATGGTCTCGCTTCATACCAGCGTAACAGGGTGATATAGACGCCACTTATACGGCATATATCTGAAATTTCTGCATTGGTGGGCTAGGTTATGGAAGGACAAAAGGTTTCGTTCCATGCTCTCTCTCTCTCTTTTTCTTTTTTTTTTTAAGCTAAATTTATCCTGGTGACATCAGGCTAGGACTTCATTATGCCACTGTAGACTGGACACAATAGAGAAAGTGGTTCTAGACCGCAGGGTAGGAAGAAAGTGCCAAAGGTTTGACATCTAGGACAGGTGCCAGGACATGCATTCCCCAGGCCTCGGAAAGGTTTCTGAGAATTATAGACCGTAATGTGCTCAGAAGATTTTCATGAAGGTACAAAAGGACATGCAATTATAGCCCTTTTTGTAAGATTATTACTTGTCATACTAGCTAAACTCTATAAAGTTCAGTAAAGTATGTTTCCATCTTAGATTATGATTAAAATTGTTTTATTATGTACTTGGGAATAAAGACAATGATTCTGTTTTCCTTATGTCACCAATGAGCAGGGTACAGAAATCACCATATGCAGGAAATACTGTAGTGTTACACTGTGCAAAATAAAAATATACATACTTTTTCTTTCTTTTTTTATTCATGTAAAGTAAAACTATTCTACATTCTTAACATATAAAACAAAGGAAGAAAACATTTCAGAATGTGGTTTGATAGAAACATTATGGTATGATGTAATGCAGTTACTTTTATCACCCCAAAATTGACTGTTTTCTTATAACCCACACTGCCTGAAGTGTTTTCTTTCTCTCATGTTACGTAACGTTTTTCTTAAGTTACCGAAATTTGACTTTTGAAAAGACCTGGGGTATATTCCAGGAGACTTAGGGCAGAAGATGGGGTATACCCTGGACGGTTTGCCAAGCCTTTGCAGGGCACACACACTCACAATTATTGACACACTACAGGCAGTTTGAGAACACACTTTAGCATAATCTGCATGTCTCTGGACTGTGGGAGGAAACTGGAGTACCCAGATGAAACACACCAACGTGGAGAACGTGCAAATTCCATGCACACAGAGACGGGACCTTGGATGTAAAAAAATATGTCAGCTGTTTATGCATAAGTAAGTAATAATGTTTAATAACAGAAGGTATATAATATATATATACAGTATATAAACTGAACTATTAAAACAAGCGCTTTAATACTTTAGGACTTCTGAATTGACTGTTATACCTTCTGTTATTAAAACATTAATTAACACATTCTGATCAGAATCAATAATTTATCAGCACTGTGGTATACATTTTAATAGCACTTGTTTCAGCTTTTTTAGTTACTTATGCATAAACAGCTGGCATTTTTTATTACTGTAGCCTGTTAAAGAGCCTTTATTTTATTCTTTTTATTCACACTACTATTGAAAAAAAATGTAAATAGCAAAATTAATGCTGGTGTATAAATCTGTTTCTGAATTTTTATGAGTAGTTTAGATTTAATAGGACTTGTTTTTCCAAATTGCCTATTTGAGACGATTAGGGAAAACCTCCTGGGTGAAGCTCTTTCATGAAGCTGGTTGGAAGTGTGTAATGCTGATGAATTTAAAGTATAAATAATTTGGGTTTGTTTACCACTGTTTTGTCACTGCATGTTACATAACATCTTCATGATTATTCTAAAATAGCAGAAAATGGTACTAATTAATTTCTGTGATTAAGTGTACAAATATTAGACTTTAAGTGAATTGTCTAAATACTATCTGGATTTAACTGAGCAAATAGTTAGGAGTCTCCCATTTAATAATTACTGCAGTGATTAATACAGTTCAGCTGTAACAAGTTATTTAACACTTACTGATGCAGTGAGGAGCTTCTCATTTCTTAAGCAACCTTATCCGAAGACATATCTTGCGGTCAGGGCAAAGATGTTACTTTGTTTCAGAAGGGTCAAATTATTGTCCTGCTCAAGAAAACAACTAAAGAGATTGCTGAAATACCAAAAAAAAATGGATTAATAACTGAAAAACGCATTATGGATGGATAGTGCTGAATCATCATCTTCGAGCAAGAAATGTGTTCACAAAAACGTCCTGTATGAGCATGATGGGAGATCACTTAAACACTTAGTGATATCAAATCATTGAAAAAAATAGAACTTATGGCTGATCAGTGCGGCTAATTAAAGGCTTCAGTTGGCTAGGTAGAAAAAAAGGTTGGACTATGCAGCAATAGACAAAGATCATGCAGTCTGATAAGCACATATTTTCCCCATTCTAGTGTGATGGGTATTTTAGGGTAAGAAGAGAGGTGGAAGAAATGATGTACCCATCATGCCTACTGACTACTGTACAAGCCTGTGGTGGCAGTGTTATAATCTAGGGTTGCTTCTGTTGGTCAGGTCTAGATTCAGTAATGTTATGTGCCCAAAAATGAGGTCAGCTGATGACCTCAATATACTGAATGACCAGGTTTTCCATCAAAGGGTTGGCATGGGCATATTCCAAAATTACAATGTAATTCATCAGGGTCAAATTGTAAAAGAGTGGTTCATGGAGCATGATACATCACTTTCACACATGGATCAGCCACCACAGAGCCCAGACCTTAACCCCACTGAGAATCTTTGGGATGTGCTGTAGAAGGCTTTACGCAGTGGTACGACTCTCCAAAGATCTTAAAGAGTCATTAACGTGACTCTGGATGGCAACAAATGTTGTGACATCGCATAAGCTAATAAAAATTATTTTCATGGCCGTAATCTAAGCAAAAGACGGTCCAATGAAACATTACATTTTTTGGCCGTGCAGTGAATATTAATACATAAATACATGTAAATTGCCTTCTCTATGTCTCTAGCCCACTGAATCCTCCCACTCATTCATAAAGCAGAACCCCAAGGTTCAGTATTATCCAGTATATGACTCAGATAACTTTTGAAGCCCAAGTGGCTGGAATGATAAAACATTTAGCTGTGAGGTCGGGAAAAAAAAAAAAAAGTTTCAGAACACTGAGTCTAAACTGAGTTTATTGCAGTTTAGTGTCTTGTGCTACATATATAACACATGCGAGGGAGGCTGAAATGTCTTCTAATAAACTCTTCACGATCATTACTCCCCCATTCACTCGATCAATGCCAGTGCTCTATGGAATGTGATGATGTTTTACCTTCATACAGCTTTCACTGATCAACTGCCTCACAGGTTACATGTCTCTAAAGATTCACTCGCTCTATTCACTGCTCCACTGCAAGGCAAACATTACACTATATGTTAGGAGAAAGTTATGACAGAATCAGTATCAGCTTTTATGAGCAGCCACTTGTAGAACTCCCTTTATGAAATTTCCGAGTGTTATGAAAGTCATTCCACCTACTGTATGCTTCTCTGTACCTATCAGTTCCAGTACAAGGGGTGTGGCTTGTGTGAAATAGGCATAGCTTTTATACATTCTAAAGAGCTTTAGGAGAACCCTTACAGCTTAAATGTACTGTAGATGTCTGCAAGTGAGTGTGTCCCTAGCAGCCAGGCTCACACTCAAAGCACTTTTTTAGAAGCTACTGTAGAAGCCGTTAATTGTGTAATGAAAGCATAAAGAGCCCATGAGGAACCCTTTCAGTGTGTCTGCTAGGGCCAGTAAAGGTGGCATGGCCTCTATTTGCTTAGAAACTTTAAACCTGTTAATGGGAGAATATCATTAAAGGTGTTATGTGAAATGCTCTAATAAACAAGTTAAATCCTGAAACTTCAACATTTTAAGAAATCTTTGAAGAAACCTTTTCTGTATGTGTATTAGCAGTCCCAGCTATATATATATATATATATATATATATATATATATAGATATATATAGTGCCTTTGTGCCTTAGTACTTGGAAAGATGTAGAGTCTGTGTGTCAGGCTTTTGAAGTGGGTGTGGCCTTTGTGTCTTAGTACTAGTAAAGAAGATAAGACATTTGCGTCTCTGTGCCAGTGAAGCAGATGTGGCCTCTTTGCCTCAGTGTCAATAAAAGACGTTTTGCTTTGGGGTTACCGTTCCCATAAAAAAAAAAAAATGGCCTCTGTGCCATTTACTCCCAGGAAAAAGAGGCTTGGCCTATGTGTCTCAGTGATTGAAAAGGAGGCGTGGTCTATGTGTATCAGTTCCCATACCAGTTAGAGGGTGTAAATCTTTTTCTCAGTCCTCAAATCTAACACATTTTCTATAAACTGAGCCACAATCTTTTGCATCTTGCAATAGCTGTAACTCATATCCTATTGAAGTCTTGCCTTTGGCATAGTATTTTTCATTGGTTTATTGATCTTATTTTCTCTTGATCCCAAAGTCAGGTTCATTTTGATGAGCAAGAACGCAACTTCCAGGGTCAGGTGCCTGAGTTTGCCTGAAAAGGTGCTCTCGGGCGCAGTAGAGCGTACTCGGGCAGGAGCTTCGTACCTGAGCATGGAAGTAGATCGTGACATCATCGGTGCCACTGTATCAGAGAGAAAGAAAAAGAAAAAAAAAGTGAAAGCTGGCCAGGCTGGGGCTGGTAGAGGGGGAGCAATCATTCCTGGACACGATGCAAATCAATTGTGCCTAATGTAAAAATGCCCTATCTCTTTTTATTGTTTTTTTTTTCATCATTTTGTTTCTAGCATAAAGCGCATCTTGTTCTCTGTTGGACTTTAAGCCCCAGACACACTAAGGGAGCGTTCACATCTATTAGCTTGTTTGCTGAGTCTGATTATAAATTGATATTTTTCAATTATTTGCTTTTGTGGCTTGGTTTTGTTTCAGCATTTGCATAATTAAGCAAGATAAAACATGTAGAACAAAAATATGCATATAAATCACAGAAATCTCCAGAACACTAGGGAAGTGCTAAATATCTGATTAAATTAGGATTGAATAAATAACTTTATACTGTAGAAACTGTTTGTGTATCACATCTAGATTTAAGTTTCTCCATTTTGTTAGTGGCATTTCTGCAGTGCTACAGCTCTGTTCTTTGGCTCTGTTCTAAAAAAAAAAAAAAAAAAAACAGGCTTCAACCCAAAACACATGGCATTTTTTCATTCACTTCTGCAATCAAGTTGATTCAAAGTCGATCCTCACTCAGAACCTCGTCACTGGTTATTTTGGTCTGCACTTGAGTGTGATTGCTCTGTTCTCACCTGCTTAAACAAAGTGCACCAAGGGGAAAAACATGGCAGTGTTCCACTCAAACTGACTAAATGATACATATCTGAAAACACTTTAAAAGAAAAAGATGATTTCTTTTTTTTTCTAAGCCTGGACTCGTCCTTTATAAAGGAGTCCCTGACATTATGGAGGCCTAGAGACATTGCAATCTTGCATCGGTGTGACTGAGGAACTAAAAGACAGATAGAGAAAAAGAAATCCAGACTAGAGAAAAAAATAAAAAGCCACAGAAATAGGAAAAATGTGGAGGGATGTGGAAAGAAGAAAGGTACAGAGGGGATAAAAAGGTAAAGGAGATAGCTGGAGAGGATGGACTGTAAAACAAAAACCTGGAGGTGGTAAAGAGGCTCGTTGAAAAACTGCAGTCGTCTCTCACAGCCACGGCTCTGGTTCGGAAGGCTCAGTCGTCATGGGCACGGGCTGCCATTGCTATGGAAACCATAGAGCAGGAAGGATGTTGGCTGTGGCAGAAGCAAAAGAAAAGATTGACGACGAAGTGGAGAAAACGGAGACGGCCTGACCAGGATGCAGATGCAAAGAACGATATTATGATGGATATTTCTCTGGAATCTCGGAAACTTCACTGTCATTATTGCTGGCGTCAGAGAGACCGACCCTGGCGCTGGCCGGAGGAGCCAAGGTTTCTGGCACGACAGATCTATGGCATGGTGGTTTGTGCATTTGGCTACAGGATGTCATCTAACAAAAAGACAATCAGGACTATAAATGGCGAGCTGCTTCCAAATGGCTTCTGTCTGGCTGCAGGTCAAGCATGAAGGATGTCACTGTTGTGACACCTAAAAAAAAAATAAAAAGTAGAGGAGAGTGCCAACATCACAATGCCAATATATTACGGTTATACAAGAGTCACCACAATTTTAGAGAGATGAACCTACACTACATGGCCAGAAGTATGTAGACACCTAATGATATCGCCTATATGTTTCTTCCCCCTCAAACACACTCCAAACTGAGATGAGTGGATGCAGTTAAAGCAATGTGGGGACCAACGTGTGGGGTCCGTTCTTTAAATGTTCAGCTGTCAGGTGTTCACATACTTGTGGCATACGGTATGTTCTTTTAAAATCATGGGAATTCCAGACAAAGTAAATGGATAATAAATAATAAGTCAGCTTGGTGAGAGTTTTCTTTTAAATGTCTATCCTGAGCATCAGAAGATCTGAAAGAGTGACAGTAATTCACAGATAGACAGTAATTCACAGATAGCCATAAACTTTTAAAACAAATTAGTCTAAATAATATGCATATTAGCATACAACTTGGCACAGGTTTTACACCAGATGCCCTTCTAGACACAAACCTCGAGGGCTCGAGACCAGCACTACGGATGCCCTTGTGAGTTGTTAAAATACTAACAAAGGAGGACATGGACATTGATAGCTTAGGGGTAGGCCACCAATCTTTATGTCCCACTTTGTTAGTATTTCATATTGTAGGCTAAAGGTTAAGTAACAAACAGTTACCAATTAGTCAGAAGTCCACAATTATATCATAAGATTTAACATGCGATTATAATAATGCCCACTACTTCTTTTTAATTGGGTGCCTGATGTATAGGTAGACTGGCATAGTGGTAAGCACTGTGGCCTTGCACCTCCAAGGTCAAGAGTTTGATTCCCTCTTCAGGTCTGTGTTCGTGGAGTTTGCATGTTCTCCCCATGCTTGGTGGGTTTCCTTTGAGTACTTTAGGTACTCTAGGTACTCCTCTTACAGTCCAAAGACATGCAGATTAGGCTTATTCAAGCTTGTGTGTGTGTCCTGTGATGAACTGGCACCTTGGCCCCATGCCTCGAGTCTCCTGTGACCCTGTACAGGATAAGCAGTGTAGAGAACAAACTATTTGGTAAACGATCGTTTGTACAGTGTTTATTGTTCCCAGGGTAAATTTCTTTGCATGCACCGTACTAAGCTCCTACAATCCTGTAATGTTGTCACTGTACAAGTTGAATATAATACTCCATTATTTCTTTACTTTATCAAATCACAACAGTCCGGGAGAGTCTCCTACTTCCTCCCAGCAGGGGTCAACATTTTCTGAATTTTAATTGCTTATTTTATTTCCTGTCAATTTCCTGGTTTGCTCACATGGTTTTAAGTTACTTTTTATTCATTTAAGTTGTGTTATTTGCCTGATTTCTATTTTTAAACCTCGAACATTGTGCCACACTGGGTTTGACTATTGACCTTTGAAGATTGATGCTAACTTATAGTTCAAAAACTGTGGTAAACCCTGCGCATGGATCCTAACTCTTCTATAAACTATAGTCTGTTACATAACGAAAATTATTTTCCACTCTAGAAGAACCTCAAAAAGATAGATTTAGAACCTGGAAAAGGTAGTCTAGAACATTGTAGCTAAGAAGAAATTTTTTTTAAAAAAAGCATTGGACTGTAAAGCAAGTGGTAAGCATTAATAAACGCTCTAATAAAGGTGGGACTTGCGTCGGGACTTGTGTAGTCGAATTGCATTCCTTAGTGCTTGAGTGCAATCGCAATTCTGGTTTATTAAACAGTGTATGGCGTCAGTCTATGCAGGCAAGAAAGGGGAGACAGAGAGAGAGAGAGAGAGAGAGAGAGATTTTTTGATCTGGATGTAAGCCCCAGAGACGGAGCAGAAATTAAAGTGATCAGAGCTTAGGCCTTCAAGAAACATCCGGAAAAAGACACTCAATTATGTACCAATCAGCCAGGGGCACCAACTGCGTTTAACTCCACTGATTTGTATCCTTCACCAGGCTTTGGACTAGCTTGCAGGGGATGGAGATGCAAAGCCAAACCCCTCACACTCACAAGCACACACACACACACACACACACACACACACACTCAGACTGGGTCTTTTCTGGCTTTCACTGATGGCATGATTTCTATTTCCTCTGGCATGTTTTTGAATGTCGTTCATTGGCATTCTGTGCAGGTGCAAGTCCTTTTAGCAGATAACGACTGGACCCCAGGAGAAGGGTCAGGATAGAAAGAGAGCAGAAAATGAAGAGTGCTTTAGGAAAAAAACAAAACAAAAAACATATATAATTGCAACCCTGTTTGTGGTGGGAGAAATGTATTTGTGATGGCTCGTCCGATTACACTGTTTCAAAATACAGTATTATCTGCAGCGCCGACTATCACAATAACACATCCATCAGACCTAAACCATCTTCCTCGGAGATATTTGCCATTGAATGTGGTCTGTGTGCAAATCCTGAGCCCTAAACCTGCCGTCTGTAATGTAATACGATGTCTGGATGGCCTAATCCGTCCCCTGGCTCTCTGTTTACTTATCCCGCCTGGCCAATGGCAGAGATCTGATGTGACAGGAGGAGGACGAGTCATAAAGGACCAGTCGGTAAAATTCCTTCAGATGGAGCTCAGATGTGAGTCACAGTAATGTAGACACCAAAAGTCTGAAAGTTAAATTTGAAAAAAAAGCAAAGAAATTTCAACACAATATGGAGGTGAAAATGAAACTGTAGCTGTCCGTGGTGCTGATTAGAGCTTGATTATGGTTCTAGCGAGTCAGTGTTAAAAGACGGTCCTACTCTTTGCCACCCTTGAGGCACGAGGCTGATGGGGTTGGGGATCTTTAGCATTTAGGATAATTGCTGCTCAGGGGCTTACTCCTTTCTGGCAGCACTGTGCTAGGATCCCTGCTGTGCGTGAACAGTGCTGCAGAAAATGAAGGAATAAAAATAAAGAAGCCTGGGAAAGGACACTGTTAGTGCATTACTTACTCTTCAAAGCTTGAAAGCCACAATGTTTGAGGCACAGGTGTTAGTATAGGCTTGATTACAATGGCATTGAGGAGTCAAGGTGGAAATTCAGAAAAAAAAATCCTTTCACTTTCAGACAGGTTACATGGAGCATGGTTTTAGAGCAGGTCATCATAACAAAATAATAGATTTTGAGTGTCACTGTCAAGTTATTTAAGCATTGAGGTCACAACCATAATACTTTTAAAATTTCTTATCACGGAAGGGATCGTGAGCCTACAAAGCTGTTAAGTGGGTCACTCTGCACGTTCTGACAGTGCTCATCAGAGGGCCAAATTACAGAGTTCACAGCAGAACACATTTGCTACATTACTTGCCTTGTGCTGGGGAAAAAGAAACATGATTTGCTTAGCTTAAGTTGTTTCTCCTTCTTTCTTTCTTTTCTCATCGTGGTTCAGTATGAGCGGAAGCAGCTCTTAAAGCTTGTCATAGATCACCTGTGTCACTTCTCTGGAGCAATCAGGCCAAACAGGAACAAGAAAGAAAACAAATTTTTACTTGTCAAATGAAAAAGCAAGCACCGCTGCTGAATGCACATTCAATTTACTTTCTGTAGGCTTTTTACTCCTGTGAGTCTTTTACAAAGGGCAGGATAGAGGGTTGAATTATCTTCTCAAATTCCTGAACCACATTTTACTCTTTGGCAGTTTGTTCATCACTCATTTTCAGCAAGTGCTTTACCCTGGTCAGGGACAGGGTTGATTCACAAATGAAATGTCAGTCCACCAGGCTCACACTCTTTCACATGTCTGAGAAACCTGGTGCAGCCAGTCCACCTACTGACATGTTTTTAGGAAACCAGAGAGAACATGCAAAAGTCCAGACAAATACAACATGCAAAATTCCACACAGACCATAAACTAAGCTTAGGATCGTGACAGGAATCCTGTCCTTTGTGTTTTTAAGCCTTATTGTGTCTATGTTTTTATTTGCTAGCATTATTTCTTGTTTTCTGTGCTAGCATTAACACCACATAATGGTAACACGTTGATTATCAGTAGACTTGTGACACAATAGAGGGCACCCAAGGCTCATTTGTCAGCTTGTCTGGGCCGATCCCACAGAAAAGCCAATGCAGCACAAGTTAATGCTGACACCAATCGAAAGGCACCAGTGCACCCAGTGCACCACCGCTTGTCCGCCATGGGACCCAACAGTAAATGAGCCCAAGGTGGCCAACCTGACCTCTGAACTCTTCAGATCCCAATCCATTTAAGCACCCATGGAATACACCAGGCAAACAAGTCCAATCCATAGTGGCCTTACCCCGCATCCCCCAGCACCCAAAGCACACCCTGAGAGGTCAGGCGGAGTCATGCCCCAAGGGCACAGAGCTGCCCCAGGCAGATCGGTGTATTGTGGTATGTACATTACTGTACTATCTACAGTTTTCAAATGACCATGGTGCACAAATTGACAGTAAATTTACTGTGAATGGGTCCATTTTCTTTATACATTTTCCAAATATACAATGATAACAGAAAGTTTCCAGACCATTTTTAATTTTCTGTTGTGCACAACACTGTCTCCCAGTTCCCTATCTATAATTATTTATCATTAGTCATTATTTATCTATTTAAATGAATTAACAAAACTCTCCAAATACCTTTTTTTTACTTTCTTTACACACATCTATCTGATGTTACTGAGAAGAGGACAAGTTTCCTTTTTTACGGGCTTCTCTCTCCACTGGCAGGTTTATCGCAGATCAAAACCTGCATCCGGGTTTCTGTGCTGCTTTGTGACAATGTTTATTGTTAAAGTCTCTATAAAACTGAAATTGAATTAGATTGAATCCAATATCCTAACAGGCATCATAATAACAATCACTGGCTGTTTAATGGTATGTATAATACATTTCTCTACTTGTTTTTTTCTCACTCATAGCCAGCTTATGAACCATTAAATCATTTCTTAATGAGCTCATTTCAGGTTTATGAAGTTATTAGAGAGAGACACAGATATAGCAGAGACAGACCCTCGTCCGATAGTCGTCTTGGTCAGATCCAGATTAGTTCACCACATTTACTGTAAAAAGATAACGTCAGAAGCAGAGGTTGCGCTGTATTTTCCCCTGCACTAGCAGATCAAGGTGGTGGAGGCTTGTAGTTGATAAGGAGCTCGTGCAGAGCAGTTGAACGGGCCGCTGTGTGCGTCTAAGTGATATTGATTCATAGACGCTTTCTCAACACCTGCTGCTAACTACGCTGGTGTCAATACATTTGTACACTTTTGTTTCTCTCGCTTAAAAAAAAAACACAAAAAAACAAGGCTAGAGTTCTGAAGTACTCTTGCAGCAGCATACAGTTTAACTGCAGCAGCTAGAAGTTTTGACCCTGTTCAATGGAAATGCTAAAGAAACATGTTTTTGTATTGAGTACTGGTTTCGCCTGCTTTACTCTGACTTCTGAGTGAACTTTTATTTGTGAACTTACAGCCTTGATCTGGTGAGCCATGGTGAAAAATGGAGGAGCTGCAAATTATTAAGTAGCATTCACACCCAAGCTTTTTTCCCTTACTGTTGCTTGCTGCACCTTTCAAAGAGAAAAAAGGAGTATTTGTTTATTTTTATTTTTTTATTTATTCATTCATCTGGTAGCATTGTTGGCATGTTGGAGAGCTAGTATTTCTCTCTTTCTCTATTTCTTTAGAATATATTAATATAATAATAATAATAATAATCAGCAGAAGTTCTAAAGAAAGCAAAAATAAATTCGTAATTTACTACCCAGGTTAAATAAAAATAGTTCTAGGGAGTCCTATAGAACTTTTGTACTCAAGTTTGAAGAAACTGATGATCGATTGATATATATGCCCATTAGACGGCACGGTAGCATAATGGTTAGCACTGTGGCATCGGACCTCCAGGATCGAGGGTTCGATTCCATCCTTGGGTCTCTGTGTGCAGGGAATTTGCATGTTCTCTTCGTGCTTGGTGGTTTTTTTCCGGGTACTCCGGTTTCCTCCCACAGTCCAAAGACATGCAGATTAGGCTTATTGACATGACCAAATTATCTATTGTGTGTGTGTGTATGTGTGTGTGCATGTGTGTCACCAGCGATAGGGTGGGCCTTTCACAACCCTGAATAGTATAAGTATATGTATTTACGTTTACAATTTATGGCATTTGGCAGACACGCTTACCTAGTGGGACTTACATTTCTCTTCATACATCTGAGCAGTTGAGAGTTAAGGGTCCTAACAGCTCAAAGTCCTAACAGTGGCAACTTAGTGGTGCTGGGGTTTGAACCTGGGACCTTCCGAACTGTAGTCCAATAGGACTAGAGAATGAGCGAATAAATAAATAAATAGGGTATACTGATATCATAAGGACACAGTGGGCAAATTCTAGTTATTTAAGATACCTTTAAGATGCTTAAAGGAAATTTGTTACTTGAGCTCTTCTGACATTAATAAAATTTTAGCAAAACCTGTTGGATAAGATTTTTTTTCTGTAGTACCATTTCTTTTAAATTCTTTGCAGAACTTGGGAACATTTTGTTCAGTCATGTTTCTGTAAAAATGTTATTTTCAGGGCAGGATGCTTTATTACCGACTCCCCTTATTGTATTAAGTCGGTGGTAACCATTTCTGCTTCTCTGTAGCACTGTAGGGGTATTTACCAGGAAGTAATAGCAGTTGTTATAAATAGCCAGCAAGCTGTGAGATCAGACTCCAGAAGAACTGCCAGAGAGCCATTAACATTATGTACATTAACCTTTAACTGACTGAACACACACTCAAATTGTACACTCTTAGGGGAGAGAATCAAATTTTTGTTTTTACTACCTAATGCTTTTTGATTGCCACGCTGTAAGACACCTTAAATGTTTGATGTAAAAAAACAAACTTTCCGATGAAAATAGGTTCCACATACAGAATTTAGGACTTTAAATAAAAGAATTCAAAAACTTTTAACGAATGATGTTTAGAATTACTTGTTTTTTTCCCATGTGAAGATTATAATTGTAAAGATCTGCTGCATGTTTTTTTTGTTTTCATTGCTTTTCCCTTTTTTTTTAGTTTTCCATTTTGCTTAATTAGTTCTATAGAATTAAGCCGTACAAACACTTTTATACCGCTTCATTTTTTGTTCTGCACGATTCATCATAATTAGCTCGTTGTTCTGATTTTAATTTAGTTTGCTTGCTTTGGCACTGCTCAAGAAACCAGCCAAGCGTGCACACTCTTGTCTGGCAATACCTAATAATAAATATAGGATAAATAATAAACGCACACTCACACACATACGAAGAAACACCATGCCTTTGCACGTCCTTTTTTTTTTTTTAACAGTATCACGCGGCCGCATTTTGGGTGGACGACAATTACATAATGTAATTACACACTACCGCTCAGACACTTTTCTGCTTTCGGTGAGCCGGAATGCATAACTGAAAAGAGGCTGGTGCAGAAAATTGTTAATGTGTGTGTGTGTGTGTGTGGTGGGGGGGAGTCGGGGTGTGACTGCAACATGTTTGTTCAATGATATTCTGTGTTTTGCCATCAAAGCCTGTTACCTTGGCAGTCACACTTTGCGGTTTCTTTTTTGATTGCTCATACGGTTGACGTGAAATGACAGACTTCCTGCAAGGGGGGGGGGGGGGATCCAGTAAAATTTCTTTTAATGTCATTTTAAATTTGTGCTCTTTTTTCCTAAGAATATGCATTAGTTTTAAAACTTTGCTTCTTATTATCTCAGACTTTCAACTCAACTCAGTTTGCAATATTGAGTTAATAATGATTTAAGTAAAGGATCTTTGGCCTTATCTGTGAGTGAGCGCTCACTATAAACCGAATGTCTGATAAAGAAAATAATAACATAGACAGTACAGTGTTCGAGTCAAACCGGGACTTTTGATAGAATAGCAGAACACAGTTCCAAGAGTTAAAACCTCCTTGATTTTTGTATATAATCCCCTGCTACACTAATGCACTATTGCTTGGATACCATTGAGGTAGAAGGTACTCATTAAAAAGGTACCCAAGATCAGGTTGCTTTTTTACATCAGGATCATTGACGCCTTCCAGGAACTCCTTTAATGGTCCAAAAATGTGAAAATGTCTTGAGATGTGCATGAAGGTCAAAGGTTAATTGTCTTCATTCAAGAGAAATTTCAACACTTTTCATTAAGTCTCGGTTTGACTTGAATACCCCTTGTGTCAATTTCAACTGAGTCAATTGTATTTTTTTGGTCTGTTTCACTTCATGGTCCAAAATCTTTCGGGTACACAGAGCTGTAAGTTGAAACTAGTGAGATGTGTGTTTCAGTCATCCATTCCCATTAGCCTATTGATTTTTTTTTTCTTTTTGTCTTGTGCTTTTCCTTACTACATACGAGGTCTTGCCAAGAAAACTATGCTTTGCAAAAAGAGGTACCGTTGAGACATTTTTTTTTTTTTCAACAAAGAAAACTGGCACACTTCTCAAAATCAATCAGGTCATTTAAATGTAAAGTTTAAATCTGATATTTAGGGAAATGTTTTCAAATGTACTTCCATACGAAATCTATCAGAAAGCCTAGAAATTGCTTTCACCGCAGGTGGGAGGAAACAGAAAACGTCTGAGATCGATCACTTTCGGATTGAAGCGTCTCCAGACGAGGCTGTTCTTTTATTTCCTTCCACTTAAATATGTCTCATTTTACATCGCCTGCCACTCGGAAATCAAATTAAATTGGAAAACGGAGGAGGAGGAAGAAAAGAGTGTCGTCAGGTGGCCTGTACAAAGGCCTGGCTTCGTCCCAGCTCTCACGGCTCACACGGCTCTCACGTCTGATTAGAGCTCGTCTTTTAAAGTCAGGTTCACACAAGCCTCCTAATATTACTGATTAAAGTTAGATAGAGGAGGATGTGACTAAACCAAGTGGCCTTCCTTTAATGTCTTTGGGTTATGTTCATTACTAAGAAATCTAAGTCTAAGTAAGAGCAGAGATGGGATTGTACAGTACTGTATCTTCTAGTAACACAAATTAGTTAGTGTTTTGGTAATCAGGTAATACGACTTGTGGACCGAGTAACACTCAAGTAAAGGATATTTTTCTTTTCTAACTTGTGTTTGGAGACTGAATTACGACTGAGGAAAGAAACAGTATTGACTTGTTGAGCCCTCAGTCATCACAGACAAAAGTACTAGTACATGCTGGTATCTGACCCAAATCTAATTAGGTTTTGAATAAGTGTTTATTTAAAATGTTTTGGATTAGTTTTCTGGATGGTATCATTGCAACATAATTCCAAATGCATAAAAATACAGACGGTTATGTATGGGTTTTTCATTACTGTTACTAAATAAGCATGTACAAAAATACAGTACTGTGCAAAGGTCTTGAACCCCTTCATATTTCACCTCCTAAGAGCCAGCCATTCTTGCATTTTAAATGTTGACTTGAGGAATAGTTCTCCAGGCCTTCTAGAGGACATTTTTGTCTCAAATTTTCAGTCCAGTCCCTTTACCTGACACAGTAAGGAATGTGAAACTAAACTAGGACCTAATGACCTAGGAATCATTCAAGCATAAAAACATCTAACTTAAGGCATAAACCAGTGAGAAACAGGTGCAGATGATGAATGCTCAGTGGTTGGAACAGACGAGAGGGGAAATGAGGTTGCTGCTGAGCTTGATACATACATTAAACAACCAGTTTTTAAATTGTATCTTCAGTAACTTTGAAGCCTGTTGTAGTGAAGCATTTGTTGTCATTTCTTTAATTGAATCCTCAGTTAGTGCAATTTAATATTAAGAAATCAGGGGGAACTCAAGACTTTTTTTGACAGTACTGTACCTCCATGGCTACAATAAACTTATCAGTAAAAGATAAAAAATGTCCCATCTGATCCTAGACCTTGTCAGCATGGTGAATAACGACAACGATCAAAAGCTGTGTCTGTCAAAAGCCATGAAAACAACTCAGTAAGTGCTATTGCTAGAAAAGCATGTAGGACTGATAATGGGACATCCACAGTGCTTTTTTTTTTATGTGACTCATGAACGAGGTGTGCTGGTCTGTTTTGTACGCTTGCTTTGAACTAGTCTACAAATGCTCTATTTATCAGCAGAAGCTGCGCAAACAAGTAGGATGCACATGTTGTCAAAAATTAGGTCCGGAGGTCCTCATAACCATGGTATTAACATATGTGCGTGATTAACAGGATGAAAGCTATTTCAGATGATGATAACCTTGCTGTGACCTTGAAAAATATATTTTTTAATGAGCATTACTGTGCTTTTATTTAACTGCCTAATATGGGAAAAGGCTTACTGAACATCTATGATGCTGTGCTTTTATGGATAATTTAGCAAAATTTTGTAAAAGCAAAAAAAAAAAAATTGTACTAATGATTATAAAATATATCTTACCTACACATTTACAGTACGAACTATGGATCATGTTCATCACGTTAGCCGTGCACAGAACAAAATGGACAGTTCAGAGGCGTTTCGGGGAATGACTTACTTTCAATTACTAAGGAGACAAAGTGATGTTCAAGATGACAGAACGATATCAGATGTGCTCTCTTGCTTTGGTTGTGGGTTTTGGCTCTGGCATCTGGAAAATAATGTCACTTTTGTTGTACAGAAGTTGGCGGGATCATATTGTGGGACAGATATTGTGACATCACAGGTCAATACGTGCCTACATGCTGACTTTGGAGGATGGGTTGGATGCAACCAAGTCTCACTTGGGGGAGAAAGCAAACCAGTTTATCGTGGTTTATTACACTTAATACTTTTAATTAATCATTATGATCCGGTGTTTGTGAGGGGGGATGTTTGTACTGGAAGATTTTGGTTACTGGAGTGTTACAACGCCCCCTCATTTCCGCCCATGAGTTACTGTACATCTATGATATGGAGCATTTTTTTTCTTTTTTCTAAACATTCCTGTGAATGAACGGTTACTATGGAAATGATGGGGTATTAGAAATAGCATGTTAATACTTTCATACTTTAATGTGTTTATGTCACAGCTGGAACTGCTGTCAGAGCTGGTGCTGCTGCTACATAGAATCAACCCACTCCTTCTGATCGGAGAATTCAACCGTGCTGTCATATAAAGAAATCAAAACAATGATAGGCCTTTTTAAAAGCCAAAAAAAACAAACAAAAAAAAACGCTTTTATTATTAAAACTCGGTCTCCAGTCCACCACATCTCCGTCACTTTCCACCATAGTTCCTTTTTTTATCACCTCTCCAGGCTTTTCTTCTACCGTCATGCTGTTTGGACGTTTCCTGCAGCTCGTCTGAGCTCGCCCTCGGACATGCGCTTTACTCTGGACGACGTGTGTCTGGTCACTTCGCTGTCACACATGTTTCATTTTCCCTGCACGAGCTAGCACCACTTTTCCTTTCCCTTACAGTCCACTGCCCTCTCTCGCTCTCTCTCTCTCTCTCTCACACACGCACACACACACACACACACACACACACACACTCACACATAGTCTAATAAGCACTCTCAAATAGTTATATAAGTACAGTACTTTTGGTAGCAAATGAAAGATCTTTTTCATTGTAAAAAAACATTTTTTTTGTTTGGAGTGGAATGTTCTCCTTTACACATGCACACACATGAAAATAATAATAATAATAATAATAATAATAATAATAATACACAAAGCGTGTGGAAAATGACAACCATCAGGGCACCATGATGAAGTACAGTACTGTTATTATCCTTAAGTTGATTATTTTCCTATAACAGCACACCCTGAAGTGTATTATGCCTATTTCACAGCGATTAACCAACAAGACATTTTATCGGTTTATTATTACAATTATTGCTACATTTCTACTATCTACATTAAAATGACAAAAAAATAAAAACGTTTCTATGGTAACGGCTCCATTAAAAATGCGCCATGTAATGTACGCTTAATAATAACCAGAACGTTTTCTGTAAAGAAATGTTATCTTAACATTTCCGGAAGGAGTCTCCTGTGTCCAAAGTAAAGCTGTAACGTGACATTTTCTGTAACTCTCACTTCCTGTTTCTGTCCAATGCGATGGACAAGCATGAGACATGTTCAACTGCAGTGTGGCAGTCTGGGTAATGAAGCAAGAGACAGTGAGTGAGACCACAACACACACACACACACACACACACTGCTCTGAAACATCCTGCTAGAGCAAAGTGTGCAATGACAAGTAACACGATCGCGGCAGTCTGTTCCTCTTTTCCTGCCACGTCCACGTGCGGAACAGAGACTGAGACACACCACCTGTTCACTGGAACACTGTGTCTACACACGATCCTCTACATGTCCACAAGCGTGCGGAGCGTATGAGCCGCACATCATGATCAGTGCTTTATTGCTTAACACGGCTGCTGTGTGGGAATAAAAGAAAAACAAACGAAGACAAACATGAAAGCTAATTAAGCTGCTTTAGTGTGAGCACTGGGTCAGAGTGAGACCGACTCGAACACTTCCTCCATTATATTATAGCGCGGGAATACTGTAGCACTAGCTAGCACATTAGCAGCAGTAGCATGCTAACACGGGTGTCGAAATAAACAAAAAATATGTTTTTTGTTGTACTTCCAGTGCTGTACATTCACATAACATCTCCTCACTCAGAATGACTTTTTAATTATAAAACATGTATTCATATTTTGATGAAATATTTTGATACTTGCAAAAGTATTCATACCCCATGAACTTCTTCACAGTTTATCACAATTCAACAAATAAATGTATTTTATTAAAATTTTATGTCTTTTTCAAATTATTTTCAGACACTTTTCAAATATTTATTTGTAAAAAACATAAAATCCCAATAAAATACATTTACATTTGTGGTTGTGGCAAAATGTGGAAAAGTTCAAGGGGTATGAATACTTCTGCAAGGGTTTTTTCTTCCTCTTTTTTTTTTTTAAATACAAACCCATGTTTTCAGACACTATACAGTTTTGAAAAGGCTATGAACGATTTACACGGATTGATTTCTGGATACAAATGCGGCAGCTTGCTGCGACAAATTGCACCTGATTTCCAAGTCAGAAGAATTTCATGCAATAATCAGCAATTATGGTGCAAGTAAAGGACCTTCCTGAAGTTCTCGAAGAACTTGTCAGAAGTTACTTACTAATTCATTTGTTTAATGATTTCAAATTTCATGAAAAAATACATTTGGCATTAGGTAATTGAGTAACAACAGTAACAGTCAGTTAGTTAGTGCATTTGCAAAACCCATCCAGCTCCATGATGAAACTGTCTCTCATGAAGACCTTCACAGGAAAACAAGACCAAAACTGATCTCTGCTGCAGAGGAGAAGTTCATTTAGAGTCACCAGCCTCAGAAATCACCAATTAACAACCAGCACCTCAGATTAGAGCTGTTATGAAGCTTTACAGAGCAGAAGGAGCAGATATACATCTCAATATCAACTGTTCAGAGGAGATTATTGTGTATTTTGGAGAAACGCCTTCAGTATTGTTTTACATTGTAGAAAGAAAAAAAAATCAGGAAAGACCATGGAGTTAAAAATTGTGTGTAATAAAGTCAATATGGAGTGTGTAAATTTCCAGTGGACTCATTGAATTGACCATGTTGGTAGAGTAACTCTTCCTCTATACAGATTTACTATTTAACATACTCTCCATCATAAACCATGCGTTTGTGCCATCATCAAACCCGATTCTCGAATCCTCTTTGAAAGTCCCGTCCATGGTCTTCTATTGCGTGGTTTGTCTTCAGTGCCGGTTTCCTCTTAATTTAAACATCTTCACCCTTCTGTGCGCGTTGCTCTTGTCAATGGTGTCCTCTCATAAACATTCTTGTAGCGGATTTAAAGCAACCTGTGCCAGTGTCAAAGTTATGCCCACTTTTGCATTATTTTCAGCACAGCCCCTCTAAATTAAATAAGAAAAAAGTTAAGCTGTGTGTGTATGTCCACCATACAAGCCCATGAGTGAGTTTTTACAGAAAAAAATATATATAAATAATAATAATAATAATAATAATACAAAAATCACAATACAGTTACAGTATTTTTTCTCTGGAAGTCGACAACAGATAACAACACTGTTATCCAAATGGCAGTATTTTTTTCTCACTTATTTCAGCTATAAAGAGCCCTTCTCTCACTAGCCTCTCTTTTAAAGTTATTAAGCCAAATAACAGCACGCAAAAAACAAAGTGGAATCTCTTCAGTCCTGAAGACATCACAAAATGTGGTAAAATTTAGAAATGTCTCTTTAAGAGCAGAGACACTCCTGTTTAAAAAAATAAATAAATAAATAATAAATGTTTTATTTTGGGCACACGTGGGCGCGTGTGGTTAGCGCTGTTGCCTTACACCTTCAGGGTTGGGGGTTCGAATCGTGTATGGAGTTTGCATGTCTTCCCTGTGCATGCTGGGTTTTCTCAAGGTAGTCTGGTTTCCTCCAACAGTCCCAAGACTGTCAGATTAGAGCCGTTATGAAGCTTTACAGACCATGAGTGGCAGACGCATCTCAATATCAACTGTTCAAAGGAGATTATCACATATTGTGGATGCCTTCAGTGTTGTTTTACAGTGTAGAAAGAAATAAAAATCAGGAAAGACCATGGAGTTAGAAAGTGTGTGTAGTAAAGTCAATATGGAGTGTGTAAATTACCAGTGGACTCATCTTATGCATTGAAAGTGGTTCAAATTGACCATGTTGGTGGAGTAACTAACAGTCTAAAGACTAGGCAGAGCAGGCTTATTAGTGCTTCTAAATTCTCTGTAGTGTGTGATTGGGCGTGTGTGAGTCTGCACACCATCCGTCTACTATTTGTGCCCTAAGTACCCTGGGCATTTCCTTAAGAAACAGTGGCACTTCATGGAGCTGTTCCATTATGCAATGTCGCTGTAAATAAGCTGTTACTATGGAAACGATAATGTATTAGAACAAGCACTTTAATATAAACCTGTAATTTGCACCAGATTTCAATCAGCTTTATTCACTGTAGTCAACAAGACTCGTCATTTGGCCAACTACGTATGAAATCCAAATCAAACTTCAGTAGTCGGTGATTTACACGTCTGAATGTTTATAGACTTGTGACATTTTGAGTCCACTCAGAAAAACAAATAATAAAAAAAAAAAAAAAAAACATAAATGTATGTTGTTAGCTTGCAGTAATCAGCTTGAAAGTTTGCCCGCTCACCAGGAGATCAATCGACCTGCCAGATTAGCATTCCAGCACTGACTGCACACACACACACACACTCACACACTCGCACACACACATACTCATGCGCCTTTTCTCATTCTGCTGCAGTCTCACAACTACAAACCCCTGAGTTGTCTGTCAGAGGACCTTTTAAAAATTTCATCATTCATTTAAAATGAGTCTTTAAAAAAAAAAGAAAGAAAAAGAGGGAAAAATGTTTTATTATTCAGTTTTAACTTCAGCAAATCATTTTTAGAAGTATAAGTTTGCAAAATTCTCTTTTTTTCTTTATTCTTTTATTCTTTGCAAAATTCCTGCGACTCTCTGCACACTATAACTTATGTGTGTGTGTGTGTGTGTGTGTGTGTGTGTGTGTGTGTGTGTGTGTGTGTGTGTGTGTGATTCTTTCGAATACTGTTTATTCCTTCCACTTCGGAAAGAAGAAAATGACAGAATAAAGAAATTTATCACGTCATAAAATCATTTGTGAATTTATTTATTTGTTTGATTATTTATTTGTCAGCTGCACATCATGATGCTATCGTGTCGATATGGAGCAAAATTGACAGCAAAATTTAGCACGCTGTAAATGCCACAGTCTCCCAGGGCATGGTTGCTGATCGTGTCCATCCCATCATGAGCGCAAGATAACAAGCCACATTACAAAGCTAACATCAGCTCAAACTGTTTTTTAACCATGACAATGAGGTCACTGTCCTCAAACGACCTCCACAGTCACCAGATCCCAATCCAATAGAGCACATTTGTGACGTGGAATGTTATCTTGTGTTTATAATGGGATGGAAGCGACCATGCTCATATAGTACCAAGGGGTCCAAAGTATGTTAAGAAAATCTCCCCACACTATTACACCGCTGATACAAGGCAGGATAGATCCATGCGTTCATGTTGCTGACGCTAAATTCTGACCCAAACATCCTCAGCAGAAATCGAGACTCGTCAGACCAGGCGATGTTTTTTTCCAATCTTCTGTCTTATGATTTTGGTGATCCCATGTGATCTGTAGCCTCAGTTTTCTGTTCTTGTGTGGTCTTCTGCTGCTGTAGGACGTCTGCTTCAAGGTTCAAACATGTTGTGTGTTCAGAGATGCTCTTTGGCATACCTCGGTTGTAACGAGATGTTCTTTGAGTCACTTTCTAACTTTCTTTCAGCTTGATCCAGTCTGGTTATTCATTTTCAACCTCTGACGTCTGGCATCGACACGGCATTCTCACCCAGAGAGGATTTCCTCCCTGCATATTTCCTCTTTTTTACACCATCGTCTATAAACCCTAGAGTTGGTTGTGTGAGAAAATCCCAGTACATCAGCAGTTTCTGAAACACCCAGACCAAACCATACCCAGAGTTCTGCCATGTGATTGGCTGATTACATACAGTATATACTGTAAGTAGGCAGTTTATAATGATTTGTACATCTCAACCAGTATTATAGTAGGAACATTCTGGGAACTCTGATCGACCAATCACATTAGCGCACTGGAAGTCAGTATCGCATAAATGAAGGTTGAAACCAGTTATTATGAAAATTACCCATTTTGACGGACATTTCCATCCACAGCGCTTTCCCTATCCGCATTCTCCATCTGCCGCCTTCTAAATTCGACAGACTTTATCTCTACTACAAAATCTGCCTTCGGTTCAAAACGTTCAGCTCCTCACCATCGTCCACCTCATCATTCATCGTGCTATCTCTAAAGACTTGCCTCCGCGTCCGTTGTTCTCGTTTTTTATCACTTGTTTCTCGTCCCTTTCTGAAAACCCCTCCATCCGTCATGCCATCGGAGCTCTTTCCGCACCAGCGTGAGTTTAATCTGCTCCGATTTCCGGAGCGTCCACATTGTTCGGTCTTCCAGCTTGGATAATCGTCTCCCTTTTTAAAAAGCAGGACTGCAGGAAAGCAGCGGTCAGATAGTCAGTGTATGAGTGTGTGTGTGTGTGTGTGTGTGTGTATGAGAGAGAGAAAGTACGGGTGTCAGTTGTATGAGAAGCGCAGGTATGAGAGTCCATGGAATTCTGAGTGGTTGACAAGAAAGGAGAAGATGAGTATGAGTGGATGATGGGTGTGGGTGTGTGTGTGTGTGTGTGTGTGTGTGTTGATGACTGGGTATGTGTCACTGAACATGAATTTTTCACATCCAATTTTCATGTGTGTCTTGGTTCTTGTCACCAAGGACACACACACACACACACACACACACACTCCACAACATTTTAAAAGGTACATCATGTCCTGATGTGGTCTATTCTTATATGACAACAATTTGTCACTGTTTACAATCGTTTATCAACACAAGAACGGCCTACTTCTTATCCATCGTTGTAACTTTTATTATAGAATTACATTACATTTGTAATTTTTATTGTTAATTATTTATTGTGTCACTTGTGAAATTTCCAGATGATATGATGATATTATTATTATTATTAATGTCTTTTCCCTCTTTTTTTTTTCTTCTCTTTTCTCTTTCTTTATCTCTCACTACTCAGGTTCCTCACCAGATGAGCGCTCTGACCTTCTACCGTTATGAACAACCCGTCCTGGATTACTGCCAAGCCCATCAGCCGATGCGCCTCAACGTGAACTACGACTGCCCGCCTCAGGGCCTCGAGGATCTGGCACCCCGTGACAGGGGCACCATTCAGACCGTTGCTCTGCCAGCTGTTCCACCGCCCAGCTCACCCCCTACACTGAGAACACCAGTACAAGGCCACGGTGTCCCGTACCCGGTCACGGAGCGCTCCGTAAAGTACCCGTCCATCGAGCGGCCCACTAGCACCCTCACCTTTGGACGCTAGCACTCTCGGATGGGATGCTAAAGAGAATTCTTTAGGATGGGCGTGACTCTTTCAGGAGTTAGCACCATCGGAGAAGCTAACATTTTCAGGAGGAATTCGGATCTGACTTCACGCCAACGGATTTCTTCTTCTTCGTCTTCTGAATATTTTTTTCCCCCCGAAATAAAGAGAGAAGGATCTATAAAAGAGCCATCCGAGTGCTCGCAACTCAGATACAGTACCCGCTTCATGTCAGTGAGCTCTGTGTACAGGGAGATGGGATTTCATTTGTGTTTCTCTGTTGTCCTTTTTTTTTTTATTCTTCTTTTCAACACAAACGCTGCTCTTCTGAGTCCCGTTCAATGGAAAATTGAAACTCAATACAGCATGCGTGGCGCGTTAAACGGCACTTTAGTTGCTGTTCTGTGTCCTTTTCCGTGCCAAACACAACGGGATGTTGCCTTTGAAAAGCTGATAATGGTGATTCACTCACGCTGTGTCGAGAATAAAACAGAATGTGCAATAAACAAGTTTCATAGAGGGAAAAAAAAAAACGGGATGGGGGAAACAGGTGCAAAGACAAAATATGGCCAACATACAGTATAAGAGAAGGAATTGAACAAATTAATAATTACCAGTGCTCAAAGACATCCAGCTGTTATTTTGCAGTTAGATTTCCAGACACGGTGGTTAAAGGTTGATCTTTGAAAAAGATCCGGATGTCCCATTTCAACCCGAAATCCTTTCAGAGATGCTGATATTATCAAACGGTCTTTTAGAGCAGGCTTCGGCGCAGACCTCCTGAGATGTTAACGTGTACCAAAGATCAAGCGTCCCCTCAGATCTATGTTACATCGGTTCCTCTTGCGGTATCGAACCATCAAATTGTGTACACAAATTAAAGGCCAGAAATTGCCGTAGTCGATAGATTTATCCTCCGCTGTAGCTCAGATGCCAACCGCGGAAGTCTGAATAACACGCAGAGAAATGCCTCGTTTCAGCATTCTGGATCTATCTAGTCAGTGTGTGTGTGTTTTCCTCCAGACTGTGACAGCAGATCGGAGTAAGTGTCCATCAAAAGTGTCCCAATTCCCTGCTGACCTGCAGGACAATAAGACAAAAACATCAGGAAGGTGGCAAATAAACTGGACAGTAGACTTGTGTGATATTGATTTCAATATTTTTTTTCTGCTAACGAATAATGACATGAGAATGAGAATTCCACAATTTATTTATATTGAGAGTACAGGAAGGCATCATAATATTACAGTATCGGCCGTGTGGTCAGGAACTGCTTGATGGTGATGGCATCACACTGAAACATCAGCTGAACAGTAGCTTCTTTTAAGTAATGTGGAGTATTATTATTATTTTTTTTTATAATTCTTTTGCGTATATTATAGGTTGTCATCATGGTTGATATATTTTTTACTGTTCATCCACTGAATCACTTTTAATTAGCATTATCATTAACATTGTCACTTTTGGGCTTGTTTTTCATGCCATACCTAACATTTATCATGTTAGCTTAATCAAATAGAAA
>JAOVVA010000009.1:24928944-24940735 GCA_028565275.1 Leiocassis micropogon
ATAAAACAGACAGTGCAAAGTTACTGTTTAAAGATTTTCCCTGTGTGACGTCTACAGAACAATATACATAAGATTTTCTGTGTGAAATTACAGCATAGGCCCATCTATAACAAAAGTCAGATACGCTGTTTTATTTGCGAACAACCACATGATGTGATAAATTAACTGGAGCTCAGACTAATGATTCATGCAAATTTCAGATCTCTGGTTCTAATTATTTTTTTTTCTCCACCCAATCAAATTAAGGTAAGGGCAAAATAGGATGAAAAGCAATATAGTTCCCCTTATAGATATTGTGCCCTGCTGCGCTCATTAATCTCTGTGAAAAATCATTTTCCTGGTTTTGTCTGGTCTGAGGTTGAGGAGATGTTTTTATTTTATTTTCTGCAGAATGTAAATATGCACTATATCATTTTTAATTCTTCAACTTAGTTTATTGGTTGTTTTTTTGTCTTTTTTTTCTTTTGTCTGTTAACAGATCGGACAGTCCAAACCCACCCACCCCCTTCCAAATACAAAAATTCTGTCCCTTCTTTGGGTATATTATTGTCTGAAAGAAAACGTTTTGTAAAAATTTTGATGATGAAATCGGAAATAAAGTAATTTAAAGATCTAATGTATGAAAAGCTTTGTCTAAGTTTCAGATTATTTGCAACATAACTATACAAGTATGGCTATTAAATCATTCATTCATTCATGGTCATAATGGATACAGACTATGAAGGTCCTCCTTCGAAGACCAAACAATTTAAACTCTGCTGTGAAAGACAATCTGTCTAGTGATCCTTGAGTCTGCCTTCACTTAAAATACCTGATACAGCTCTAACAGGATTCAACCAGCTGTTACATCCACCTCCTTGATTAGAGGAATACTGTATAAGCTCTACTCTAAGAGCAGGTCTTTGGATGTGGAAGGAAACGAGAGTACCTGGAGGAAACCCATCAAGCATGGGGAGAACATGCACACAGAGGCGGGAACCGACCATGGCAGGAAATCCCCCCCTGGACCCTGGAGGTGCAAGGCATCAGTGTTAACAACTAAGCTAATGTGCCGCCCCTTTCACATACTGTACATATTGGCAAAATCCATTCATTCATCTATCTTTTATACCACTTACTCTTTATAGGGTCAAGGGAGATCTGATGCATATTCCAGGGAACCTAGGGCACAAGGTAGGGTACACCCTGCCATCACAGGTGACAAGCACACACTCACACACTCTAAACTGTTGTTTAGACCCAATGGCTCCCGCAAATCTCCTCGCTTTGACCTCTCCTCCTTGGCCCCATTTGATAAAGCCTTGATTACAAATTTGGGTATTAAAATGGATCCTATTCTAAAAATGGATAGTCAAGTAAATGCTGTTGTAAAATCCTGTTTTTTCCGTTTGAGGCGGGTAGCAAATATTAGGCCTATATTGTCAAGGCGGGTCCATGCTTTTATAACCTCTCGACTTGACTATTGTAATGCTTTACTCTTCGGAATCAGACATACCGCTATGGCTCGCCTACAGTTGGTGCAAAATGCCACAGCTCGTTTTTTAACTGGTATAGGCAGACGAGAGCATATTACCCTAACCTTGGCTTCCCTTCATTGGCTTCCAGTGTATTTTCGGATTCGTTTTAAAATTCTTTTATTTGTATTTAAGTGTTTAAATGGTCTTGCCCCAGCCTATCTGGTGGAATTGCTGCACCCATATGTTCCATCTCGCTCTCTCAGGTCCACTGACAAGCTGCTTCTCCAAATTCCAAAAACCTGATGTAAACTTCGAGGTGATCGAGCTTTTTTAGTAGCCGCTCCTCAACTATGGAATGAGTTACCCTTACTCATTCGACAAGCTCCATCAGTGGCTGTTTTTAAATCTCGTTTAAAAACTAATTTTTACTCTCTGGCCTTCAACCCAGTGTGGAGTATTTTATTGAGTTTTTGTGTTTTATATTTTGTTTAAACTTTTATTATCATTATTTTTTTTTTATTATGACTATTATTAGTAGTAGTATGTTATATGTGTTGCTATGTTCTAAGTTGTTGACTCTTTGTACAGCACTTTTGTCAGCTTTGTTGTTGTTTTAAAGTGCTTTAGAAATAAAGTGGTATGGTATGGTATGGTATCATACAGTACTATACGAGCAATTAGAAAATGCCAGTCAACTTGCACTGCATGTCTTTGAAAGTAGAAATCCTAAATTTACTTGTGTAAGTGAAGGTGCTAACCCTGGAGGTGCTAACCACTATTCCAATATGCCACTATTGACAAAAAATATTTTTTGAGTCTGTCAATTATCTGTTTATCATTCAACCAATATGTGGTTCTATAAGCTGGTATTGCACATCATCATTCATATAGAATTACACAAATTATCCCCTTATAATTAGAAGAACAGTGATGCAGCGGTGCATTCTTTTCCCCTTTTTTCTTTTATTCACACTATTTAACTCTAATTCGGTCACAGTCCTGTAGCCTGTAACAAAAGGACAAGGCAGAGAGAGCTAATCTTGGGTTGATCCTTCAACTTCAATAGGGTCCCCGTGTGGACGGCTGAACACTGAAAAAAAAACTGTGTGAAGATTATGGTGCGATGGCAGAATACACTGCCTTATTACTCCATTTAAAGTGCAGGCAAAGCTAGAAAAACTGCAGGGGGTTAAATGGTATCATTTCACCCTAAAGAGTAATCTACCTCAGCAAGCCACCCAGTTAGATCCGTGCCACTCAGATATCCTTTGCCACTGTGGTTTAGCTTCCTGTTTAGTCTGAGATAAGATATCTATCTGTATTTTATGTACAAAGCAAGCAATGACTGAATTATTCCTCAGCAAATCTGATTGACATTTGATTTGTAGGACAATGCTAAAACTTTACAAATCTTGAGTTTCATATGACATGGGGGGCACCTTGGTATAAAAAAAAGCTAGAATAATGACTTTGACCAACACCAGTCTAACCTTTTGGGAGCTTCTTTTCAATGTGCTTTGCTTGGCTGGAGATGCTCTGAGCCTTGAATCTCTCATAGGTCACCAGCCTCATACTTATTCTGCAGGTTTTCTCATTGGCCTTTACAGCAGGATTGTGTCTCTTCTTTCTTACAAACATTCAAACTTTTGGTGTGTGTAGAGATAGGGGCGTAAAACTGGCCTTGTTAGCTTTTCTGGAAGACCTGTTGCACCCTGTGAACAACTGGATGATAGAAAGACAAATTCATTTCGTGGTGCAGTGGGTAGCATTGCCCCGGTTCAATCCTGGGCTGAGCTTGGGTAACTGTCTTGTGGAGATTTCTGTGTTTTTCCATGGCTATTTTTAAGGGGGGTTCTTTGTGTTCTCCAAATTCCCTCAATCACCACATGCTGGTAGTTCATGGTAGTCATGTGTGTTCATGATGTTCTATGTGAGAATGCCATTCCATCCAGATTGCATACATACCATGAGCCCAGTGTCCCCAGAATAAGCCTACAGTACTACTGAAAAAAGGCCCTTACTGAAGATAAATAAATGAAAATGCAACAGAAAGTCCTACACACATTGTCCTTAACCTGTACAAAGCAGTATGGTACCTTTCTTGGGGCGGCGCGGTGGTGTAGTGGTTAGCACTGTCGCCTTGCACCTCTAGGGTCCAGGTTCGATTCCCGGCCAGGCTCGATCCCTGTCTCTGTGTGCATGGAGTTTGCATGTTCTCCCCGTGCTTGGTGGGTTTCCTCCAGGTACTCTGGTTTCCTCCCACAGTCCAAAGATATGCAGGTTAGGCTAACTGGGGTTCTCAAATTGCCTGTAGTGTGTGAATGTGAGTGTGTGTGTGTGCCCTGCAATGGATTGGCACCCTGTCCGGGGTGTACCCTGCCTCGTGCCCTAGGCCTCCTGGGATAGGCTCAAGGTCCCCGCGACCCTGAATACAGGATAAAGTGATATAGACGATGAGTGAGTGAGTGACAGAAGCATGGCTCGGTTTAGTGAAAATGAGAATGCAAAAACTATAATCATTAGCAGAGAATGTTACTGTATACCGTATCTTAATAAGATTCCATAAATTAACATCATAATTACATGATGGTTGAGGCTCTGCATTGCTGACAGGAGAAATGGGGGGGTTGAGCTGCACAACCACAAGGTCGCCAAGTTTGCGCCCTTAACCCCAACTGCTCAAATGTGCACCCAGCCTCTGAGATTCAGTGCTGTTCCCAAGGAATTGGGTGTGGTGCATCAGGAAGCACATGCGGCATAAAACCTGTGCCAGATCTTGTGGATCAAATGATCTGATATGGCAAGACCTAGAATAAAGTTAAATAATAAAAATACACAGACTTCCCAATATCCCAACAAATCTTTTTGGTTCAAAGTCCCACATTACCCTTAACAGATGTTTTAAAGCTGTGACTAAGGTGCAAATTAGTAATCACCATCTATGTGCTGTGCCTATTGAATTATTTACTTTTTCTAGGTTACAGATTTTATCTTAGCCATTACTGAATAAACAATTCCATAAGCTAAATTATTTACTCAATGGACTACCTTGTGTACAATCGAGAATCTTGTTCCCTTGCAATTTCCTGTTAATAAGTATGTAGACTAAGTAAATGACAAAATTAAAAATCAAGATTATTATTGTTATTATTATTATTATTTTTATTAATTATTCTCAGAAACAGAATTGATGCTGTGTCAAGCTAATTAATATTTAATAAATAAACCAAAATTATTTCAAATTAGGACATTTTTTTCATTAAAAAAATACTTTTGTGTCCATGCCCAAGTGAAAACTGGGCAACTCCAAGTAGGACATCTTAATTCCCAACTCACTCACTCACTCATTCTTTATAGCACTTATCCTTTACAGGGTCACAAAGCAAATCCCAGGGGACTTTGGGCACTAGGCAGAGTATACCCTGGACAGGATCCATCACAGGGCACACACACATACTCACACTCACATACTCTAGGGAACTTGGAAAAGCCAATTGGCCTACTTTGCACAACTTTGGACTATGGCATGGAGGAAATGGAGGAAACCAACAAGTACAGGTCAGAACACGTACACAGAACCGAGGCAAGTATTAATTCTCAACTCATGTCCTAAAAACAAAATATAGTCCATTGAAAATGTATAAAACTCAATATTTCAGTATATCAACCATATGCAGATGACCTGCTATAATGCCTTAGATTACTTTTTTTTAAGGAATTGGTAATATGTAATGAAATGTAAAAAAGTTACCTTAATTGTATGAATGTTTAGTATGAGGAGAGTCAAAAATTATCTGCACTCAGGCAGTAGAATTTATTTAAATAATTTTTTGAAAAGATTAGATACAAGTTACGTTTACTTAAGTAAGTTTAAAAAAATGTACTTGTATGAGTAGTTTTACTACACCATTTACTTTTACTTGAGTAGATTTGTGGAGAAGAATGTAGTGCAGTAAGAGTAGTGTTTACTCTTACTCCACTACATTCGGGTTACAGATTTTATCTTAGTCATTACTGAATAAACAATTCCATTAGCTAAATTATTTACTCAATCGACCTTGTGTACAATCGAGAATCTTGTTTCCATGCAATTTCTTGTTAATAAGTATGTAGACTTAGTAAATGACAAAATTAAAAATCAAGATTATTATTATTATTATTAGTAGTATTATTCTCAAAACAGAATTGATGCTGTTACTCATTAATTTTTACAAATTAGATATTCTTTATTTTTGCCAGAGAAATGCAGCCATTGGATCTACCACATGACTGTGTTTCACCAATCAGTTGTAGCAACAATAATCACATGATTCCGTTTGACTAATCAGCCGCAATAACAATAACCATATGTGGTCACATGACCACGCACAAACTGGTTGCATAGTGGGAAAAAAATATCCTCAGCTGTGGAATACAGCAAATGAAAATGGCAGAGGCATCTGTCGCCAGAGCTACAACAGAAGAAGATGAACACTCCTGGCTTCCTATACAAAGCATGTTTCGCTTACACACAGTGCAAAAGAACAGCTTCATACTGCAGAAAAAAATTAAAAAATGTCTGTAAGCCATGAATGCACGACTATCTTCACTTCTTCGTCAGAAATAAATCTTTATCTTCATAGAGCTGCTTTCAGGGACCAAACAGATCAAAGTTAGCCTTAAACGGAAAGCTGGAATGCAGATAATTTTCAACTCACCCTTGTACACTGTAGTCCGTGTTACATATATTTCAAACACATCCTCTGCTTTGTGTTTGTCTACTGGTTTCCTCAGCATCATCCTACCCACATCATCCACTTATCACTGTTTACACCTGTTTCCCGTTAATAGTCTCGCTTGGTCTCATTGGTCAGTATATAAAAGAGTTGGAGATACATTCTCCAATAGTAAGCCTCATATATGTTTTTTTTTTCTTTTTGCATCTCTTGCTTGTTTTTTGCTTATGTTGCCTTAAAAATGCTGCTGTTTTGTCTTGAGTGCTTCAGCTGTTCACTGGTTTTTGATTTTTCCATATTAATCCCTAATTGCTCTAAATCCCTCTGAATTTTATTATCTTGCTCGTCTGGCCAATCATTGTGATGACATCTCGGACACATACTGGACCTGCTGCACTACAGTAAAATGTTTTTCCCCATATAAACCCTAAGACTGACCTAACAAACCTCTAAAGTCAAATATTAATCTAATCATGACTGCTTTTTTGCTCTGTGATTAAAAAAAAAAAAAAAAAGTTTATTTCTGCCCTTTGACTCACAAAAGAGCCAAAATATACGAAATAACTTAAAAATCTGCAGTTTAAATATTTATGTCCTTTGTTTTAATAAAAAATTGTTAGGCTAACATTCCAGTGTTAGAAGATGGGTTAAATATCAGATCAGAGGTGGCAGAATATTACCCCCGCCACCCGCCATCTTCATTTTCTCCACATTTTAGACATTTGCTCATTCCCATCTGAGGCCAGCCTGACAGCCATCAACTGGAGAGGAAGACTAACATGTACTGCTCTGTGACATGTAAAATCAAGTGAATTTGCCGCTCTTGCAGTATTGCTGAGCATTCTCTGAGGACAGCACTTTCTTCCCTCCAATGCACAAATGAGCTAACGGATGTCCACAGTTCGTTAATGTGACTGTGATTGGCAGAAACGACGGGATATACCCTCCTTCACATCCAGAAAGAATGGCCAATTTTTCTCCTTTGGCTCCTGGCCATGAATGTCTGTGGCTTAGTCAGGATTCTTGTTCAATCTTTTGATGGTTAGTGAAGATTTAGCTATTTCTTTTTTCCAATTTCCAAATTGATCCAGGTCAGAAACCCACATAACTAATACAAGTCTTTATGTTTGTTAACTCTACCCATGTGTGCAAATGTTTAGAAGAATACATAAAAAATTATATAGGTCTAGAGTTTTCTATAAGATACTAAAAGGTACAGTATGAAATCCTTACTACGGCTGCATGAGAGTCCAGAAAGGTTTGCCGACACTTCAGTTGTGGCCATGATCCTCCATCCTCAGGGACTGAAGTGACTTGAGCTGTTCTCAGTGTGTCAACTGAGAATCTCCCTTGTGTTATGCTTTTTGACAATTTGTCACATTCTTAAGAAAAGCTTTAGAATGATTTAAAATGGTGACACAGGCAAACACTTTCATACACAGCAGCTGTCTCATCCTTAATAGGGTTGACACAAGAACCTTTGGTTTTTGGAATCGAATGTCAAAATGACATTTCTTCAGAAATCCATGTGGTGTGAGGGTGTTAGTGGTGGTCACTGAAGAACAGTCAGAGATCACCACTACTAAGCATGAGACTTAGACATGGGAGGTTACACAGTAGTCACCTACCCGTTTCCCCCCCCAAATCCCAAAATAAACCTAAAAATTGCATATTAAGACATGTAAATATTAATTCCATGGGGTGCACCATGTCTTTGCCTTTCAGCAGAAACTCCTCTGAGCTTCTCTGTAGGAAATGAAGCTAAGAAAAACATTTTCACTAGATATCCCTCTTTGCTTTGTATATCCTGGGTGTATGCCAAGATGCAAATGGCTTTTTTTGTGCATACCTTGGAGATTTTGTTGTGGTTAATAATACAGGATTACACACTGCTTACCAATATGAGCTCTTTCCGTGGTACATAATGGATTATTCCATCACTGTCAGGCCAGCACAATAGAAGCCGAGGTGGACCCAGTCCCATTTCTAATAACCACAGACTGGGCCACTTGCTTCTTGTAACTGTTTATTTCAAGATCTTTCTCCAGATTTTTAGATAGAGACAAATATCGAACTTTTCTTTGATAAAATGAACTTTTTGAGGGATATACTGTGCTCTAAAACCCCAGAGGATTTATTCTGACTCCACGATTGCCTGAGCGAGTCATACAAAAGCAGAGCTTGGAGATGATGAAATCTAGGCTTACTCATAAGACAGCTGTAGTGTAGAAGTGAAGATGAGTGAAGGGTTGTGTCAAATTCTACTATTCGATACCTAACTCCAATCCAATTGGGTTTATACATGCATTCTCTTTAGAATAAAGTTTTAAGCTAAATTATATTATAGTATCATATACTAGTTTGTTGTCTGTTTATTTATTGATGTAGTAAAATAATAGTAAATACATTGGATGCAAGGCAGAAATATACATCATTTACTCTAGAATTAAACATACAGTATCTGTGACAACTGGATATGTAGCATGTTGCAAGCCAACTGCAGTAGAAAATGGGAATGAAAGGAATGTAATCATTATGACATTATACAGTATTTTTGCCATATCCTGGCATCAATAATGTCTGATCAGTGGAACTGCTGAATGAATGTGTTTTTTTGGGGAAAAAATTAACAGCTTTAGAATCTCATTAAGCTCACTGAGTTAAATCTGTTGTTGGCTTTAGAACAACACACCATCTAATGGAACTAAATCTCTGGCTGAGTAAAGGGCACCTCTGACCACTTTGTAAAAAAAAAAAAAAAAAATTATTATATATATATATATATATATATATATATATAATAATTTTTAAAGCTTGGTTGGATATGACAAAAAATATTGTCAACCAAAAAGTAAAAATGTAGTATTTATCAATAAAACACTGTAATAAGCATGAATTCAGGGTGAAGACATTATGTATCACCTGTAGAGTGTCTTCTAACATCTTGTATTCTCAACCCAGAAAACAAAGAACACTCATTTTCTTCCTTTTTTTCTTAAACTTGTGGGTTGTGGAGGCAAGAGAATGAGAAAGTCAGCCTGGAGATTAGATTCCTCCTGGGGATCCTCAGACATTCCACAAGCCAACTCTGAAATATAATTTCCCAGTGAGGTGGGATGCGTTCGAGACAGCTATCAATTGGGAATAAGAAGCCATATGGTGGGCTTACCATCTGCAAGGTGAAGGGTGGGGATTAAAAAGAACGTGTGTCAGGTAATAGACATGCCCTTGAAATTCTTACATTGCCTAGACTAGGATCTACAGTACTTCTTGCTAGTGCTTTGTGTCCACCAGAGTTTGATGATACTTCTGCTCAAACATATTTAATTGTGACACCAGTCTGTTAATTACCATGTTCATTAGGTGTGTTTAGTTGTTGGTGAATTACAACCTGTCCTGGACACTGGCAATCCAAGACTAAAGTTTAAGAACCCAGGCCTAGATTCTTTTAAATGTTTAGAGACATGACTAAAAGTTTGAAAATTAGAATGGCGGATAACAAAAGCATGGCTTTGAAATAAAGTTTTGTAGGAGCCAAAGTGCTTTTTATAAAACTGCACTAAAATAATTATAGGGTTACCTGTATATTGGAGTTGTTATACAGTACTTGTGAATTTTACTTGTCTTACAGCTCCAGCATCTTCAAGTTGATTTTTCCGTCAGGTTTATCCATTTCCTTTCCACTTCATAGGATAGGATTCTGGCTTCACCATGAAGCAGTTCTTGAAACAATCTTATTCACTCACTTATTCTCTATACAATTTATTCTGTACATGGTCACAGGAGGCCTGGAGCCTATCCCAGGGGACTTGGGGGCACAAGGCAGGATACACCCTGGTCGGGATGCCAATCTATTGTGGGGCACAAGAATGCACGCACTCACTTACACACTACAACCTATTTGGGAATGCCTATCCCAACCTTCTCTGCCTGTCTTTTGACTGTGGGAGGAAACCAGAGCACCTGGAGGAAACCCACCAAGCATGGGGAGAACATGCAAACTATGATACTGACACAAGGAATGAATAAAGACAGATATTCATAGCTATATATGCTGATATACACTGACCTATTGAGGAAACAGCATGAAACTAATAAAAAATTCTAATCAGAATTCAGAGCCATGTGAAGGGAAGAGTTCAAAGCAGAAAGCAGGAAACCTTAAAACTCTTAAAAGACAAAACTAAGTTCAAGCTGTACATAATATGGGTTACCTTCTGGCGACTTTGTAATTTACCATCGCAATTACACATCCTATCGTTTGTGCGCTAGTAAATGATGCAATAAAAATAATGCTGTTAAAATAACATAAATACATCATACGGCGTTAGAGTTGTATTTGGACCAACTGAGATTTTCATAACCCATCGAAACGCTTATAATTAAACAAAAGGCCCAATTTATTGTGCCTGAAATTCTCATGCTGGTTCAGATATAAAGAATATCAACCTAATCATGGTATCTCAGTGAGATATCGCAGATAGAAAAGGAATTTGTTAAAGCACTATTATTTGTATTTTGCTATGAAAAGAACACCTCAGAAATCTAGGCAACTAGCTGAAACATGTATGGATTTAAAAAAAACATTACTAATTTAATAATTAGGTTAATTATATATGTTGTTACTGCATATTGGTCTATTTCTATTTCAATTAAGTTTGCTTGGACAAGGCATTAATTAGCCATTACAAGTCTCCTAGAATGTTTTCTATGGAACCTATTAAACTAATGAACAGTTTGATCATTCAGCTGATAAGATGATTCAGGTGTGCAAGAAAAAAACTTGCAGAACTGGCACCGGGAAGCCCTGTTGTGTTGGACGTGCCAAGATCCTAAAGCCTTGGGATGAATGTGCACAATGTTGGGCTTGGCTCAAACGATTTAGGCCAGCTGGAATAATTATTTAGTTCAAATTGGGGTAATGAGGAGCTTCTCAAAAAATGACCTCACTGGGTATTCAAAATAATAAAAGTGGTGCCCCAAGTGACCGGTATGGCATGGACTCTGGTTGTGGTCTAATCAGTCTTACTTATAAGTCACACTTGCAATTATCAAGACATACTGGTCTACAGTCAGAAGGGTCTAATGATTTCAGTATCATAAGGATGGGGCAAGGAGACACTGTTACCATGTGATCCACTGATCATAGTCATCAACTTCAAGATGAATTGGAGTGTGGAGCCCTCTCTGTGGATGTGCATCTCATCTCTGAGAGGAATCAACGTGGAGGGTGTAGAAAATAGCTTTTAACACTCGGCTGCTGTTAGGCAAGCTATTACATAACAGTAAACTTAGGCTTAGTTAATGACTATACTCAGTCAGGCGTTTGTATCCACTACTGATTAAATTTTGTGCTGTTTCGAGTTGCTTGCAATTGGATTCAAATGAACACTGTAGCAAGTTTACAAAATTCTCTGCTGGTTTATTGCGTAATTATAAAGAACCAAACTTCAACTCTAGGAGCAACATTCATTACATTAACTTGCCGCTTAACAGACTTACAATGGTAAGCATCTTGTAGATGTATGCTAATCTTTTTTACATACAGTGAAACCTCGGATTGCGAGTAACGCGGTTTGCGAGTGTTCCGCAAGACGAGCAAAGATTTTTAATAAATTT
>JAOVVA010000009.1:24946400-24959197 GCA_028565275.1 Leiocassis micropogon
AGCTGCAGTAAAAATTATTAAAGCAAATGTTTTAAAGGCTGTACATTTGTAAACGACAATTCTGGCCGAAGGGGACTGCAGCCATTCTCTTTAACATTCAGCGAGTGGAACGCTGATCCTTGAAAATTGACTGATAACTTGTCGCCAACCTTTCAGAAGAGACACATGTGTCTGTGAGAACTGTACAAACAATCATTCACTAACACCAGTTATACATTACAGAAGCTCAGCTAGGGGGTTAGTGCCACATCCCCAATACAGTCCTAACCTGGGTTTAAGCCATTTCACATGTTTTGGCCATTAAAGGAGTTCCTGGGAGGCCAGTGTTTCAGACATGAATCTAGCAGTCAAATCATGGCTCTGGCATACTAAGAAAACTTTCTACCTTAATGGTATCTAAGCACTAGTGAAATGCTGGGATAAGTGCATTAGTGTAGCAGGGAATTATATAGAGTAATAAAGGGAGTGCTTACTCTCAACTGTGCTCTGTTATTCTGTGCAGTCAGTCACCAAGTCCCGCTTTGACTTGAACACCTTGTACAACTTGACTTGTATTATTGATATTTTATCAGGGGCCAGTGTTTACATCCTAGGTGATCACACAGCAAGGACCATATGCTCCTGAGCCTGGATAACAGATTTTCAGTTGATGTTCATTTTGACCTGGAGAGTAAATTAAGCCCAGTGACTACGCAATACCTTCAATTGAGTGATAGCACAGAAATTATAGCATCTGACATTTCCTTGCCTGCAGAAATTATTGAATTGAAAACATGAGCACTTTATTTGGTTAATCTTTGGTTTCAGGCCTATTATAGTTTAGTGAGTTAGAGGAGTTAGTAAGTCCTGAAGTTCTGCTGTGTTTAGCATTTTAGCATTGAACACATCTGATTCAGCTTGCGAGATAATTACCAAATACATCAGGGGGTTAAATGTAGTGCGTTAGAAAGTGAAGGTCTGTGTTCTGCACTACTGCGCTAGACTTGGTTGATTGTGTTTTCTTTTCCTGATGGGTTCGCTAGATTGCGGTTCGTTTTCTACTTTGCTTTGGGTATATTGCTCACACGCAGAAAGCCAATTTCCCATTTACCTCATTTTCCAAGAACATTTTCTTTTCCATTGTTTTACCTTTCAAACAAAGCTTTTTAAAGTTCACAGATGAAGGAATAAAAAGTTAATAAACACCCACACGCAGCATGTGGGCTTTATGTTTGGTCTGAGTGTTGGCTGTTATTCAGGAAATGCAAATGAACACCACATTAAACCCTGTTCCACTTTGTTTGGTTGGTACAACTATGTTTTATGTCCAGTCACTTGATTTTCACCTAGATCTTAAAAATCATTTTTATGTAGGCGTTCATTCGGTTTTCATTTGTTTGAGCTTGTTAGAGGAAACCAAACAAATGTACAGGGTGCTGGAGGTCTGTATTGAACTCGTAGTGTTGCTAATGTGCCTAATGTTTTTCAGGAATAATTCAGACCTGAGTCATCAACATCTGGCCTCTTACAGAGACTTTTCATTCCCTTTCCTCTGTTCTGCTGTTAGACAGGAGGCAGGGATGTAATTAGGGCACTGCGTTTTTTCCTAATGAATGCAGATTAGCTAGTGGTGGAAATGTCAGAGTCAAGAGCCACTCCCCTCGGATTAATCATCCTCATTACAGAGAGAAAGCAGGTAAATCGGCATGCAGTCTGCTCCCTTTAACCGCATTCAGTTTGGGATTAAAGCGCGACCATTTAGTTATCTGTCTGTCAAGTTACACTACTAAAAATGATTCCTATATGATTCATAGTTTCCTAAAGGGTTTAATCTTCTGCCAAATAAACACAAAAACACACCCTGCAAAAAAAATATAAATTGTTTTATGTAATCAATAAAGCATATGGGGCAATCTGTTATAAGAAAACCTCTACAATGGGATGAAGATTTATTCTTACCACCAGAACTTTTCCACACCTTTCCCAGGTGTTAATTTTTTTTCCATCAATTTTTCTTTTTTTTTTAGGATTAAAGCTTATCCCAGGGGATCTCCTGGGCACAAGGTAGGTAACACCCTGGGTGGGATGCCAAGTCTTTGCATGGCAAAGGTGCACACATACTCATATACCAAATCACACACTATAAGCAATTTTGAAAACACCAATCAGCCTGCACTAGACTGTGGGAGAAAACTGGAGTACCTGGAAGAAACCCACAAATCATACAAACCATGGAAGGAAAATGCAAACTTTACTCAAACAAACTGGAGGTGAGATTCGACCCCCTTCCACCCTGAAGGTGCAAGGCAACAGTGCTAACCACTAACGCATTACCAAGAAAGTCCTTTTCTCATATTTATTTCTCTTATTATCCTTCCCCTTCCCCTTCTTCCTCCTACTCCTGTGCCTTCCTCCCCTCATGCTTTTTCATTTTTGTTGTATCATCTGCTTCCACCTTATTGCTTCCTCCTTATTATTGTAGTGGTTTAGGTGTCATAATGTTCATTGTTTTGATAAATGGTTCTTTCTTCTTTTTCTAGATGCCTAAGCAGTACCAGTTCTTCACTCTCTTTCTACTTTTCCCCACCTCTACCTTATTTTTTTTCTTTACAAGCTCCCATGTCACACTACATGTGTCTGGTCTGTTCTTCTCAATAATATTCATCTTACAGCACAGTGCTGTTGTGTCTCTGAAGTCCTGCAATGGCTTTGAACCGGGTCGGCATCAAAAGGCCTTGACCCCTCACTACTGGACTATTATGTATAAGATCAAAAGGTTTAAACACTTTCATTCAGACCACCAGAAACAAAATGAATGTGCATACTGCAGTGGAAAGAGTTGTTATTTAAGGACAGAAGGTCAAAGGGCCAATTGGCTCTGGGGAGAGAACAGGTAAAACATTGTGCTTGTGTCAATATAAGAAAACATGAAACATTGTCAGCGAAGAATTATGATGGGATTGTGGCAAGGCTCCTGATATATGGATGATCTAAACATCTAGTATACACCAATCAGCTATATCAATAAAACCACGTAACATTAACACATTAGCATTGATTATGAACCAGTAAAATGGCGACAGGATCCTGGATACCCAAGGCTCAATCCTGTAGAAAAAAGTCAATGCTTGCCACAATTGCTACATGGGGCCCAGCAGGCAAAGAACCCAAGGTTACCACCTCAGCCTCCAAACTCACCAGATCCCACTCCAAAAAACACCTATGGGATGCACTGGACAAGAACTCCAATCCATGAAGGCCCCACCCCACAACCCATAGCACCCAAATGGGACCAAGGTGGTTTTAACAATAGCAGTTTTAATGTTATGACTGATCAGTTTATATGATACAATGTTTTATATGATAAAACATAAATGCATATCCATGTGGCAGATGCTTTTAGAGGCAGGGTATGATGAAAGAACATAAATGAGGATGATGTTTAGGACACTAGTATGGATTTTAGGAAGACATGATCAGTTGAGTAACAAAGAGATGGAATGTATATACTGAATATGTACCGTTAGCCAGGTACAAGCTGGAGCTTCAGATTTTGGTTACTCTCTTATCAATAATGCTTTATGGAAGAGATTTGCCCACTACTAATCAACAGATGATTGTTTTGTGCACGGTATATCGGTTCACACCGCTGAGAAATCTTACCAGGGTGCAGGTGGATAATCATATCATGTTGACTAACACAACTTTCGAAAGTTTTGTTCCATTTGAAATGTAGGTGTAAAATGTCAAATGAAAGGTCAGGAAGTGTGGCAGACCTTGAGTGCTCGCTGCATGAGGCACTCGAATGAGTCGCGTGTCACAGAGCTACTCCCATGCAGTGAGTCATCTCTTCCCACAGCTGTCTGCATATATTGCATTTAGACTTATACATTTACATTCTGGCATTTGGTAGACGCCCTTATCCAGAACGACTTAAATTTTTATCTCATTATACATCATTATACATCTGAGCTGTTGTGGGCCTTGCTCAAAGACCCAACAGTGGCAACCTTCCAATCTGTAGTCCAATGTTTAAACAATTGTGAATGCTAATTGGCAGGTGGTTGTTAGTAATTTCTCATATTTTCTTTTAACTATATTTTTTCATGCATCCCTTGCACTTATTGGTAATAATAATATGGTAAGTATAGGGGTATACTTCTTATGGTTCACTGCCTCTATAAAACTTTTCTCTCTTTTTTTCTCTGGGTTTATCCATAGAACATGTGAATGCCTCATATCTTTGATGTGGTATTGGATGTATGTGATACATATGCACTTTTTGTTTACTTGGGGTGTTTGGCTTAGGACTTCTGACTATTCCTCTTTGATCTGTGAATAAGCCAGAGAACAACCTGGCACTCGAACGGTTCATTTATTAAATTATGACACTTATACCACACAGTTCATTACATTCACGTCAAATAACATTGTAATATTTGTGCAGTTATTACTATATAATTATGGGTCTTCAAAATCACCATTACAATTCCTTTATATTTAACTGTCACAGAATTCAAATGAATCCATGTCATTTGGTTTATTACATCATTTTATTTTACAGTATGTTATCCCAAAAAATGTAATGATGAGGACTAAGCGATTCGGATTGTGCATTTTCCTTGTTGCTGTTTGAAAGCTACTAAACAGATAACTAAATTTTGGACTGTTTGTTCCTGGTCCCTCGTCGCGTCTCCTGGTCTGTGTGTCTACTCCGTGTCCCACGTCGCACCTACCCGTCTCCACTCGCCCACCAGCTCCATCATCCACACAGATAAGACCATCCGGTTTATCCAGTCATTGTTTTCAATTTACCACAAACTGTCAATAAAACGCCCGTTTGTGTTTTCGTATGATCATTGTCTGTTGAGTCTGTATTTCCGTAACAGTAGCAATAGTATGTAGTTCTACTGAACTATAACACAGGGAACACCACACCACAAACTTTATGTTCAACAAACCTTAAGATCATCTCAGCTTATCTGAGCAGTTGTAGTAATATATGTAAAGATACTTGTGGAAGTAAATTTTAAATAAATAATCTTTCTTGTAAAGTGCACTTGGGAGGGGTAGAATATGTAGAGTGTGAAATGAAATGGCCATCAGGAAGATCTGTTCAAGAGTTTAATGGCCTTTGGGAAGTAACTGTTCATTAATCTGGTAGACTTCGATACATAAACAAGTGTGTGCATGCACTTAAGTATTAATTAGACTAAAGGGGCTTTAATATATTTTGTCTGGAATTGATGCATATTTATTCTGCCAATAGGACATAGTGTATATAAGTCGTTAGAAGCTAATGTTAATTACAGAGAAACATAAATTTGCAAAAGAATTTCACATAATATTCTGCCAACTGTGAGCACCCACAACACAAATTAATTGAACATGTTTCTGTTATGTGTGTGGTGGGGGGGGGAATCTGTGATTGAAAATTCCTCTTTTCACACACCCACTCAACTGGTGTGGCTGCACGTGCTTGCACAAGGGCCAAGGACAGTACCTTAGAAAATGCATCTAATACCTGTGTATGTAATTGCAGCATCACAGTGTTAATTACTGTACATAATTATAGACAGCAAGGACTATTCTTCCCAGTCATTGTCTGAATTATCGGTGTCACAATACCACAGAGGTAGAGTGATAAGAGCACTGAATGTACCCTTCACCATGAAAGTACACTGCTGTTGGGATTTTTTTTTTTATGGCTCAACTGTACAGTAAGTAAGCACACAATCATAATTTAGTGAAGGAAAATAAATAAGATGTGGCTATAGAGTGGAGATGTCTCCTGAGTTGTCAGTGGCACAAAACCCATTTAGAACACGATGAACTTTGCTGAGATACCACTGAGACCTAGAAAGTTTGATTGCTTTAGAACGATTTGCTTCTTTAATTACCGATCACAAAGCAAGAAAGGCAAAGGGTGCCATCAGTACAAAATAAAAGGAATTAAGGAAACCATAAAAGTACGTTTTTTTCCGGTGGACCCTGCTTCTGATTGGAGATCTCGTCACTTGGAGCACTTGTATGGACTTCCTATTGCCATCATTTGTCGCCCTTGGATTGCTCATTAGGGACAATCTGGTTATTTTGATTTCTCACATTTTATACACATTTCCATAATTTTCTTTTGTTTCTGAAGTTGCTTTGCGACAATGACCAACGTAAAAAACACTATATGAATAAAATTGAATTGAATTGACTTGAAATAACTGACACGGCTGATCCTTGAAAATTAACAGATAACTTGTTGAACTACTTGCCGTAGAGACGTATCTCTCTGTACACACGATCATTCACTAACACCACTTTATATAGAAACCATGTTTGGGTCATTAAAGGAGTTTGTGGGAGGCCACCGTTTCAGGCGTGAAGCAGACAGTCCCATCATGGCTCAGGCATACTGAGAAAACTTTCTAGCTTGTTTAAGCTACGTTGTAGTTCTTTCGTCATCAGACAAATACACTCCCTGTTTAAAGTAGATTATTAAACTTGGCACATACCCGTTCATAACATCATTTTTACTCAACATTTTGATTTTAGTTTAAAAGGCCGCTCTTAGGTCGGGTCCTCATCTCGACTGCTGCGGATATGGTTGCTCTAATGACATGTTTTTTACACAGTGGCATTTTACAATGCTGCTTTAATTAAGCACCATGGATTCAGAACATATGAGACAAACTGGTTTTTAACTTTCTGCAGAAAGAATAAACATTCATTGATCTGTCCATTTATCTTTAAAGGTGTTCAGCTTTCCTACTGTACTTGCCTTTCTTTGGAATAAGCCAAGCTGTGTCATGCATTTGTTTCTGTCTCATGAGGATTTAGATGCTTTTTAAATGCATTACGGTTGTTTCTGTGTCTTCCGCATACTCTGTGTATATCTGAAAAAAAAAAAATCGTTGATTTATGGTTCATGTACACACACCAAAGTAGAATAAATGCGATGAGAGGATATGAGAGGAGTTTATTTTCACATTAAAAAATAATCAAAAGCAGCAAACATGGATGTGTTCATGGTCAGATGAATAAAAGTAAAGATCTCTGTATGACAACAGTGTGTGTCATGGATCACAACATTCTAGAAAGACCTTAGCATGCACACATATTGGTGATACAGTAATGATTTATCATCACTTCTGGTGTCACCCGGAAGAGGATGAGATCCCTGTGGACTCGGGTTCCTCTGTTTTTGTTTCTTGCCAGGAACTTTTTTGTTGCCTTTTTCTTAGGCCTTACTTATTCAGGATTTAAATGTATATCTAAATCTGAGATGGACAATTAAGATTTTTTTTTTCACCTAGACATGGTAAATTAGCATCTTATTCCAGTCTGTTTGTGTGAATTTTGCATGTTTCCTCCTGTACTTGGTTGGTCCAAGGACATGTTGTCTATGCTAATTGGTGTTTTCAAATTGTCCATAGTGTATGATGGGTGGATGAGTGTGTGTCCATGTGCTTGTGCCCTGCAAGGGGTTGGCTGTCGATGCAGGGTGTACCCCACCTAATGCCCTGAGTTCCCTGGAAGAGGCCCCCTGCAACCCTACACAGAGTAAGTGGTATAGACAATGGATGGATTATGATCCAGTCAAAAACAGCACATGAGTTTATACTCATTACAAACACAAAAATCCACTGTGTGGAGCTGGACCTGATCTTGTGCCTCCAATAAATGTAGTCCTACCAACTAATGCTTATAGGCAATCCTATTCCAACACACATGGTTTCCACCAGGTTAGGAAGACTTCGGTCAGTTTCAGCTTCTTTTAATTTAGCAGCCCAGGAAGTGACACTACTGTACTATTTGATTTGACTTGTTTACATATGTAAATAATTTTGCCACGTGACTTGTACAGTGGCCACAGGGCATGATGAGTGGATCGCCTTATGTACTTCCCCTATATGAACGCTTAACCCATCGCCCTGGAATAGGCTCAACCTCAGCAAAGTCTGATCTTTATGCTCCCTAGCAAACTGAAGCCTGAAGTCCTTTCTTATGGACACACAGCTGTTCAGTCCCAATCCTGTGACTTCTAATCATATTGTGTGCATAGGGAAATGCTCTAACTTTTACTATTAAATATAGCCAATTTTTTTTTCCCAGTCACATTTCTTCAGTGGCTCTTCAGGAGTGTATGATGAATGTTGTATGATGAGTGTAAGCATGTTGTTTTCAATCCAATCCCAAGTTCTGTTTTCTTTTGTAAAGTCATGCGCCAACAATTTTGTTTCAGCTGTACTGCACTGATGATTATTTAATTAATTTGTTTATTATTCATTAAGTTTAACCTATTTGCATATCATCTATTATTTGAATATTGCGGTACCAATTCGGATTTGCATGCTTGTATTTTTATTATAAAATCGCAATCTTCATTTGCAAGTGATGGCTGGTTTTATTATGTAAACGCAAATGTTTTACTCTTTTAGGTAGAATAGAAACACTCCTAATTGTAGGCTAGTTAGGACTAAATTAACCAGCCATGCTATTTTGCTTACATGAAAGATGACCTTATGACCTTATCAAATTTATTGAAACCTTTAGTCAGTCAAGGCTTTGTTTTATGATATTAGAGATCAAAATTTGTCAGTTCTGAATTGATCTTAAATCTCAGACTTCTATTGCTTTCTTTTCTTTCGTTATCATTCAGTGTAGTGTGTTTTTGTTGGGTTGTACCCAACAATGCTTGTTGTAGGGTTTTCAAAGGCTCTCTGCTGCTTTAGTGCCTTTTATAGTGCCAAAGGATGAAGGTGTCTAAAAATTCTCTCCTTTTTTATTGACACCTGAACTCAAAAGTGGCTAAAAAACTGCCCTGGATCTATTGTGCTTTTATTTTCTCTGTCTCACCTTTCAGCTTTATGTAATTATATTGAGGCAGCAGGTGGTTTTTGAGACTGCATGTGCCTTTTGTACTGAGCCACTCATTTGTGCCCATGCCATTATTTGCCAGAAGCATTCTCCAACATGTGCCACATTCAGTATTAAAAAGAAGGTTCAAATAAATATCTCTTCATTCTCTATCAATGACAGATGGTAGATGTAGTCTTAATGAAGAAGGCTACTACATAACGAATGCCATGGGCTAGTCCATGCATGAATTTACAGTATGTTCCAAAACTTTTAATATTTTTTAATAACAACTTGTTTGTAAATGGGTTGTAATATGGTACATTAAAGGGCTAACTACATTCAGCTATTAATTAGTCATTCAATTTTAATGACCATCCATCAAAGCATGGAGCCTATGCAAGGGGCATGAACCCTAAACCATGCTAGAGTATGTTGGGGCCCTAGGCAAAAATTTGCAGAGGGCTTCTTTAACCAGCATTGATCATCATTATCTTATAAATAAAAGTTTGTCAGCCCTCATGTTGACAAGCGGTGCCTCTGGTCCCAGGGAATTTGATGAAAAAGGAGGGTCTAACCTGCATATGGTACCAACCCATCGCAGGGTACGGGCACAGACACGCTTACAGAGGAAACCAGAGTACCAGGAACTCCCACCAAGCATGGGGAAAACAAGTGTACACACATAGACCACAAGCAAGATTTAAACCCCCAACTCTAGAGGTGTGGGGCAACAGTGCAGACCGCTAAGCCACCATACTGTACCACCACATACAGCATTTGAAATGAGATTGTTCTTTTTTCAAATTCTTTGCGAATAAGGTATTACATAGCATAGTGACTAGTCCAAATGATTGGGTTGAATGATTGTGCTGACCAATCCTGTAGCACCCTATGTAAAAAAAAAATACAAATCCAGCCATTTGACTAAAATGATGTCAATTTCAACAATGGACAGCAGAGGTACCATTAACCAACATTAGGGTACCATATACTATATTTATGGATATTTATGTTCAAGTTGTGTTTCAGAGCAAAAAAAAAAAAAGATTAGCAGATTACCTATAGGAGAATCTGATGTTTTGTAAGACAGATAAAACAATTACCTAGTAACTGATAGCTTCTGTTCTGCTGATTATTTTAGCAGAATAAGCAGTAGGCCTATGTGCTTATTTTGTATTGTGGATGAGTTCCTAACTCATTCAGAAAAGGAACAATTGTGTGAAAATGGATGAAGAAGCTAATATGTTACATTAATACGTAAATACATTAATTTGCAGAAGTTAATTAACTTAAGTCAGACGTGATTTGTTCTCTTAACATGGATGCTTCGGACAGTGTAAAAATATACGATTCCTCCTGGATTTAGTGGCATTTGATAGCATTAGCACTAGCTCATTCAGTGCTTCTGTTGCCAATAAGATGATGCCGTGGAATATGCTGTGCTTTATACTCCATAAAATCCTCTACCAGTACCATTAACCAATACTAAAATTTCAAGCTTTCTAATTAATAGATAACTGGTTGTTCCGGGTTTGAATCCCAAATAGAATTAATGGAAAGCAAGTGGATTGTGTAGCATGTACAGTACAATCACTTGTTCCATACACCAGGTAGTGCCTTTGTTCAGGTATTAGAGAGGGATTTGGGATTCAGCCTTGAGTTCGAAGCTAGTCAGCCATGAAACACAACATGGACAGTTCAGAGGCAATTCAGAAGCAGTTAGTGATGAGGAAAAGTGCTGTTTAAGATTAATGTTATCAACTACACTGCTCAAAAAAATAAAGAGAACACTTAAACAACACAATGTAACTCCAAGTTAATCACACTTCTGTGAAATTAAACTGCCCACTTAGGAAGCAACACTGATTGATAATCAATTTCACATGCTGTTGTGCAAATGGAATAGACAACAGGTGGAAATCATAGGCAATTAGCAAGACACCCCCAATAAAGGAGTGGTTCACAAGTGGTGACCTTGGACCACTGCTCAGTTCCTATGCTTTCTGGTTTTTTGAGGGCCCGGCATCCACAGGTGGGGGTTGTGCTTACAACCCATCACCAGGCAGGACGTTTGGCATTTGTCAGAGAACACCAAGATTGACAAATTCGCTACTGGCGCACTTTGCTTTTCACAGACGAAAGCAGCTTCACACTGAGCACATGTGAGAGACGTGACAGAATCTGAAGACACTGTGGAGAATGTTGTTGCCTGCCTGTTCCAGCATGACCAGTTTGGCAGTGAGTCAATAATGGTGTGGGGTGGCATTCCTCCATGTGCTCGCCAGCGGTAGCCTGCCTGCCATTAGGGACGAGATGAGATCCTCAGACCCCTTGTGAGACCATATGCCGGTGCGGTTGGCCCTGGGTTCCTCCTAATGCAAGACAATGCTAGACCTCATGTGGCTGGAGTGTGTCAGCAGTTCCTGCAAGACGAAGGCATTGATGCTATGGACTGGCCCACCCGTTCCTCAGACCTGAATCCAATTGAGCACGTCATGTCTCGCTCCATCCACCAACGTCATGTTGCACCACAGACTGTCCAGGAGTTGGCGGATGCTTTATTCCAGGTCTGGGAAGAGATCCCTCAAGAGACCATCCGCCACCTCATCAGGCGCATGCCCAGGCAGTGTAGGGAGGTCATACAGGCACATGGAGGCCACACACACACTATTAAGGCTCATTTTGACTTGTTTTAATGACATTACAATCAAAGTTGGATCAGCCTGTAGTTTTTCCACTTCAATTGAGTGTGACTCCAAATCCAGACCTATATGGGTTAATGAATTTGATTTCCATTGATAATTTTTGTGTGATTTTGTTTTCAGCACATTTAACTATGTAAAAACAAAGTATTTTAATAAGAATATTTCATTCATTCAGATCTAGAATGTGTTATTTTAGTGTTCCCTTCATTTTTTTGAGCAGTGTATGTTTTCTGGCTTCTATGGATGGATTTGTATACAAATAACCAAACAAGTAATAAGAAATAACATTCCTGTTGCAGTACAGAAGTGGGTGGAACCATAGAGGACCAACATATTGACACTAGGTGCAAAAGGTCCAAAGTTTTATTTTACCCTTTTAGCATTTTTAGCATTATCAGTCACAAGCCACAAGCGACAATCTACAAGTAACACAAAATAATGATCCCATCCTAGCATGGACATAGGTTAACAATGGCTAAAGACAGTGCTGTAGATAATACATTTCTTGCCCTTGTCTTTCAGCTTTATCTAATTATACTGAGCAGGTGGCTTTAGATACAGCCTGTGCCTTTGGTGCCAACCTATTCATCTGTGCTCATGAGTGTACAAAGCCTGCCAGAACCTTTTTTTTTCACTGTTTGCTTTTTGCCACAATGCCCAGAATTTTGTTCTGTGGTTTCCCACAGTATACAGTATATAGATATACTGTATTTACCTACATATAGCAGAGATTTGGGCAGTTCAAGTCTAAACAGGGTGTTCCCATATTTTATTATTTAAGTTAAAACAGATCTCAATCAATTGTGTGCAGGTAAAGTGTGTACACAAAACACACTCTATTCAGAGAACAGAACAGAGCTGAGAAACAAATATTCTTATATGATGTCATATTAGGCAGGAAAGTCAATACATAAATGGAAAAAGGATTATCTTTTTTCACTCACATTTTCTTAATTATTATTGGAAGACAGACAGTACAGACACATCTGAATGTATCAAAATGACAAAAAAAGTGACTATACTTTGACCTAAGCAGTATTAACAATGACTTGATATTATTCCCAAGCTCAAAGTTGCTGCATGAAATGTTATTTTAAATGACATGTACAGCAAAACATTTTTTTCTCTGACTGTGAATATACAGTGCATCAGTTTTATAGTATCATCTTGCAGCCAATTTTGGCTAACTCATAATTTTGTAAACTTGCAACTTGCCTGTCCTTTACATAGTATGGTCACCAAATTTAAGTATCAAAGATT
>JAOVVA010000009.1:24996149-25010651 GCA_028565275.1 Leiocassis micropogon
AGCCTGGCCGGGAATCGAACCCGGACCCTGGAGGTGCAAGGCGACAGTGCTAACCACTACACCACCGTGCCGCCTTAGATGTATTTCTACATTGGGCAAAATGCATTACAGTGTGTGATCAGTTTAAAAAAACTTTTCAAAGTTTCCCTTTTCAATTTGATGATTTGTTTTTCAAAATCGTTCATTTCTGTCATTGTCATGTTGGCAATCAAGTACATTGAAGTTTGAAGTTATCATATATGTGTGGTTCTTTACCCATATAGGGTAATGATTTTTTGTAGGGTAATTGAAGTTAAAGGTACATTTATTTAAATGTCAAAATAAACAAAGATACAAAATTACATGTTGATACAAAATTACATACAAAAAATGTTTTCTTTCACGAGATATTGATAAAAAATTACAGAATGTTGCTCGTCTCCTGATTAAGTGTCTTCTTTTACAACCACACACAGTACCATTTTGTATTTTATGTTTTTCAATCCTGTTTTATGAGCAACTAAAAGCTTGTGATCAGCTTCCAGAGAGTTCCAGAGAATTCATATCAGAATTTTATTTTTTTTTGTCACTAAATCCCTGAGCTCAAGTGGACAGAGAGTGTGTATTAGTGGGGAAAGCTTATGTTAAGCTTGTGTGGATAAATGTCCGTGTGTATGTGTGTGTGTGTGTGTCATGAAATGAAATGAGATGAGTGCAGAACAGGTTGGTGTTGTGTAACTGAATGAGAAAGGTATGACCTCATACAAAATGTGGAATAAGTACTGTGCACCCCTGTATCCTTGCCGAATGGAATGATTCACCCTCATGTTTGCTGAAAAGGAGCATCAGATAACCCCTTGTGTTCTCCTTGTCGTCGCCAGTAGGCATGTGGTCAGTGAAGCGTGTGTTTGTGTAAATGCATGTCTCGTTTGCCGTTGATGTGACTCGTCCTCTCGTGTCCTGTAGCTTTCTGCGCACGATTGTGTGTGCGAAACAGACAGGAAGAGACATCTAATAACAGCAGGCGTTCTCTCCCAGCACTGAGCTTTTACTCTCAGCGAGGAAAGTAACATTATCAGGGTGAGGGGTTGTGGAGTGACACAGAGGAAATGATATATAGATATAAAAATGTGCAATTGTCCTGGCAACCCTGCATTATTTATAGAAATGTAGTCTAGAATGTTTTCTCTACGGTTATTATGACAGCAGATTCAGTATGTTTATGAAATGTATATATATATATACACATGTAGATACTTTATACATTCACTAGTCATTGCTGTGCAAATGTCTGCAGTGAGGCAAGCAATAAAGAAAGCATATAAATGTGCATTGGTAATCTAGAAATATTATAAACTGAATAAAAAAGAAATTCTACTGCACACACTTTAAGAAAGAACCGGAATCATATTGACCTACATGAAGCTTTTTAATTCCACACTGAAATTTCGGCCATCTGCCTTCTCCTGCAATCAGTTTTGTTGTCTATAAAAATAAAATTTTAATGACGTACATTGCCTGGCCAAATAAAGTCACACAAGTTGGACGTTTTTTTTTTTTTAGTAAAGATCTTGTATTGATCATGGGATGGTTTAACCTCCAAATAAAGTTCTCCAGCGCATCCAAAATGCTTTCAATAAGGTTATGGTCGGGACTCTGTGATGGCCAGTTCAAGAATGAAAATGATTCCTCAGGCTGCCAGAACCACACAGCTACCAGGAAAGAAAAACCCCATAGATGTGATAACCTGGTGATTCAGTACATTTTGGTCATCAGCTGACTTCATTTTATTGCCACATAAAGTCTAGACCTGAGCAACTGAAGCAACCCCAGATCATAACACTGTCTCCAGAGGCTTGTACAGTGGACACTTTTTTCCCTGACACGCCCATCACTCTGGAATAGGCCGCCACTGATTCCTACTGTAGGTTGGCCATAAAATCTATGACGTTTTTCCTTTTCAGGCACAAAATTCAATTATGAACCTTAAAAAAAGTTCAGAGGTATAGCTGGGCAGACAGAGAATCTTAGAACTCTGAAGAGCTTGTCAAAGAGACTTTTTACCTTCTGGTTAAAGTGAATCTGTGATTTGATCTCACAATTTCATCTGCACTCTAGGCTGGTGACGCAAGTCCCTTCATTTTATTCCACTACAAGTTTTCCACATTAAGTGTTAGAACTTTAAACTTAGTCCTACAATAGAAAACCCCAAAGTTCTTCCTGACTACTTTTTCTCCTTGCGTCAGTGCAGATCAGACAATGTCTTTATTTTTAAAGAACCACCTTTTATTTTAGCTGTAAAATAAATACAAAGTAGGTTGGAGATTTGAGCAGCAAGGTGAGAGACCTTTCAGTTTAGCACCTTCTAGTGGTTATAATGGCAAAGGTCCTTCAAAATGGCCACTTGCATCATACAATCATAGTGTATGTAAAGCAAATGATAGTGTAATTTTTTTTCATTTATTTTTTACAGACATCTTGATTCAGTCAACTACAGAATGAGCTAAATCAGAATCAATTGGACTAGCCAAAGAAATCATGCAGAGATACATAATTAGATATTATTGGCACAAACATTCCGGAGGTGAGTTGAGAATGATGTGTGGGGTATGCATGACGGAGCTCAAACGAATGGAAAGTACCATTAACAAACAAATAAATGTTAACCACCTTAACAATTTAGCTAAGCTAAAGCGGAGCTAGCTAGCTTGTAACTGGTGTAAGTAGCCATGTTCCAACCAACAGCCAGGCTCTGTTTGTTTAACCAATTTACCATTTACTGTATGGATTAATCAGAAGTTTAGGCGAAGTCAGCTCCTGTCAAGATGGTGATGAAAAGAGCGTCTATGGTTGGCTTCAAAACTGCCCTTCAGAAAACCTGTAGATGACGTCACAGAGGATTTGTTCAGATGTTATATTATAGTCTATAGGTTTTAAGTTATTTTGGACTCTAAGTGACCCTTTAAACATTGATTCAGTGCATTAATCAATGTGCTTAAGTCATTTTGTTTTGGATTTGGAGAATGAGACTACCTAGAGAAGTTGTAAAGCATGAACTCATTAATCACTCTTGATCTAAAATTCTTACTAGATTTGTGTGGGACTGGACTGATAAGTCACTTATCAGCCGTTCACACCTCATTTTCATTAAATGAAAATGTTATGATTGACGTTTAAATCACTGAACTTTTCCCCTTCACTTCTTGCATTATCCATATCTCAACATTTCCACCTGGAGTCACGCTGTAGGGTTAATTAGAGTTCAGAAGAGTTTAGTACAGGTGCTGATATTAATGTCTACACACATTCATCCCCTCCCTGCACAGCACCTTCTGATCTCACTAATTAGATCGCCATTTTTTTTTTATAGAAGAAACTGAGCTAATTAGTAAAATCAGGAGGGTGCTACGGAGGGAACGATTACCTGCAGACACACACTGCATGGATGTCACTGAAACACTGCTTCTATCGGACTCTGTTGCTTTAACAAGCCTGCTCATTATCTTCATTAAAAGGAAGTGAGTTTTGGTCTTCTTTGAGTCTTTTTTGCACAGTATAATCTTGGAAAACACTCATTACACCAGTGTCCCTACCGACTTATTTAAAAATTACCCCAGAACTGAGGAAAGTGCATTAGTGGCAAAGTAAACAAAGTAGACAGATTGCAGTGGATGGACTGCTCTCTTATTACTCAGCTACTAGATTATGCAGCAGAATAGTAAAAACAATAATAATAATAATAATAATAATGATAAAAATGTGCTGGTGTATACTCTTATGAGGGGAAAAAATGTTTGTAATTGTTTGGATCTGCTCTGACTTTTTCTGAAAAGGAAACTCATGAACAGTTCTCCCAGTGGGACAACATTACCACTTGGTAAAGCTAGCACAAATACAAGTAACTTATTTATTTATTCATCTCATACTTTGCATTAGTGATAAACAACTTTTATTTTTATTTTTGTAATTTTTTTTGTACTTTACAGTAGCCTATGTATTAGGCTAATAAATAATTAAGAAAGAAAACTTGTTTTTTATTGCTTACAGTACATTTGATTCTAGGCTTGATGGCAAAAGTTTGTGAAAAATATTTCTCGAGTGAATAACATGAAACAATACATAGACATACAGTATCATGTTCCAATGTATTATTATTAAGGTATTAAGGTAATATTTATTTATTCGAATGTGGCACTGGCACTCACATAATTTATGTATTCACGTCAATTAAACTTAAATTGTAGTTTTACCAAAATATTTTTTAATAGAAATTTACAAAATATTTAAAATGCAAAGATATATTAGTTTAGCAGTGCATTCCAAATGAGTAAGCCTGAGAAGACAGCTATTTTATTTATTGCTAAAATATACATTATGTGCCCTGCGATCGACTGGCACCCTGTCCAGGGTGTACCCAGCCAAATTCTCCTGGGATAGGCTCCACCACCCTGTATCAGGATAAACGGCACGATGAATGGATGAACATACATTTCTTTATAGAAATGGGTTAGGATTTGCACAAAAGCTATAAAATTTTTATTTGTATTTTGACATTTTTTTATTTGCATATTGCACACCAGGCCTATTCAGTATTCACTTGTTTAACTGGACACAGTCAAGTTCTAAGAACTGATTTATAGCTGAGTTTAATATTTGACATTAGTAAGAATTGCATTTTAGAACAGCCTGATACAAAGACAAAATGTTGAGGGGGCAAAGAGCTATCGGCAAAGGCCCTGGGTGCAGAATTCGGAATGGGGTGTGGATGGATTGTACGTTGGGTCGGATGTCAGATTACTATGATACTATCAATATGTAGATGTGGCATCACCCAGAGAAGACCATACTGGTACATGGTACTTGGCATACGTTACAAAAATCTTACATATTTCTTTATTATTAGTTTTGTTGTAAGAATTTGTTACAACAAATAATGTCTGGATAATAACCAAACATTCATTGGGCACAATGACTTACACTAAACAGGTGAGTCCTAAACAGATGTCATCAATGTCTAGATTGAGAGTTTAAGCAGCAAAATGCTCAAACTTTTAATAAGTTTGGCAAATGATTATTTTCTGACAAACAAGGTTGTCTTTTACAAAACTTTACTTTATAAATATTTTGACAAAGCTTTAAACTGTAGTGTAAGCACTGTGGTAAAGCAGAGACATTATGTTACAAAACTTATAACATGCGTGTATTCTTATTATGCATGAGTGATGTGTGTACAAGATGCATGTGCTGTGAGTGAAGCTGTTGGTTAAATGGTGCACCGGTACTATGATAATAAACTTTCGTCATGTACAGAAGTGAAACTAGTAGAGGAGAAGACTGAGTCTGTGAAGTTTTTGTATTGTTGTATAAAAGTTCTCCTGATCTACTCAATCACTATAATGGTGTAAGAAACCTCAACACTTTTTTACTTAATATAATTTGCTGCCACTACTTTCTGTTTGACTCGCTACACAATCACAAACAAATCATGCCTTGGCTATATAATTTTTTAAATTAAATCTCAACCACATATTCTTGATAACAATAATAATAATTATTATTAAACTATAATTTGCATACTTAAATAACAACAACGGGCATCTAGTAAGGATGTCACCAGGTCACTTCCCTAGGGAGGTGTTCTTGGCACGTCCAGCTGGAAGGAGGCCACGGGGCAGACCAAGGACTAGATGGAGAGATTATATCTCCACACTGGCCTGGGAATGCCTCGGGATCCCCCAGTCAGAGTTAGCTGAGGTGTCTGGGAAAGGGAAGCTTGGGGTTCCCTGCTGGAACTGCTACCCCCGCGAACCAATTTTGGTTAAGCGATTGAAGATGGATGGATACTTTAATAACCACAAATACAACTGCAGGCTGATTTATCCGTTATGGCATAACTGAGAGAAGTTTTTTTTTTTTTTACAAATCAAACTTATATAAGCCAAACAATTTGTTAAAACTATTTAGACAGTTGTGCTTTTTGTCACTCAAAGAAAACATGCAAAAACACACTTCTTACTTCATCTTAATAAAAAAAAAGAGAGAAATGGAGTTCTCATTTTTCTATAAGACTATATATACATGGAGAAGGCGTGGTTGAGAGCGGGCATGCAAATGGCCGTGGCCATGTATCCAGTCAAGGTCGAGGTAGCAGGAGCATAGATCAGTGCCGCAAGTCCAGTCAGCGTGGTAGCAGAATCAATATGTTAGAAGACGCAGTCGAGAAACCGGAAGCATTGGTCAGTTTCTTGAATTCAATTAGCATGGTAACAAAGCCAAATCTTTAGGCTGTCAAAAATTGGAAGCGTTAGATCAGAGCAGTGAAATCCATGAGGTGAGACGACGGAACTGAGAGATGTGAAAGGTAGGGTTAACTTGCCGCATGGTGGAGAACAGCAAGAGTCTGACAAAACAAGAGTTGATGATCTTGGTGATGGTAAATGGCCAAGTGTATTGAAGTGAGAGTTTGTGAGAGATGGTTCTCAGAGGGATGTTTCTGGCCACAAGCCTGACTCTCTGTCCCACCTATGATCTACCTGTTTCTTATATGCCGTGAAAGAACATAGCAAAGTCTCTCTCAATTGTGACCAGGCCCTCTTGCAGCAGTGTTGTGCAGACGGAACTTCCACCTCCTTCTTCAGGGTTAGGAAAGTGAAGTTGATGCTCCTCCAGGCTATAGAAAAAAAAAATAGGATGTCATCCTGGTACACGAACAAAAGGAGATCAGGAGTTCTCCAAGGAAGTTGTTGATGAGGGCCTGGAAAACAGCCGGGGCATTAGTTAGGCCAAACAAAACCACAAGATATTCATAATGTCCAGAGAGTGTGTTGAAGGAGGTCTTCCTTTCATCACCTTCTCAGATACGGACGAGGTGGTATTGTGACATTGTATAGGTCCAGTTTAGCAAATAGCCTGGTTTTTCTGGAGAAGCTTGAATGCTGTTGCCAGGGAGTGTAAGGGGGTACCAGTTCGTTCCTTTAATATTGTTTCATCCTCTGTAATTGATACACTGATGGGGGAGCTCCATGATATACTGTGGTTCCAGATTTACTAAAAAACAGTTTGAGGTCATGGTTCTCCGAGGGTACATGGACGAGATCAAAAGGTTTACCTGTGATGACAGGGTTGAGGCGTGAAATGACAGCAGCTTGTAGGTCCAATCAGTTATGTTCCTAGCCCAGTCGATTTATGGGTTTGTGGAGGAGACATGTGAGTTCTCCTGGGTGATGACATTCTAGGTGGTCTCCGAAGATGAAGGCGTGAGTCCACTCATCCTGCCAATCGCTGAGTTCATAAGATTTAGGTACTTTCGGAGCCCTTCCCATGGGGCGCATTAGCCTGTAGCTCAATAATCAAAGAGCATTGGGAGAGTAAAGATTGGCATGTGCCTTTATCCCCCTCATACTTAGATGGGACAGGATCTTCACGGGCTACTGTCATGCCTTTTTCCATGTTGTCATGTCTCTTCCCATCCTGTCATGTATTCCCAGGCTGTCATGTTTTTCCCAAGCACCCCTGCCTGCACACTGGTCTCTCATTCAACGCTGATTTCTCCTGGGATTCAAGTAAGTGCAAAACTTAACCTTTATCCGATATACTTTTTCGATTTCTCTTCTGTGAGTCACTCTCCAATTACCAAACAGGGAGTGTAGAGTGACTGCAGTCACAAGTCCTCAGAGAACAGCTGTCTGCATCAACCATGGCCAGGACCGTCTTCATGGTAAAGTGGAACCGTCCCCAGTAACCACATGCGTCCCAAGCAGACCACATGGGGCCTCTATGAGACGCGATCTCCAACCAGAAGCGGGGCACCAGGATGAGTCAGACAGGTCCAGAGGGCAGAAGGGGTCTGGATCAGCTTAGCAGCTCAGGAGCAGCATGTGTAGTTTGACAGAGTGACAGGGACAGAGAGAGAGAGAGAAGGGAAGAAAGACAACACTTAGGTATTACAAGTTTATCAGGTTATTTTTAGCTTTAACCATTTAACTCTTCTACAAACTCTTTTTTAGTAATATGTACAAAAATCACCTTGGCTTTGGTCCAGAACATGTCATCACAAACCTCTGAAATAGAAAAAAAAAATAATAAATCAGGTCTATACTGCTTTATACTGCTGAGACTGAAATTCTCTTTGATCTGTCATAAATACATCCCTTTAATCAACGAGCTAGTTTTTTCCTAAAAAATATTGAAAAAGCAGAGCTGAATAAACAGTGTCCCTGATCTGATTGAAGTTGTGCTAAAACATTGTTCCAGCCAACTTGCGGCAGTCTTCACACACATCTTTAATCAATAGCTATCCTAATGTAACACTAAGCTCCAGTCTGCGTTATATCATTGCTTAGAGTTTGTATTTTAAATCAAAAAGAAAAGCTAAAATGCATTAATATGGAGCTCCTAAACTGTGATTTATTCCCAATTCCAACAAATCAGAAACAGGGAACATGTTCATTCTCATGACCTGGTAAGAGGGAAGAAGGGTGGGTGGAGAAGGGGGACAGTGTTACCAGATGGGTTAATTTTTATTGTATTAGACTGGAAAAATTAGTCTTTGGTGGGGAGTAAAACAATTAGAGTGATTTCTGTAAAACAAAGCATTTGCATACATGTTTAAGCTACAGCATTTGTTCTAGTATTGACATTTTAAATTGTTGTTTTCTTCCCCCCAAGTTGGTTGGTTTTCAATACTGGCTAGGTGTGATTTTGTCAATGTGATCTGGCAACCCTGAAGGAGGAAATCATTAAAAAGCAATGATAAATCTGGCACATGCTAAAGTACTAATCTCCCCACATTGCTTAGACAGAGAGAAAAAAAGCCAACGAGAAAAGATCTGAAGAGCAAAAGTTGAAAAGAAGAGGTTATACAGTATGAACAGGAAAGAATGACGAGCTGCAATGTACAGATTGTTCCGTTTCTGCTTGACAGGTAGGTAACACTAGTTTTTTTTCTCCTGAGTGCTTTCCCTTTGATACACCAAAGGCCAGACCTTCACATTCCACAATATCACCGTATTTCATAAAATTAATTATAGGCATTAGGTGCTTCATGGTGATGTTTAACACTCCAGTCTGATGTCTGGCTTGCAGCACAGGGTTTTGTTCAGCCAGTACCGAGCCTTTTCATCAAGCTACTGCTCTTGTCATTTCACTTCCTCTATTGTTGTGTGGTTTGGCTACAGCACTCATGGCACATAATTAAATGCTCTCAAAAAGTCTTCAGCTGGAAGTTTCCTTCCAGAAACAAACAGAGCACTGAAGGATTCCTGTATATACATTTATAGACATGTATAGATAGTGTACTGTATAGTTATATAATACTGTGCAGTAGTCTAGAGCCACCACAGCTCATTTCTTTATTTTGCTTCCAAAGAACCAGACTTTTTTTTATGTAGTCTTAGGGAATAGTTTTCCAGGCTTCCTGAAGAACTTTTTCGGCTCTTATTTTCAGAGGGGTTTGTTAAGCCACACAGTGACTAATGAATCATTCAAGCATTAAAAAAACAACAACTCTAACTTAAGGCATGAACCAATGAGAAACAGGTGCAGATGATGACCGATGATGATCAGGCCAGAGATTAGTTTACTGCTAATGCTGAATGCTGAGTGGTTGAAACAGACGAGAGTGGAAATGAGGTTCAGGCTGTGACATAAACAACCAATTTGTAAATAGTTTTAGGTATGTTGCGTACTCTTGCGGTAAAACATGTTTTCCAATGTCTTTAATTTAATCTACATAATTAAATTTAATATGAAGAAATGAGGGGGCTTAACTAATGTACTGTATGTATATACATTAGCTAATCAGGCAGATTATGAGTTAAAGAAAATGTTGGGAAAAAAATAACTGATATAATTTATTACACCTGAGAACAACACCATTTCTTCACATTTTTCTGTCATTAATCCCGATATTGGTCACTGATTACAGACCAAGTTGGTAATGACTTGTAAGCTTTATTATATTATAATATATAATATAAAACATGTAATAATGTTCAGAAAGTTCTAGCATTCTAGCATTCATTGATAACGTAATTCCTTGATAACTTTATCATTTCAGAATATTAGCAGACATCTGTATATTAAACATCAGATTTACAAACTGATGATTATAATTTATACATATTTTCTAATTTTTTAATCTTTTATTGAAAAAACATTCAGTAAAACTGCTTTATCACAATGTTCATTATTAAAAGTGCTATTAAAAGTTTTTAAGGGCTAAAAGAGCTATTTAAAACTGGGAAATTAGAATTTATTGTATTTTTTTTATCAAAGAAAGAAATTAAAGGTAAAAAAATATATATTGAAATATTCTGAGGGGAAAAGTTCACATTTTAGAATTTTTATGATTAAAAACAAAAAAAATATTTTATGTCAGCTTGCTGAAATCAATGTTGTTTATTGTTACTTCTAGAAAAAAGGTTAGAAAAATAAAGATATCACAATACATACAATATACTATGATAATTCATCATGATATTACTAATATATTGTCATATGATGTTTCTTAATTCAGCACTATTATAACACATAGGGATGCATCAGTTCTAAGACTAATATGAGGTATCACGCTGATGTGCTGCTCGTTTGCTCGTCCTTATACTTGTAAGTATTGTGTATACACAGTGTATACCTTTGCAGGATTGCGCGATGTTTGTTGTTTTATCTTGGTACCTTATGGCTCTTTTTTTTTCTGCCTGATCAATATAATATTAGACTCACTTCCCCAGCCCCTTTTATTTAATTAGAGCACCCCTACTCTCCTCTGCAGTGGAAGAAAACAGATGATTAATTAAATCCATTCTACCTGGCCCCTTGCTGAGATTAATTAAAGACCTCAAGACTAAAATTCCCACTCCAGTTCAACTTATCCTGTAATTACTGGGTAAGAAAAAAAAAGTGCTATTTTTTATCCTGTGCATCATGCTGTGATTTCACACGAGGTTTTCAAGTGAACTCTGAATTTAAGACCCAATCATCAGTTATAAAGAACATTATTGTATGACTCACTTAATGAATCATTTAATGTTTTCAGTCACTGAAGAATAAAATAACGGCAGCTGATACAGATGTGGGCTGTAATATCACGGCTGGAGAAATCAAACCAAATTTTATATGTTTTCTAACTATAAATGAAAAAAAAAAAGATGTTTCTTAACTCGAAATTTAATTGTAAAATTCAAATTTGGCAAATTTCTGATGCACAAAAGGAAGGAAGAAAAGAAAACAGTCAACTGTTAGTAGGGAATTATTGTTTATTAGGTTCCTGCAAGAGCATTTCAGAATTTATTATTCTTTAAACATTCTATTTTATGCATGGACAGTAAAGATCTGGCCCAATTGGAATAAATGTTCATTGAGAATGCAGAATGTAAACACTTGATCGGATAGTTTCTCTCTCGGTGAAACAAATATTCTTCCTGTGCACATATCCCCACATTAAGTGACCTGATTTTCTAAAAGGGAAATTTTACTTTCATTTCTGATTGGTGAACTCTGTGAGAACAGCTTTCTTTCATCAATCTTTACTTCTGATGGTCATCCATTGGATCTCTGGCTGAGGAATGAGCACTGATTGGCTCACATTTCATACGCAGTAAAGTACGATCTAACCAATCGTAGATGAGACTGAATTACTGTAACCAATTATAACACAAAAAGCAAGATTTTTTTTTCAAAAGCCAAACTTCTCCTCAAATTTAAAAACATACCAGTTCTTCTTTTTCTACTATTTCTGGCAAACTAAACACGCCACCTGGTAACACCACTTTGCACACATCTCAATAAATAAATAAATTATAGAATAAATAAATAAATAAAAAATACACTCAGAGCATCTTATTGGATCAGCTTCCATGTAAACAGGCAAATTGGAATCTCTAATCACATTGATTTCAATCTGATTAAAGAACTATTTTCCATTTAAACATATCATAATGGAATCATATGTTTTATTGAGTTTTCATTAAAAAAAAACAAGCCTTGAAGGCTGTATACCTGAGCAATCATGTGTGGACAATTTTAGGCTTTTATTTATTTGGTTATTTTCAGCCATTCACACGTCAGTAAAATAAATAAATAAATAAATAAATAAGAAGATGATGGACATAGAGGTTAAAAGCGAAAAAAAAAATCAGATGGGAAAAAACAAGAATCAATAAAGAAATGCTCATAAGAAAACAACTGGGAGAGCAAAGGGAAGCGTTCCAAGCGAGCCGGAGAAAGAGACAGCGAAATTGATTTTCTGTAATGCTCTCTGTGTCTCTCGCTCTCTCTCGCTTTCTCTTTCTCTCTCACGACTCCTTTCATCTTCGGAGATTCAGGCCAAATCTCATCACTCAAATTGATTAAACCACATAATCAAAAGCTTTGTTTAAGAATCACTAACACAGCATTCATATTCCCTGCACATGTTTGATCAAGACCGCTTAGGATGGATTTTTTTTTTTTTCATCCTGAAAGTGTGATAACTACTTTTACTACATAAAGATCCATTTTGCTGAATTGCAGTTTGAGGCTTTTTCTTTTTCTGAAGCACCTGGCTCAGATATAAAACTTCATTAATATGTACTAAAAGAGTCCTGAAGGTTTTCTTCTGGAAATGAGTGGTGATGTATATTAATGCAACCTGAATTCATTCATATAATTCTTCCCTTCATCACTATGTACATGTTCTTACATAGCAGGATATACTTTGGCTTTCTATGTCCCCTTTTTTTTCTCATGTAGGATAACGTAGAAAAAAAACCACATTTATAAGGGAATCACCATATTGGGAATTACATCCTATCAGTAGAACAAGTGTGTCTAAAGGAAGTCCTTTAAAAGCAATACTTTCAAAGTGGTTTATTATATTCATAATTTTCACACTAGGCTAGTGATATCTAAAATCCAAAAAAGTCCCATAGTATAGTGAAAGTCTGTGCTCTACAATCCCAAAACAACCTAGAAACCTTAGGACACAAGGCAGGTTAACATCCTGGATGGATACACGCACATACTTTGATACAAATAAACTGCATGCCTTTAGAGGAAACTGGAGTACCCTGAGAGAACCCACCAAGCACAGAAGAATATCCACATTCCTGCTTTCCACTAGATTTTTGGGTGTGAGGATTTGTGTTCATCCAGCCACAAGAGGTGCAGTGATCATTTCAGTTCAACTCAAAGGAGTTCAGTAGGGTTCTTCAACTGAAACTTTTTCTACTGGTTTTGTGCAGAGGGATGTTGTTTTGCAGGTTTGGGTCTCTTAGGTCCAGAGAGGGGTTATTTACAGTATATTGCAGCTTTCTAGTAAGGATTCTAGATGATTGTTTGAATCAAAGATTTTGGCAACGGTTTGGGGATGAAGTACATATGGGTGTGAACGCCAGGTGGCCATACAGTGTTTTGGGCAGTTTCATGGTAGTTTTGTACTTTTTTAGTATCTGTAGAATGAGATAAAAGAACAATTCAAAATTGTCAAATGACTTTTCCCCCTATATATCCCTGAGTGAGAACTACCTCATATTTCAAAGTGTATTCCTGCCTTTTGCTTCAAATCCAATCTTGTAATCATACTAAAATATACATTTCATACATGGAAATGTATAGCAAAAAATAAAACAGTTAAGGCTGTTAAATTGGAAGCAGTCCAAAAATCATTAAATTCTCTGCAAAATAACGAATCGCAATACTTATCACATTCTCCTGTAACCTCGTTCTCACTCCCAGGACTCCTAATCACATACACCTGTCTCCAATTAGCAATTCACTAAAAATACACACACACCACTGCAAAGTATCACTCCTGTCTAATCAGTAACGGTAAAAACAAGACAATAAGCAGCCTTTTCTCAAGCCGTGAGAATAATCCCGTATACTGAATTTGTCTCTGCTATCATAAAAAGGAAGATATACAGACATATTTTCTATTGTGTCATAAATAATTGTGTACGTTACTGAAGTGGGGTTAGGGTGATATCCGGGTCATAGCACCAAGCTGTTAGAAATCTAACAGGTTCTCGTGAATCCATACACTGGAGGTTTGTTTCTTTTCTTTGGATTCTTCATGTTAATTTCTAGACTAGCTTTTTCACCATAAGAAGTGTAGCTGAAGAAATTCTTCACCCAATTTCACTGAGAGTGAGAAAGAAAACCAAGTGGGAGAAGTAAGCTGAGTGAGAGAGTGGTATCGCCTGTGACCTTGGCGTGTTCTGAGACCCATAGTACAAAGTCAGAATAAATGAGAACTATGACATTTTCAGAGACAGCCCTAGGCGTAAACCGATCTTAAAGACTATTATCAAACTTCTCTTCTGTCCAGTTCGTTGTTTACCTGAACCATATCTTATCATTTTAACACTAGGTTTGTCTGCTTTGCTTTTATTTTTGTTTTTCATCAGTAAAGTGCCTGGAACTTCATCAGTGTAGTGTAGTGATAACACTTCCAAACTGTGCTGGGTTGTCTGCAGTGGCGGCTGCTAGCTTTTGAAACAGGGGAAGCTCATATTAGGCCTTCATCATAAAATTCATTATGTTATA
>JAOVVA010000009.1:25038419-25054526 GCA_028565275.1 Leiocassis micropogon
TCCAACAGTCTTGAAGGAGTTCCCAGAGGTGTTTAGCACTTGTTGGCCCCTTTGCCTTCACTCTGTGGTCCAGCTCACCCCAAACCATCTCGATTGGGTTCAGGTCCGGTGACTGTGGAGACCTTTATTTATATATATATAGACTGGGGAGGTTTTGTTTGTGCATTCTCTTTCTCTCTCTCTCTGATCATGTGTTTTTACAAACATTGTGTTCTAATATGTTGTGGTATTCAACTAAAAAATAAGTTAACGATTTTCTAACAATAATTTTCTACTAACAACCTCCTATAAAGATGCAGCATTCCATTACTGATAGGTGTGTGGATTTAAACACTGGTGCTCGAAACAGCTTTCAGTGAGAATCGATGTAGTTCTCAAGTGTTTCGCAAAATTGCTTTCTTTACTTTTCAAAAGAAAGTCTGCACTCTTTTGTAATGTCACACCTTATTTTTTATCCCTTTGCTTAGATTTTGTTGTTAGTTTTTTTTTGTTTTTTTTTTTACTATTATAATAAAATCCTGTATCAATTCGGGCAACACTGCTCCCTAGTGGTCACGTTCGCATCACGTGTGAGTAGACTGACCCCGATGTGACGCCCTGATGCGACGCACAGAAAGAAGAATAAATCAGCTCTAAATTGTACCATGTGTGTTTTTGATGAAAGTTTCAAACACTTGTCCTTGTTGAAAAGGCGTCTTTTGTTATCTCGGGCTGTGAAAGTCATTTATTTTTTCTGCTGTTGTGCTTTAGCTCAAAGGACGGCTCTCATATCAGAGTCCTTCTGCCTGAATTCAACCGTTTTTAGATTCCATATCTGTAACATAATGTTGTTTTCTACTGACAGCTGTAGTGCAAGGAGGCTGAGAAAGCCTTTCAAGCACCACACAAAGGCACACGAACAAAGAAACACACACACACGTGTCCTGGCACAGCTGCTCGCTCAGTGAAAGACCTCAGGTCTCTGGGCTCCTCTTTTGGAAACACTGGCTCCTCATTAATCTGGCTTTGTCGGCTGTGTATCGCTGACTAATTAAAGCCTCTGTTAACCTTTGTGTTGGCTCGACTTCAACCCTGCTGATGTTCCATCAACAGCATCTCCTTCTGCGTCTGAACAGCCCTCAGCACAACAAAACTAGTGTACAGATATACAGTCAAATATACAGATAAATATACAGTCACGAAACAGGAAGAGGAAAAGTTACTTTGCAATAAATGAATACTATTTAGGAATTTCCCTTTTTTAGTTTAGATTTCATGCACATATTTCTACCGTTACAGCAAGAAGGTCAGAAATTAATTTGGAATAAAACAGGATGGTGGGATGAAGCAGAGTTACTGTCCTCTTCCCACTTACTGTACACTATAGCAGGTAGAAACACTCACTCACACACTCACCAGCTTCTCTTTATTTCCTTCTCTTTTAAAAGGAGTAAGACGAAAGCAACCACATCTTATGTTGGCAAGAAAGTTACATCTGTAACTTTGTTTTCCTGCGCCGACACTGGAGATTCCTTCCAGTTCAATTTAGTACAGTTTTATTTATATAGAGCATTTAACAATGGCCATTGTTGCAAAGTAGCTTTACAGAATCGAAAAAAATAAAATAAAATAGGGAAATAAGTTTGAAAAGTGTGAGGAAACCGTGTACAAATCAGATTGTCCCACAAGATATTATAAAATGTAGCTTTTTATCGAACAAGTCCTCATAAATAAGCTGTTGCTATGGAAACAATAGCATAAATTAAAGCCTTTTTTTCCCCAGAGTTTGGTTTTCTTTTGGACACACAGCTGCTTCGTCCCAATCCTGTGAGTTCTCATCATTGTGTGTGTGTGTGTCTTACTTTCACTATTGACTATAACTATGATTTATTCTGTCCATTTTTTTTTAACCACATAACTTTAAAAAGTATTTAAATAATGCACTGTTTTGTGTGTTTGTGAAGTTGGTGGTTCCAGGTTGTACTGTAATTATGAGTTGGAGAGTTCCTAAACCAATTCCAGCTTCAAAAATCTCTTTTATTTATTTTTTTCTTTGCTAGAGGCAGGTCCATAATTTGTCCCTCAGATATAACATTTCTTTTTTTAATGCAGGTAGTGTATATTTTCTAATCAAATAATGACTATTTACCTTTTGCTTGGCTATGCTTGCATATCACTCAAAGCATTTTTAAAAAAAAAGTTTTAGGAATTATATTATCATCAGAGTTGAATATTTATGAAAATGCATTATACTGTACCTTAGGTATATGTCTTATTGGCAAAGTTATGTTATATGATATTATGTGATTTATTTTTAGGTATCTAATACCTAATAAGCGAAAGTTTCTAAGAAATGTCTGCTGATTTTCCAGAATTTCTTCTTTTTCTTTTTCGTTATTATTATTATTATTATTATTATTATTATTATTAGTAGTAGTAGTAGTAGTAGTAGTAATAGTAGTAAGCTAATGTTAGCTAGTTATTTGGGTGAACATAACGAGTATCAGTTGGGCATCAGATTGAATTCTATCTCACTCGCAATCAGATGTGTTTTATGGGGGGAAAAAATGAAGACGAAGAAAAGAAAACAACAGCATGTTATTGCTTACGATTCTTTGCAAAATTATTTATACCCACATGAACTTTTCCACACTTTGGTCTTTATTTTGGTCTCTATATTTTGAACTCTATTTACTAATTAGTTGACTTAAATTCAAGGCTACTAGTTCCACTGGGTTTTTAGTTAGGGGTATCAGAGTAAAGGGGGCTGAACGCAAATGCCCCGCCACACTTTTCAGATTTTTATCTGTAAAAAATGTTTATACCATTCATTGTTTTCCTTCTACTTCACAAGTGCATGCCACAAAATGTGAAAAAGTACAAGGGGTGTGAATACTTTTGCAAGGCTCTGTATGATTTCTTTTGAATAAATAGTCAGATATAATTCAATTCAATTTTATTTGTATAGCGCTTTTAACAATTGCCATTGTCCCAAAGCAGCTTTACACAATCAAAAGAATTATTTAAGTTTGTTTGGATTTTGAATGTGTATGAATCAAAATGGTCAGATCGTCCCTGGTGAGCAAGCCGAGGGCGACAGTGGATATAAAGGGAATGTAGTGGAATTTACCTTTAAGCTGTGAGCACTAATATTCTCAGGTAGCGCTGTATTTCTTCTTCGTCTTCTTCTTCTTCTTCTTAATCATCCTTGTTTCTTCACTCTTGTCATTCCGGTTCACGGTGTATTAAATGCGGAACGTTCAGTATTTACAGGTTTTGATGCCTAATTCGTTTGAGTGGGTTTATCAGCTCGCTGCAGACGTGAAATATTTACACCGCTGTCTACTGTGTAATGATGTTATTATAGCTAATGCTAAAGCTCCTCGCTGACAGCAACAAAATAATTTCCTATAATGTGCTTATTTCCGCGGTAATTGTCTAGAAGTGCCGATTCATTCCTCGTGATTAAAAAGTCTGAATCATCATCCAGGAAAGAGAGAGACTTCTGTTAATATTTAATAACGCTCAGGGGTGTGGATGGGATGCACAGTAATTCCTACGGCTTGTCTAACTTCCACACATACAGTACACACACACACTAAAGTAAACCTGTCAACAACAAAGGAACGAAACCCTCCAATCCTTCGTGTCGGTTATTAGCATTGGTGAGGATTTGACATAAATGCGGGAATTAGTGCTGCTTTATTCCACACTTACTATAACCCTGTTTCTGCCATGACGGAGAATCCACCTGTCACTTTGTATCTTACACACTCTCACACATTGACATTTCTTCATCTTTGGAGCAAAACACTCCCAGCTTATCAGATAATCAGAGACAGGCCCTGATTTATCCAATAGAACGAGAAATAATTGGTGTGTGCAACTGAATGAATAGTGTGTGGAGTTGCAGGGTGTCTGAAGGTAATTTTATAACAAATACTAAAAACTTTAGTGTTGTTGTGGAAAGTAAGAATGGTTGACAATATGTTAATATTGTACTTTTATTTTCTTTTTGGCATCAACGGCAAGAGAATAAAAAAATCAACCTGAACCAAAAAAAATGTTTAAGAATGAAAAAAAGGTTAAAATCGATAAAATTTTTAGTATACGCATGTATTAACAGGGTAAATGAGTGGTATTAACTCCATAATGTGAAGCAAAGGTTACACATGGGGATCACTGACCATCATTTTGTGTCCTTGTGTGGCATCGGCTGTCATCGTCACACTTGTCTTCTAGCCACACCTCCTCCTTCAATATTCGTGGGAATTTGACCAAACCTATAGGGTGGCAAAGTGGCCTCACACCTTCAGGGTCAAGAGTTCGATTCCCGCCTCATGTCTGTGTGCTTGGTGTGTTTCCTCTCACAATCCAAAGACATGCAGTATAAGCTAATTGGAATTTCCAAAATGCTTGTTTTTTGAGAGTGTACTTGTGTACCCTGCAATGGATTGACACCGCGTCCAGGGTGTACCCCACCTCGTCCCCAGGGATAGGCTTCCGGCCTCCCTTCAACCTGTATGGGTTACAGTATGTGCTACAGAGAATGAGCATGAGATGTGCATGATCTATTTCTCTTTTGAATAACTTAGATTTTTCTGAAAAAAAAGACAGGGGCACAGGGTTAAATCTGCTATCTGAAACACCTCCTAACCCATGACCAAATCGTCAGAAAACATTTATTAGGTAGCACAGGTGTGCACTCGCCTATTTAAAAGGTCAGGACGCACTCTGGGTTTAGATATAAAAGATTTTCAGCCAGAGAGATTCATACCAAAATTAATATTTGTAAAAGTCTGCAGCATCTCAATACCAGGACCACCATTTCAAATAAGAGTAAGACTGATACAGTCATGAACTACATCAAAGAAAATAACAATTCTGAATCAACTTGTGACTTTTCTGAGTAATATATATTTCTTCAATTTTTGTAACTTCTCTGTACTTTTTTGTGTTATATATCATTGGTGATCTTGTTTTTATCCTGCCCATAAATAAACAATGACTTAATCGACTTGTTCTTGTGTCCTGTTGTTAGTGTTATGATAACTGTACAATCATTCTCTTACCATGAATACATTTTAATATATATGAATACAAACAGTATAAACGCAAACTGAGAGCCTTGTTTGTTTGTTTTTTTCAAGCAACAGCTATAATAAACTGATATTTATTAAAATAATATAATATATTTTGCATGGTTTCTTTGAATCACAAGAAAAACACAATTGCCAACATATAATGTCAAAATTGTTTTGATTGTATAATTTAGAATTTTTGTGTTATTTTACAAAACACTATAACTCCACACACTCCTAAAACTTCCCACAGTTTTGTCACCCACCTGTAGATCCACCTGTAGTTGGGTTTGTGATGATATAAATATGCTATTTGAAATTAATAGTATGTTCTTTGTTTTTTAGGTTTTTTATTTTAAAATAAACTTTTATTGTGTTTCTGTAGTTCGTCACTAGCAGCAAATTATAATGAGGCAAAAAGTGTTGGGGTTTCGTGCACTAATTATAAAGATCGAAAACAATACAGAAACTTTCGTTCCAGCTGTCCAATTACAGGCCGATATTAAACCTCCCCTTTATCTCTAAGATTCTGGAAAAGATAGTAGCGGAGCAGCTATGCTCATATCTACATAGAAATAGCATACAGGAACGGTATCAGTCAGGATTTAGGCCTCATCACAGCACAGAGACAGCTCTCGTTAAAGTAGTAAATGACCTCCTATTGGCCTCTGACCAGGATTGCGTCACTATGCTTGTGTTACTCAACCTCAGTGCAGCTTTTGACACCATTGATTTTGGTATTCTCTTTCACAGATTAGAAAACATGGTAGGAATTAAGGGAACAGCCCTCTCCTGGCTTAGATCCTATTTGACTGATCATTATCAGTATGCAGATTGTTTGGGGTTCCACAGGGTTCAGTTTTAGGACCACTGCTTTTTTCCCTTTACATGCTTCCTTTGGGCAACATAATACGTAAGCATGGTATTAGTTTTCATTGTCATGCTGACGGCACAGAGTTCTACATCTCTGTTAAAAACCAGCACCTTAGATTAGAGCCGTTATGAAGCTTTAAAGAGCATAAGTAGCAGATACATCTCAATATCAACTGTTCAAAAGGAGATTATTGTGTATTTTGGATAAACGCCTTCAGCATTGTTTTATGGTGTAGAAAGAGATAAAAATCAGGAACGATCATGGAAGTAGAAGGGGTGTCCAAACTTTTAATTTGTAGTCTAGAAATCCTTGTGTGTTTTAGGAACACCCCCATGCTACCTCATGTTCACAAATGGTTGACTTCAGTGCAAAAGTCTCAGGTATTCTCACCTTCAGTCTTTATCTGGATTTCACAAATGCCCATTTCTCTCTTGACACTGCGTCAGGATGACACAAGTGTCCCTTTTCTTTCCTGATGTTATGTCAGTATGGCTGCAGTGCTGCAGTGAGGTCAGAATCTCCACTTGAAGTGTGCCTCCTTCCATCCCTTGGGCCAGTGAGGGCTCCATGGTTAAGACTCTTGGTTACCAATCAAATAATCAGAGGTTCAAGTCCTGACCTGCCAAGCTGCCACTTTGGAGCCCTTGAGCCAGGCCCTTAACCCGCTCTGCTCCAGGGATGCATTATCATGGTTGACCCTGTGCTCTGACTCGAGCTTCCTAACAAGCTGAGGTATGTGAAGAAAGGAATTCTGCTGAGCTCTGTGTAAAGTATATGTGACAAATGAAAGCTTTTTTTTTTTTTTTTTAGCTATGCTAACACAACCTAAAAATGTCTCTGTTTTTCATTAGGAGCACGCTTGGACACGGTTAGACCTCACTCTGCCATTGCACCCGCAAATTGCCTGACAAAAAGCTAAGCTAAACCTCTAAGAGGGATGGAGGTACTCGTGCATAAAGTGCAAAAAAAAAAAAAAACATCCTGTTAAAAGCACAGGGGGTAAATATGAAGTCACACATGGTGCCTTTGGGTATAAAGAAGGGAAATGCACCATCAGTTTCGAGACTGAGGGAGAGAGTTGGGAGGAACAGATGATGACAGAAGTGCAGATTGTGCGGAGTGGGTGGTAGAAACAGACAGAATGAGAAAGCAAAACTGAGAGACGGAGAGATGGAGCTTAGCTTTCTGACTGCGCTGGCTATTTTTCCACAAAGAACCTTTAACATGCAGACGCTGGTTCCGAGTGTGGGTGGTTAATAATGCGGGGTGATGGAGGGTCACCATAAAGAGCCCGCTAAAGCTGCGTCATTTACATTTACAGTGCAAACCAGCAAATAGAGGGGAAATAAATATATAAATAAATTACTTGTCTAAATGCTGAAGGCGTTGTTGGAGCCTGAAAGCTTTGTGTGTTATTTGCACAGCTGTTAGGACAACAAATGATTCACTGCTCTGAATACTAATCAGCTAATGCAGAGTGCTCTCCTATATGTGATTATTGTAAAGCAGAGGAAATAGAAAATGCCATTAACGAGCCATTTATATATACAGCACTGCGCAGAAGTCTTAGGCACCCTCTGCGTTTTTCTTTTTTTTTGTACAAACTTTACTATTCATGTTTATTTTATGACTTCATTATTGAGTCAGTACAAAGAAAAAAAGACATTTCTGATTTCCAAACATTAGCATTCCAGGAAATAATTTTAATCTTACAGAAAAATAGCTGTAGGCCAGAAAAGAAAGCAGCATATTATGTAAAAGACCACTTTTCAGAAAAAAAAAAGAAAAAAAAACTTCTGGGTTTGCTGCATGAAAAAAAAACAGAAGCTGGTGCGACAAAGTCCTCAGAAGGCCTGTGAAATTTCCTTACTTGTAAAGTATAAACTTATAAAAACTTGTATATATATATAAACCTGTCTAAATTGTACACCAACCAACATTAATTACTATTTACTGTGTGTGTGTGTGTGTGTGTGTGTGTGTGTGTGTGTGTGTGTGAACCCCGCCCCCCAAAAAATACCAGTTCAAGACTAAAGGGGGCGACGTGGAGCAAACGTTCACACAACCACACCTGTCCAGAGGGTCACTTATGTGCCGAAGCTAAAAATTGGTGAGGCACTTATTTACACCCTCCCCAACATGTTACAATGCTTCACCATTGTGGGGACATGGTTTTTGTCCACATAACCGGTTCAGTCCCCATAATGTTGGTGTTTATCCAGAGTGATGTCCCCACAATGCGATAATTACACACACACACACACACACACAAACACACACACACAGTAAATAGTAATTAATGTTGGTTGGTGTACAATTTAGACAGGTTTATATATATATACAAGTTTTTATAAGTTTATACTTTACAAGTAAGGAAATTTCACAGGCCTTCTGAGGACTTTGTCGCACCAGCTTCTGTTTTTTTTTCATGCAGCAAACCCAGAAGTTTTTTTTTCTTTTTTTTTTCTGAAAAGTGGTCTTTTACATAATATGCTGCTTTCTTTTCTGGCCTACAGCTATTTTTCTGTAAGATTAAAATTATTTCCTGGAATGCTAATGTTTGGAAATCAGAAATGTCTTTTTTTCTTTGTACTGACTCAATAATGAAGTCATAAAATAAACATGAATAGTAAAGTTTGTACAAAAAAAAAGAAAAACGCAGAGGGTGCCTAAGACTTCTGCGCAGTGCTGTATATATAAATGGCTCGTTAATGGCATTTTCTATTTCCTCTGCTTTACAATAATCACATATAGGAGAGCACTCTGCATTAGCTGATTAGTATTCAGAGCAGTGAATCATTTGTTGTCCTAACAGCTGTGCAAATAACACACAAAGCTTTCAGGCTCCAACAACGCCTTCAGCATTTAGACAAGTAATTTATTTATATATTTATTTCCCCTCTATTTGCTGGTTTGCACTGTAAATGTAAATGACGCAGCTTTAGCGGGCTCTTTATGGTGACCCTCCATCACCCCGCATTATTAACCACCCACACTCGGAACCAGCGTCTGCATGTTAAAGGTTCTTTGTGGAAAAATAGCCAGCGCAGTCAGAAAGCTAAGCTCCATCTCTCCGTCTCTCAGTTTTGCTTTCTCATTCTGTCTGTTTCTACCACCCACTCCGCACAATCTGCACTTCTGTCATCATCTGTTCCTCCCAACTCTCTCCCTCAGTCTCGAAACTGATGGTGCATTTCCCTTCTTTATACCCAAAGGCACCATGTGTGACTTCATATTTACCCCCTGTGCTTTTAACAGGATGTTTTTTTTTTTTTTTGCACTTTATGCACGAGTACCTCCATCCCTCTTAGAGGTTTAGCTTAGCTTTTTGTCAGGCAATTTGCGGGTGCAATGGCAGAGTGAGGTCTAACCGTGTCCAAGCGTGCTCCTAATGAAAAACAGAGACATTTTTAGGTTGTGTTAGCATAGCTAAAAAAAAAAAAAAAAAGCTTTCATTTGTCACATATACTTTACACAGAGCTCAGCAGAATTCCTTTCTTCACATACCTCAGCTTGTTAGGAAGCTCGAGTCAGAGCACAGGGTCAACCATGATAATGCATCCCTGGAGCAGAGCGGGTTAAGGGCCTGGCTCAAGGGCTCCAAAGTGGCAGCTTGGCAGGTCAGGACTTGAACCTCTGATTATTTGATTGGTAACCAAGAGTCTTAACCATGGAGCCCTCACTGGCCCAAGGGATGGAAGGAGGCACACTTCAAGTGGAGATTCTGACCTCACTGCAGCACTGCAGCCATACTGACATAACATCAGGAAAGAAAAGGGACACTTGTGTCATCCTGACGCAGTGTCAAGAGAGAAATGGGCATTTGTGAAATCCAGATAAAGACTGAAGGTGAGAATACCTGAGACTTTTGCACTGAAGTCAACCATTTGTGAACATGAGGTAGCATGGGGGTGTTCCTAAAACACACAAGGATTTCTAGACTACAAATTAAAAGTTTGGACACCCCTTCTACTTCCATGATCGTTCCTGATTTTTATCTCTTTCTACACCATAAAACAATGCTGAAGGCGTTTATCCAAAATACACAATAATCTCCTTTTGAACAGTTGATATTGAGATGTATCTGCTACTTATGCTCTTTAAAGCTTCATAACGGCTCTAATCTAAGGTGCTGGTTTTTAACAGAGATGTAGAACTCTGTGCCGTCAGCATGACAATGAAAACTAATACCATGCTTACGTATTATGTTGCCCAAAGGAAGCATGTAAAGGGAAAAAAGCAGTGGTCCTAAAACTGAACCCTGTGGAACCCCAAACAATCTGCATACTGATAATGATCAGTCAAATAGGATCTAAGCCAGGAGAGGGCTGTTCCCTTAATTCCTACCATGTTTTCTAATCTGTGAAAGAGAATACCAAAATCAATGGTGTCAAAAGCTGCACTGAGGTTGAGTAACACAAGCATAGTGACGCAATCCTGGTCAGAGGCCAATAGGAGGTCATTTACTACTTTAACGAGAGCTGTCTCTGTGCTGTGATGAGGCCTAAATCCTGACTGATACCGTTCCTGTATGCTATTTCTATGTAGATATGAGCATAGCTGCTCCGCTACTATCTTTTCCAGAATCTTAGAGATAAAGGGGAGGTTTAATATCGGCCTGTAATTGGACAGCTGGAACGAAAGTTTCTGTATTGTTTTCGATCTTTATAATTAGTGCACGAAACCCCAACACTTTTTGCCTCATTATAATTTGCTGCTAGTGACGAACTACAGAAACACAATAAAAGTTTATTTTAAAATAAAAAACCTAAAAAACAAAGAACATACTATTAATTTCAAATAGCATATTTATATCATCACAAACCCAACTACAGGTGGATCTACAGGTGGGTGACAAAACTGTGGGAAGTTTTAGGAGTGTGTGGAGTTATAGTGTTTTGTAAAATAACACAAAAATTCTAAATTATACAATCAAAACAATTTTGACATTATATGTTGGCAATTGTGTTTTTCTTGTGATTCAAAGAAACCATGCAAAATATATTATATTATTTTAATAAATATCAGTTTATTATAGCTGTTGCTTGAAAAAAACAAACAAACAAGGCTCTCAGTTTGCGTTTATACTGTTTGTATTCATATATATTAAAATGTATTCATGGTAAGAGAATGATTGTACAGTTATCATAACACTAACAACAGGACACAAGAACAAGTCGATTAAGTCATTGTTTATTTATGGGCAGGATAAAAACAAGATCACCAATGATATATAACACAAAAAAGTACAGAGAAGTTACAAAAATTGAAGAAATATATATTACTCAGAAAAGTCACAAGTTGATTCAGAATTGTTATTTTCTTTGATGTAGTTCATGACTGTATCAGTCTTACTCTTATTTGAAATGGTGGTCCTGGTATTGAGATGCTGCAGACTTTTACAAATATTAATTTTGGTATGAATCTCTCTGGCTGAAAATCTTTTATATCTAAACCCAGAGTGCGTCCTGACCTTTTAAATAGGCGAGTGCACACCTGTGCTACCTAATAAATGTTTTCTGACGATTTGGTCATGGGTTAGGAGGTGTTTCAGATAGCAGATTTAACCCTGTGCCCCTGTCTTTTTTTTCAGAAAAATCTAAGTTATTCAAAAGAGAAATAGATCATGCACATCTCATGCTCATTCTCTGTAGCACATACTGTAACCCATACAGGTTGAAGGGAGGCCGGAAGCCTATCCCTGGGGACGAGGTGGGGTACACCCTGGACGCGGTGTCAATCCATTGCAGGGTACACAAGTACACTCTCAAAAAACAAGCATTTTGGAAATTCCAATTAGCTTATACTGCATGTCTTTGGATTGTGAGAGGAAACACACCAAGCACACAGACATGAGGCGGGAATCGAACTCTTGACCCTGAAGGTGTGAGGCCACTTTGCCACCCTATAGGTTTGGTCAAATTCCCACGAATATTGAAGGAGGAGGTGTGGCTAGAAGACAAGTGTGACGATGACAGCCGATGCCACACAAGGACACAAAATGATGGTCAGTGATCCCCATGTGTAACCTTTGCTTCACATTATGGAGTTAATACCACTCATTTACCCTGTTAATACATGCGTATACTAAAAATTTTATCGATTTTAACCTTTTTTTCATTCTTAAACATTTTTTTTGGTTCAGGTTGATTTTTTTATTCTCTTGCCGTTGATGCCAAAAAGAAAATAAAAGTACAATATTAACATATTGTCAACCATTCTTACTTTCCACAACAACACTAAAGTTTTTAGTATTTGTTATAAAATTACCTTCAGACACCCTGCAACTCCACACACTATTCATTCAGTTGCACACACCAATTATTTCTCGTTCTATTGGATAAATCAGGGCCTGTCTCTGATTATCTGATAAGCTGGGAGTGTTTTGCTCCAAAGATGAAGAAATGTCAATGTGTGAGAGTGTGTAAGATACAAAGTGACAGGTGGATTCTCCGTCATGGCAGAAACAGGGTTATAGTAAGTGTGGAATAAAGCAGCACTAATTCCCGCATTTATGTCAAATCCTCACCAATGCTAATAACCGACACGAAGGATTGGAGGGTTTCGTTCCTTTGTTGTTGACAGGTTTACTTTAGTGTGTGTGTGTACTGTATGTGTGGAAGTTAGACAAGCCGTAGGAATTACTGTGCATCCCATCCACACCCCTGAGCGTTATTAAATATTAACAGAAGTCTCTCTCTTTCCTGGATGATGATTCAGACTTTTTAATCACGAGGAATGAATCGGCACTTCTAGACAATTACCGCGGAAATAAGCACATTATAGGAAATTATTTTGTTGCTGTCAGCGAGGAGCTTTAGCATTAGCTATAATAACATCATTACACAGTAGACAGCGGTGTAAATATTTCACGTCTGCAGCGAGCTGATAAACCCACTCAAACGAATTAGGCATCAAAACCTGTAAATACTGAACGTTCCGCATTTAATACACCGTGAACCGGAATGACAAGAGTGAAGAAACAAGGATGATTAAGAAGAAGAAGAAGAAGACGAAGAAGAAATACAGCGCTACCTGAGAATATTAGTGCTCACAGCTTAAAGGTAAATTCCACTACATTCCCTTTATATCCACTGTCGCCCTCGGCTTGCTCACCAGGGACGATCTGACCATTTTGATTCATACACATTCAAAATCCAAACAAACTTAAATAATTCTTTTGATTGTGTAAAGCTGCTTTGGGACAATGGCAATTGTTAAAAGCGCTATACAAATAAAATTGAATTGAATTATATCTGACTATTTATTCAAAAGAAATCATACAGAGCCTTGCAAAAGTATTCACACCCCTTGTACTTTTTCACATTTTGTGGCATGCACTTGTGAAGTAGAAGGAAAACAATGAATGGTATAAACATTTTTTACAGATAAAAATCTGAAAAGTGTGGCGGGGCATTTGCGTTCAGCCCCCTTTACTCTGATACCCCTAACTAAAAACCCAGTGGAACTAGTAGCCTTGAATTTAAGTCAACTAATTAGTAAATAGAGTTCAAAATATAGAGACCAAAATAAAGACCAAAGTGTGGAAAAGTTCATGTGGGTATAAATAATTTTGCAAAGAATCGTAAGCAATAACATGCTGTTGTTTTCTTTTCTTCGTCTTCATTTTTTCCCCCCATAAAACACATCTGATTGCGAGTGAGATAGAATTCAATCTGATGCCCAACTGATACTCGTTATGTTCACCCAAATAACTAGCTAACATTAGCTTACTACTATTACTACTACTACTACTACTACTACTAATAATAATAATAATAATAATAATAATAATAATAACGAAAAAGAAAAAGAAGAAATTCTGGAAAATCAGCAGACATTTCTTAGAAACTTTCGCTTATTAGGTATTAGATACCTAAAAATAAATCACATAATATCATATAACATAACTTTGCCAATAAGACATATACCTAAGGTACAGTATAATGCATTTTCATAAATATTCAACTCTGATGATAATATAATTCCTAAAACTTTTTTTTTAAAAATGCTTTGAGTGATATGCAAGCATAGCCAAGCAAAAGGTAAATAGTCATTATTTGATTAGAAAATATACACTACCTGCATTAAAAAAAGAAATGTTATATCTGAGGGACAAATTATGGACCTGCCTCTAGCAAAGAAAAAAATAAATAAAAGAGATTTTTGAAGCTGGAATTGGTTTAGGAACTCTCCAACTCATAATTACAGTACAACCTGGAACCACCAACTTCACAAACACACAAAACAGTGCATTATTTAAATACTTTTTAAAGTTATGTGGTTAAAAAAAAATGGACAGAATAAATCATAGTTATAGTCAATAGTGAAAGTAAGACACACACACACACAATGATGAGAACTCACAGGATTGGGACGAAGCAGCTGTGTGTCCAAAAGAAAACCAAACTCTGGGGAAAAAAAGGCTTTAATTTATGCTATTGTTTCCATAGCAACAGCTTATTTATGAGGACTTGTTCGATAAAAAGCTACATTTTATAATATCTTGTGGGACAATCTGATTTGTACACGGTTTCCTCACACTTTTCAAACTTATTTCCCTATTTTATTTTATTTTTTTCGATTCTGTAAAGCTACTTTGCAACAATGGCCATTGTTAAATGCTCTATATAAATAAAACTGTACTAAATTGAACTGGAAGGAATCTCCAGTGTCGGCGCAGGAAAACAAAGTTACAGATGTAACTTTCTTGCCAACATAAGATGTGGTTGCTTTCGTCTTACTCCTTTTAAAAGAGAAGGAAATAAAGAGAAGCTGGTGAGTGTGTGAGTGAGTGTTTCTACCTGCTATAGTGTACAGTAAGTGGGAAGAGGACAGTAACTCTGCTTCATCCCACCATCCTGTTTTATTCCAAATTAATTTCTGACCTTCTTGCTGTAACGGTAGAAATATGTGCATGAAATCTAAACTAAAAAAGGGAAATTCCTAAATAGTATTCATTTATTGCAAAGTAACTTTTCCTCTTCCTGTTTCGTGACTGTATATTTATCTGTATATTTGACTGTATATCTGTACACTAGTTTTGTTGTGCTGAGGGCTGTTCAGACGCAGAAGGAGATGCTGTTGATGGAACATCAGCAGGGTTGAAGTCGAGCCAACACAAAGGTTAACAGAGGCTTTAATTAGTCAGCGATACACAGCCGACAAAGCCAGATTAATGAGGAGCCAGTGTTTCCAAAAGAGGAGCCCAGAGACCTGAGGTCTTTCACTGAGCGAGCAGCTGTGCCAGGACACGTGTGTGTGTGTTTCTTTGTTCGTGTGCCTTTGTGTGGTGCTTGAAAGGCTTTCTCAGCCTCCTTGCACTACAGCTGTCAGTAGAAAACAACATTATGTTACAGATATGGAATCTAAAAACGGTTGAATTCAGGCAGAAGGACTCTGATATGAGAGCCGTCCTTTGAGCTAAAGCACAACAGCAGAAAAAATAAATGACTTTCACAGCCCGAGATAACAAAAGACGCCTTTTCAACAAGGACAAGTGTTTGAAACTTTCATCAAAAACACACATGGTACAATTTAGAGCTGATTTATTCTTCTTTCTGTGCGTCGCATCAGGGCGTCACATCGGGGTCAGTCTACTCACACGTGATGCGAACGTGACCACTAGGGAGCAGTGTTGCCCGAATTGATACAGGATTTTATTATAATAGTAAAAAAAAAAACAAAAAAAAACTAACAACAAAATCTAAGCAAAGGGATAAAAAATAAGGTGTGACATTACAAAAGAGTGCAGACTTTCTTTTGAAAAGTAAAGAAAGCAATTTTGCGAAACACTTGAGAACTACATCGATTCTCACTGAAAGCTGTTTCGAGCACCAGTGTTTAAATCCACACACCTATCAGTAATGGAATGCTGCATCTTTATAGGAGGTTGTTAGTAGAAAATTATTGTTAGAAAATCGTTAACTTATTTTTTAGTTGAATACCACAACATATTAGAACACAATGTTTGTAAAAACACATGATCAGAGAGAGAGAGAAAGAGAATGCACAAACAAAACCTCCCCAGTCTATATATATATAAATAAAGGTCTCCACAGTCACCGGACCTGAACCCAATCGAGATGGTTTGGGGTGAGCTGGACCACAGAGTGAAGGCAAAGGGGCCAACAAGTGCTAAACACCTCTGGGAACTCCTTCAAGACTGTTGGA
>JAOVVA010000009.1:25062293-25074743 GCA_028565275.1 Leiocassis micropogon
GTGTGTCGCTCAATCGAGTGTCATTAGAGAGATTTCTTGTTTATTTTTCTGATAAAACAGTGTTTCCGTTGTGTGCGAGCGTGTGTGAAAAGAGGAAGGGTAACTGTGTAAGAGGAGAAGGGGGAGACGGGGAGGGGCTCCTTACTTTAACTTCACACACACACACACACACACAGGTGAATTTGTTTTATTTTTACTTAATATTTTGTGTTAATTATTTTTATGTATTTATTTTTGGGGGCTGTGGAACAAATAATTTGAGTTTCCCTTATTTCTTATGGGAAAATGTAATTTGGTTTACGAGTGTTTTGGAATACAAGCCGACTTCCTGAACGAATTATGCTCGTAAGCCAAGGTTCAACTGTACAATGTTTGATTCAGCTATTCATGCTTGTATGCCATTTTCTGTGTATGGTATCTTAATTCCATGCTTTATTGCTTTGGTTAGTAAACAAAAGTTTACCAATTTTTTTTTCATTTCATTGCAGAAGGAAACCTTTTGAACTGACATGCATTTGAATATTTTAATACTAAGCCAGAGATGGATGCAAGTGCAGATTAGCTTTTTAATAAAACTGCCAAACAAATACATGAGGCAAAGTAAAAAAATAATAATAATTTGGTCAGGCTCTGGGGCAGGCAATCAGCAAACACAGTCTCAAAGGCAAATCCAAAAATCACAAATCGAATTGCAAACGCTGAACACAAGGCCTGGTACGTTCAGGTAATCACACATTGGACATGACTTCACAGGGAGATCATTTGTTCTTGAAGCCTATGTGGGTCCTGAAGCCTTGTTTTGGGAAATGTAGTCCATGGCGGCCATGTTTATAGACCACACTGTGAAAGGATTCTTTTTGTAGGAGTTACCATTTCAAACTGGAACCATTTCACTTACATTCCTCACTGCATCAATCATCGTCTCATCATATATACCGCTTTATCCTGTATACAGTGTCGCGGAGGCCTGGAGACTATTTTATCCAGTTCATTGCAGGGCACACACACACACACACACACACCGCACTCACATACTCATTCACGCGCACTACAGGCAATTTGGGAACGCCAATTAGCCTTATCTGCATGTCTTTGCACTGTGAGAGGAAACCGGAGCACCCGAATAAACCCACCAAGCAGGGGGAGAACACTGAAACTCCATGCACACAGACCCAAGGTGGGAATCGAACCCAGACCCTGGAGGTGCAAGGCAACGGTGCTAACCAACACCGTGATGCCTCCCACTGCATCAATTTGTATTGAATTAGCAGCTCAAGCAAACAAAGTTTTTTTTTTTCTTTAAATAAAGTGAAATAATCCTTTTGTTTTTGTTTTTTTTGCATCCAAACCTTATATATCGTAATTATATTTTTATCATACAGTATATTGTGTGTGCTGCTGATCTCCGCAGGTTTTTAACAATGTTAGCAAACACAAGGCTGGGGGAAACTTTCTAACTGCCAGTTTTTGTTTACTTATCCAGAACACCTTCTAATAAAAGAACCAGGTGGTTGGCCCCAACATCTGAGACCTTGAATATTTCTTAACACACAACACAATGCAGAGGAAAGCCTGATTCATGCATCTGTGTCAAGTCTGTGTGGAGACTGCAATTACACCGCCAAACAGCGAGTTGGTGGAGGGATTTCCATGCCAACCTTTGGTGCGGTGTACTACAGTGCACGCTGCGGCAAATGAAAGAAAGTGGATATTGTTGGAGACGGGACTAGTAGATGATAAACAACTTTTTATCGAAGTTACTGCAACGCAAACATGAGAGAAGACATCGGCGGAGATGGTCAGTATGGTTTTCAACTGGATTCAAAAGTGTAAGCGTAAAAGAAGAAGCTGGAAATGCGATGCTACCAAGTAGACCAATCAGAACCTATGCAATGCCAACGGCATAGACTTGATGCAGAAGTATAAATCATGTTTAAAAGTGGCTGTGTTGTTCATATGTACAAATTAGATCAAGCTAACATGTGCGCCAAGACAGACAGTGTGGCCAAACCTTGAACACTGCTTTCTGCTCATTGTTGGGTGTGGACTATACACTTTCAGACATATTAGTCTGTTATGTCAAGTTGAATCAGAATAAAATTGATTCTTTTTCTTTGGGGTGAAAAACGCCCTTGAAACGCACAGCATGTTTGATTCACGTGCTGTAGTCGAGTCATTTTCTGAGTAGGAAGTGGACCAGGATGACCACGAGCAGATGTTATCAGATTCTTTCTGATAAAGGACCAGGCTGAGGCAGAGAACACACAAGGGTTCCGTTCAAATTGACTCAACAAATCACCGCAAATGTGAATGCCTTGCATGCTCGGATAATAGCAAGTACTAAAATTCAACATTACTACATAGTAAAATCCCTGGTGTTGATTTAACACTTTCATTTGAGTCCAAATGAACCTACAATAAAGTCTGCAGATTTTTGCTGTGCATTCATTTATTCATGTGTATTCAGTGTTGTGTTTGTCATGAGTTATTAGGATTATAACAATGCAGAACATATGAACCGTTTTAAGAGGCGCATAAAAAGTAATAATATATAGTTTGCTCAACTGTAACATAAGGACGATGTGGCACCCACATACTGTGGCAAACCGGTCATGGCACAGTGTCGGCCCACATGTACGCTTTATTCTGCCAACATACTGTACTGCACTGGACGGCTCTAAATCTGGCTTCCGGGGCTCATGTGATAATCAGAGGTCTACAGTTTGCCCCAGTGTATGTGTTTCTATAGGAACGATAAAGTAATATAACCAGGACATTAATATTTATCCTGTGATATGTAGCCTTGCTACGTTCAGTGCTGCTGTTTCGAAAGATTATTCAACACCTTTCGTTCAATCGGATCCAAGAGCATTTCAGCAGCACTGGGGTGTAGGACGGGTAGCATGAAAATTTCAAATTCTGAATGTTTTCTCTTACTCATCATCTATACCATTTTATCCTGTATACAGGGTCAAGGGGGGTCTGGAGCCTATCCCAGGTCAGAGGACAGGGTACACCCTAGACAGGGTGCCAATTGCAGGGCGCACACACATACAGTCACACTCACATGCTCATTTACACACTACGAGCAATTGGATTGTGGGAGGAAACTGGAGTACCCTGAGGAAACCCACCAAGCACGAGGAGAACATGCACACAGACCCAAGGCAGAAATTGAACCCGGACCCTGGAGCAAAGCAACAGTGCTAACCACTATGTCAACTGAGAAAACAGCAGAGATGACAGTTTTTACTACTCATCTACTGAAATGTTTTTTTTACAGTGTATTACTGTATACTGGACTACGGTATATGACAGAAGAATAACAGTTAGTTTTACTGCAGTTTTTACAGTTTATACCAGCATGTCACAGTTTATTTACACAGTGTAATAAAACCTGCTACTTTTGTATTTAATTCAGTTTCATAGACGAGGGATGAGACCGGATGTGAGTGCAGACGTAACATTATTAAAGACAAACTGAAACCAGGCTACTGACTGAAAAACCAACAGCGAACAAGAAATGTTAAAATAAAAAAGTCCAACAAAAGCTTAAAAGTGGCACATAGTGCCCGGAAACAACTCTGACACCTATAAATAATAGGATAAAAAAACAAGTAAAAATAGCAGATGTATAAATGAAAGAAAAGAAAAAAGGCAACGCACATTCAGTAAAAAATAGCTGTAGTTTATTACAACTTCTCAATTATTTGTACAGCTGAAAATCCAGGCTTTACAAGAATGACAGGCATTTTTAAACGCATGAGCATAACCTCAGGTGCTGGATTAAAGTAGGATCAACAGAAGTGTAACAGAACTGCAGGTTAGCTAAACACAGCAACACTCGGCTAAAACACCAATCATTCGGTGTAAATGAACAAAATTGCGTATGTGTGGAACTGATTCATAAAGTTGAGGAAGCTGATGTTTTCCCTATGTCTAAGTACCTTAGTGAGAAAATTTTAACTAATTAACTTAAATTCTTGGTTCCGCGACCCTGAATACAGGATAACGCGGTATAGACGATAAGTGAGTGAGTAAATCTTGGTTCCTTATTTTGATTTCCTGGAAGGTGCTAAGTGTTGTTGATGCAGTTTGTGATTTAAAATATAGGAATGCCGACATAATTGTTTGATCTTTGAGTTTATTTGCAATTCGGTTGGGGGAGGGGAGGGGGGTTATAATAAATGACTTTACACCCATTAATTTATACTTATCACCCTAGACGACAATGGTAATAATAATGCATCATTATTTTCCAAAATTGTTTTTAATATTCTATCATTACAGTTCAATCTGCTTAGAGATATGACCAACAATTACAGGTTCAGATGATAAAGGTTTAATGTTCAGTATTGCTGATGCCGTGACGTTATGCTCTGATACAGTAGGCAGCAGTATAATATGCTTAGCTTTAGTACTGTAGGTCTGGAGCCTACAGTCTGGGAACGAACAGTGAAGTACTTATTGAATAGTTCAAGTTGGAGCCGATGAGAGTTTTATTTTTTTTTCTCCCCCGCTCCAAACGTAAGTATCTAGATTAGATTAGATAAAAGGTAGCACTGTGGCCTTGCACCTCCAGGATCAAGAATTCGATTCCTGCCTCGGGGCTGTGTGTGTGGAGTTTGCATGCTCTTCCCATGCTCCAAAGACATGCAGATTAGAATAATTGGACCCTGCGATGGATTGGCACCCCATCCATGGTGTACCACGCCTCACGCCCTGACTCCCCTATGATGGGCTCCAGGCCTCCTGCAACCCTATACAGATTAAGTGCTGTAGACAATGAGTGAGTGAGTGAATTACTATTAATAGCAAGGTATTTATAGAAAGACTCTATAGATATTAGATTCTCATTAGAGGCTGAGCCCCTAAAGGAAGGACTGACTCTAGAATTGCTTTAATCTGATATATAAAAAAAAAAGTGAGGCATATTTTAGCAACAACTTGATGTTTAGATTTTAAATTCAAGACAAATGGAACCAAAAAGTGTTTAGGTCCCTTAGTTTTAGCTTATTGCCATAATTATTACTACTAATAATAATAATAATAATAATAATAATAATAATAATTAGAAGTAGAAGAACAATAACAATAAGAAGAAATCATTTTAATACTGTATGTACTGTATAATAGTTCCATCATTTCTATAACAGTCACCTACAGCAATCAGTGTAATGTGCTGTAATGTGTATGTTGTTTGTATGTTAGTGTATGTACAGTAAAACTGTGTTCTAGTACAGTGTATTAGAAAGTACCAGTGCTTTAAAATTGTTAATGAATATGGGCGAACAACAAAGAACTGAAAAACAACCTAAAAACACAAATGCATTTTTTTTTTTTTTTTTTGAGTGGCACAGATTAAGTAGGGATTTAGCCGAGGATTTAACATGCAGCGACCATTTAGTCTAGTCACGATTTCAGCCTGATTAATTCCTCACTTAGGGGAAAAGACTAGAGACGGCACCGAGTGGGAGGAGAGAGACAGCGAGACAGTCAGAAGACGAAGACTGATCGAGAGAGACTTTTTAATGCTGTTAGGTGGTGAAGAGAGATGGACAGCACAGTAGAGGAAGAGAGGAACAGATGAGAAGGAGGAGAGAAGAGGAAGATTGGCGAGCTGAGCTAAATTAAGTGGTATATTAAGAGTATGGATGTCTAGTATGGCAAACAATGATTAATGACCACCACACAGTGAGCACGGTGGCAAGACAAGGCGAAAAGAACGGCGGAGGAGCTTCAAAATCAGCTTTTCGACATCACGTCAATCAGAAGAGAAGCTATTCGAGAGAAAACGTTTCTTTTTTTTTGTTTTTAAATGCAGTTCTGAACTTAACCAAATGTCACTGGAAAGAACTCTATATATGGGGGGAAAAAAGGAAATATGTAATTCATTGGATACTATGATGGTGAATCATTGATGTTTTAGGTGCTTGAGGGTCCATTATTTATGCAAAGGTTGATGACATCATAAATTTTGACACACAGAGGTTGCTTCTGCCAAGAGGTTACGATATTGACGAGGAGAACCATACTGTACATCCAATTTAACACAAAAATTGATGCATGATACAAACTCTTGTAAAATTCTCTTATAATGATCTTTTAAATCTCAGTGGGCTGAATAGTGGAGCTAAAAATATTCTGCTTAGACAAGAGTCCAAGCTTCTCAACAAATGTTTCCCACCTTGTTAGACACTATGACGAGAGGCTCGGTGCTGTTATTCTTCAACAATGGATAGAGCGTCTTATTATACCCGTGTAACAACATTTTACATAATTACATATAAAATATATACCATAACATACAGACAGGGTATAAAAAAACACATACTGCTATTCTTTTCTGGGCGCCAATACTTTTAGAATATTGTGTGTTGACTGCAGAATGAGTCTTTCAGCAGATGAATAATCAGAGACAGGAAATGAAAAGCCTACTTGACTTGAATGGTTCTTTGTGTACTTCTTTTGCGTATCGATTTTGTCTGAAGAAGGCGATCAGCCCTGTTTCCGGATTGCCATGGCGATCATTGGACGAGCAAACGGCCGAGACATATATCATTCCCTCTCTCTCTGGCATCAATCACTTCCTTCGTCTGTATGCATATCTGTGTATCGATCCATTCCAGCTCTGTTTGTTATATCAGTGTCAGTTAACGTCACGCCGAAACCGGCGCTGCATTACAAGTTTCTGATGTGAACATTTCATCAGACTGTTTTGGGAATTGTGCAAGACTCTTGCCAGTTCCTGTCCAAGATCTCTTACTGTATACCAAGGAGGGAAAAACAGCGAAATAAAGCAGTATTTTTAGTAAAGACGTTTGAATATACAAGACCTTGTGTGTGTATGCCTTTGTGACAATGTGATGTGGAGGCAGTGACCGGGTTTACCCACATACACACTCTCAGGTCACACAGAGATTGTATCATAGATATCATCTTTGGAGAATTATTAATTATGTTCAACAATGCCTACGTTAATTTAATAGAATATATTCAACTTGCAGTGAATATGTGTGGGCAGAGGTACTGTACGTGGAATGCTGTAAAGGCTGAGTAATTTAATGGTCACTGTACACAACAAATTAAATAGCATTCATTAAATATCATCTCCTTGTTCTCAACTTGGTGGCATACTTGCGTAGTGTTTATCACTGTGGCATATTGCCCGTAGTGTGTGACTGGTTATGAGTGTGTGCATTTTTACATGGTGTTACCAAGGGTGTTCCCCAGCTTGTCCCATGACTTCTCTGAGATCTCCAGACAGCCTCAGGCCTCCTGCCACATTACACAGGATAAGCAGTATGGAAAATGGATGAATGGTCATATTCAGCTTTTTGAGTGTCTTGACAGTAGATACAGTGTTGTATTTTACTATTAATACATGTTTAAATTATTTAAAGTCATTTCTTAGTGTTGTTCATTCTTCAGCTGTCCAAGCTTTTTAAGCCAGGCTGAAATCTGAGCTTGATGCATAAAGCCTGGCTCAACTCAATGGGATGTTAACCTATATGATCCAGATAAAGTCGGCTATTATAGTGAAACTCCAAGTTTGGTGAGGTTGCTTTATGATCGAGCCCTTTGAAAAAGACTGATTGAGTCAAGACAGAGTCTTAAGGGGCCAGAGCCAAGCCTCAAATCTGGGGAAAAAAAGACAAGCCAAGCATTCAAGACCATACTTGCCGAGACCAATGCCAGAGACCAGAGAAGAAGTCTGAGACAAATCAAACTCAATATAAAAATGCCTCAGGATCAGACTTTGGAAAATGTTAAAACCCAGTTCTCCACAGTTCTGCTGCAGATGCTTCTGAATCTGAGGACACACAAGTGTAGAATTCAATAAAAAAAAAATACATATATATATATATTTGGTTTATTTGGTTGGTGTGCACGTCTTGAGACAGATATCTTCTAGAATAGTAAGCATGTTATATTAACTGTGTTACAATTCAACTCCGAGTATAGCACAGTTACAAACATGTCCACCAAGGACTACAATTTTGCAGGCATTATGGATTCACTCATAAACATACATGTTCACCCGACTAATGACTTAGTTACCTACACACTTAAAGTCCTGCACAAGTCTTGCGCCAGGCCTTACGTCCTTACATTGTATTTCCAAAGAGCCAGACTTTTTGTATTTTTATAAAAAAAAATTTAAAAAAACACATCTAACTTAAGGCATGAACCAGTGAGAAACAGGTGCAGATGATGACAGGTGATCAGGCCGGTAATTAGTATACTGGTCATGCTGAATGCTGAGTGGTTGAAACAGACGAGAGGGGGAATGAGGTCGCTGCTGAGGTTAATACATAAACAACCCCTTTTTGAAATAGTATCTTTAGGAATTTGTTTTTATTTCTTTAACTTAATCTACATCTTTTGATTTAATAAAAGAAATGAGAGGGGTGGGCGGGCTCAAGACTTTTGCACAGTGCTGTATAGACAGTATGCCCCCTTCCTGCACCTTTACTTTGGGAACTATACATGTTGTTATACCAGTCGATACCAAGCCTTTATTTATTGATAGGGCTTCTGGTTTCATCGATTTTGCTCTCGCCTGCTTTAGTCCACATTGATTGTTGATTGCTCGACCTCCATCTGCACCTTGACCTTTATTTTTAGTTTGTTTTGAGAGCTACTGCATGTTGGATAAAGCTCTGTATGCCTGCATACCTGACGCACAGGACTGGGGGTCTCGTCTGCACTGGTGTCTGAGACCTGCATCACTGGTGCACAGACCTGCAGGAAGTTCCACCTTACAATACATAATAAATATTTGTACAAGCTTTTTAACATTTACCAACATATAATGTCATATTAATGAGAAATCCCTTATAGAAGTCCGGGAGACATTGTTGCAAGTGCTGGACTCAAAGTCCCAGAGTTCAAAGCAGCTCCACGACACTGAGTTACATGACCAGTGAGCTATGAAATGAGGACGTGGACGTCAACATGATCATAAGATTTGATGCTTGGGATCTGTTTGAGTATGAGAGGACCGGACAGGCTGAAGAGGCTTCATTCATTATCGGTGATTCATTCAACGATCACGTGTCCAATGCAAATCCATCATAATTACTAAAGTGTTACTCAGGCAACATTTCTTCACCGACCGGCACGTGTCGAGAAACCTTACTTAAAAAAGGGGGTTTAATTTCAATAATCTTTCCTGTCTTCTTCTTTAATCCAAGCATCATTTGTTCAATGTGTTTAATATCCATGAAGACAGTTTTGTTAGATAATTAGTCTCCTGGCTCTCGGTTCTCTGCCTCGCTTCGGTCTCTCTCTCCTCTTTCTCCGAGCCAAAAATGGGTGATAATTTATTAATTCTATTGCTCTGGAGCATGAACTTGCTTTTTGTTCCCAAGCATACACCGAAAGATGAAAGTGTATGAAAAGAGAGAAAAAAAAAAGTCATTGGCACAAAGAGTGTGAAGGTGTTAATATGTCTCAGTAAATGTTCATTTCATCATCTTCCACTGCCACAAGTTCAAGTCCAGGAAGAATCATTCATAGACCTGTAATTCATTGTTGCTATGATGAAGAGCAAATGGTCAGATCTTATAATGAAATGAATTATATATATTTCTTAAAAGAAAATATCACACCCATAAAAGCAGCTACTCTTGTGGTGCCCTGGTAGACTAGTGCAATGGTTCTCAACTCTTGTACTGCATGTTTGGTTAAATCAAGTGCGCTCAGAGCTGAGACAACTCTCAATCAGCTAACTAACAGCCTTAACTTAATTGAAGTGGCTTTGATATAGCAGGGAAAACGTTAAAGCATGCAGTGCAGGTTTTCCTTCAGGACCAGAGTTGTGAACTACTGGACTAGCGAATAGCATGAGGCACTCTTACTGCCTCGACTTGGAGTCAAACCCTGGTCAGGGAACCGACCTCAGGCACTGGCGGATTGCACGAACTGTGAAACCCATGAAGTCAGTCTCTAGCCAGATTTATTTCTGCAAGGGCACCTGGTGTAAAACCTGCACCACATCAAAAGTGTGGACCTGGTGATCCACTATGGTGACCCAAAACAAAAAATAAAAATAGGGAGCAGCTAAAAGTGTGTATATGCATGGGTGTGTCAAGGAGGAAGAGAAGGGAAGAACTGAATTCAGAAATGAAGCCGTGGCAAAGAGCAGCGCTGAGAGGTTTGTAAACAGCAGCTCAGCGTGATGCTGCGCAGGGTTCACTCTCCTTCAGCTAGTGTAAATTAAACCACATCACCCGGGAGACACCGAGAGAGAGAGAGAGAGAAAGAATACAGAAAATAGCAAAAAAAGAACAAGGTGGAGATTATGTTAGAGACAAATAAAATGTGGTAGAAAAACAAAGATAGGAGAAAGAAGAAAATACAGAAATATGCAAAAACAACGGTAGAATTAACAGATAAACATAAATAAAAACCACAGCGTACTGTTATTGATTATTTTCCTATGTGTAACAGCATGACAGTTTATTGCATTGGAGCCATTTTTAAATAAATGACGGTGGATTTTAACTTCTCCATTTACAGTTACATTTAAGATTATGGAACGTCCATGAAACTCGTTCTCACTTGTGATGCTAGTAAGACAAAAAAAAAAATAAATAAATAAAAAAAAAATCACAGCTCATGGTGTTACTGTGAAACTGGGAATGCACATAAAATCAATAGACTCCTTTTCTAAATGTTAAAGAACATGTCCAACCAGAGAACCTAGCCATATTAATAATTACACATGTATCCGAGTTCTGTATGTGAAGGATTTGCTGTACACGTCCTTGTGAGTGAGCAGTTACTATAGAAACCATAACATTTTCTAAGACTGTGGTATAAATGCATCTTAATCCAAAGGTTTTCTAACTCGGTCTAGGTCAGAGGTTTCTCTAGAGAACCTGTATCGTTATCCCACACTGAAAAAAAAAAAAAAAAAAAAAAAACTTCTGTTTAGTGTAAGTGGGAGTGAGTTTCAGCCCGTCTTGATTTTCCTTCCTTCGAAGAAATAATAATAATAAAGATGTAATTAAATGAAGACATTTCCTGGCTGCCGCCATCGCATAAGACTTTGTAGAAGAATTAAATGATAAAGGGAAGAAAAACGTGTATTTTAAGAGCGCACAAATTACATCTTGAGAGTCGACGGCCTTGTTTCTCGTTCTCTTTCTCGTTCTCTGTTTCCAGTCCCATTTCAATCATGTTTCTAATCAAAAGTTCTTTTCCATTTCTCAAGGCCATCGGTGCCCTCTGACCTCTGAGAGGCAAGACGCACATGCTTTTTCTTTTCCCTTTTTGTTCCCAATGTCCTCGGATATTTCCGTTTTAGATTGTCTGTAACTACAAAGGCTGAATTTGATGGCTGTGTAATAAGCACTTGTCCTCTGTTTTTTTTTATTTTTTATATGAAATAAAGAATTTACCTTTAAATGGAGATTATTTATTTATTTTTCTTCTTTTTCTGTTCCATAGTCGGAGTTGAATGACTGGCAACTTGTCGAAAGAAAGAAAGAAAGAAAAAAATTTTTTATATGCCTTATGGAAATATTCTGCAGATTAGAGTGGGAAGGTAATGGATTTTTTCAAGGCTCAGCTAAGACAGAGAGAGAGAGAGAGAGAGAGAGCGCAGGAAAAGGAAAAGCTCGACTGGCTGTGTTTAAATCACTTTGCTCAATCTTGTAGTGGGACACATTTCATTAGAGCCAGCAGCTGGGGCCAACGCGCCCGGTATGTCCGCTCATCTGTCATACAAATAGACCAGGGCTCTCTCTTCTCTCTGTCTATTTCTCTGCTGATGGACAGAGCAGGACTGATGCTTCTACACCCTCCTGACGACATGACTGACGGCTAACTCCCAAATGTGCCCTCTTGCCCTCCCTCCCTGCCTTTCTCTCTGTGTTTTTTTACTCTCTGCTGTCCGACTCGTTTATCGCAGTCACAAACCTTTTCCAGCTCTAACGCTCCTGACATCGTTGAAAAGTAGTGATGTACCGAAATGAAAATCCGGGGCCGAATACGGAACATGCGATGCCGAGTGTCTTTTTTGAGAAAATCACACTGGAGAAATCAAACTAATTGACCAGAATTCAATGGTCGCATTCTCATAGACATTTCACATAGCTATGCAGTAAATGGATAAAAGTGTGAAGTGTTTTTTAATAAATATATGTTAGCCTTGTCAAACGAAATGAAACTGTGATGTGCTGTTATAGGAAAATAATCAACTTCATTGAGGTAAAAGTAGTATCTTTTCAACACAATACCTGATCGTTGATTATTTCCCCGTAACAGCACAACATGGAATGTCTTTGCTTTAATGCTACATACTGTATATGAATTGCAATGCAGTGCTGCTTTAGTCCTGTTGATTGTCCAGTGAATCTCCAGTGTATTATTCAATTCAATTCAATTCAATTTTATTTATATAGCGCTTTTAACAATTGTCATTGTCTCAAAGCAGCTTCA
>JAOVVA010000009.1:25088676-25107716 GCA_028565275.1 Leiocassis micropogon
ATGATACTCGGTACTCGTAAACCAAGACTTGCTCGTTTTTCAAGTCAAAATTCATTAAAAATCTTTGCTCGTCTTGCGGAACACTCACAAACCGTGTTACTCGCAATCCAAGGTTCCACTGAAATAACAAAATTCAGTTATTTTTTCAAAAATGTAATCCGTTATTCAGACAATTTATGTAATCCGTGAGTCAGACAGCAGTCATTCCCAATCCTTTAGTGTGTGTGTGTGTGTGTGTGTATGTGTGTGTGTGTTTGAAAGTCGTCCTACAAGCCCCGCCCCTGTTAACCCATCCCCCTCTGTTATACTCCTATCTCACCTATGCAGTTTGACTATGTGAGGACCAACGTGCGGAAAGATGGAAACCTAATCACAGCGCCAAAACTCACGGTGAATCGTGATGAACCGTACTTACGGCCACTTGCGAAACCGCGTAGGTGAGATAGGGGTATTAGTAGTCAACAGATTATGGGCCAAACTTCGCTGAGTGGTGATGGTAGAATAATTATAAAGGTCTCGACTAAAACAACATGCATGAGGAACCACAAAGGAGTTTTCATTTTCTGCAATGGGAAAATACTTTAACTAGTTACTTTTATCAGAAAGTAACGCTGTAATGTAACTGATTACTTGTTAACGACAGTAATTTTGTAATGTAATTAGTTACTTTAAAAAGTAAAGTCCCCCAACACTGTCAATTACGCATTACTCAATGGTTGAAGGAGGTCGACGCTCATCATCATCCACTGCAGCAGCATGAACAGCGGTTTGAGAAGATGTAGTGGCTTTATATGTCTCAGAGGACCCATGTGTTAGCCCTCACTCCTTCACTCTCTCGGATTGATAGCTGAGAAAAAAATTATGAAATATATTATCATGGGTATTGTAAGTTAGTTAAAGCCTGTTTATTTACTGATTTTCTGTTCTTAATGTTTAATATAGATTTATTAATTGATTGACCAGTTCTTTTTTTTCCTTTTTTGCTGAATTTATATTAGATTAGTGTTTAGTAGACTCAGATAAAATTATTCAATAAGGTAACAGATGCAACTCAAAGTTAGATGTGTGTGTGTGTGTGTGTGTGTGTGTTGCTGTAATGTGCACGGGTGAGTTCTGAAATCTGTTGTGTGTGATCCATGTCTGAATCAGGATCACATCTGGCACTGTCGAGGAAAGAGGTCAGACAGGCCAGGGATTATTCGCTGAACAAGGTCTGACACACACACACACTCACACAAAAAAAATCATATGATGCACAAAGAGAGGAGAAAAGCGAGGGATGAGATCATGACCAGGGCCAGCGTGACAGGAATACACCTCTAGGTGAATCTCATGCTCTCTCTACATGGCTGGATAAACGGATTAGCCTTCAGCAGTTCTGGGGAAAAACAAGATCATGCTTCACTTTCTTTCCTTTTTTCACTTTTTCACAGTGTGTCATTATTACTATGAGTCATACCCTGACCATGTTTAGGATTTACTTTCAAATTAGATTTTTTAAATTCTAATAGAGAAAAATAATAACACAGTGTACAGTATATCACCATCGTTCAGAATACAGGAAAACTAGGGTTAGGGTAAGTAACTCGGTCTGTGAGCGTTTTGCAAGATGAACTAAATTTTTTAATAAAATTTAACTTAATAAACTAACAAAAGCTTGATATACAAGTAGTGTGCATGTGCTTTTTCTGCCGAGCGTCACGTGATCACAACTGAGCCAATGGTTCTTCTCTCTTGCGTGCTGCCGGATTATCTTTCATGCTCAGTCTCAGTGCGCGTGCGTCACCGGTATAGTCAACACCCGTGCGCGCGTATACTGTTTATTATAATAACATTGTGACCATGTGTGTGGGCATGGCACATAAAGCAAAAGTAAAAGTCATTAGAGAGGTTTTTTGTTGAAGATCCAGAGTCTCAGACTGTCAGAAAGAAGTGATTCCGGATTCTTTTTAAAGGTAAAGTGCAGGGTTAATTTGTTTTATTTTTACTTAATATTTTGTATTCATTATTTTTATATGAACATTTTTGGGCTGTAGAATGAATTATCGGAGTCTCCATTATTTCTTATGGGGGAAATTCACTTTGATATACAAGTGATTTGATATACAAGCACGCTTCTGGAACTAATTATGCTCGCAATCCAAGGTTTAACTGTATTTAAAGCACCTGCTTAATATTGTCTAGCGCCCCCTGTGCCACTAAAACAGCTCTGACTCTGCTAGACCGCTGAAGGTGTGTGTGTGGTATCTGTCACCAAGCCATAAGTAGCAGATCCTTCAAGTCCTGTATGTTGTGGAGTGGAGCCTCCGTGGATCAGACTTGTTTGTCCAGCACATCCCACAGATGCTTGATTGGAATGAGACCTGGAGAACGTTTTGTCTTGCTCCTCAAACAGAGCATGAAAGTAACATATACATGAATGGCAGGACCCAAGGAACATTGCCCAAAGCATCACACTGCCTCCAAAGGTTCACTTTTATTTCATAGTGCATCCTCTTTCTCATCTCTTCCCCAGGTACTGTAAGTGACACACGTGCCAGGCCATGCACAATGTGAAAAAGAAAACGTGATTTATCAGACCAAGCCGTCTTTTTCCATTGAACAATGATCCAGTTCTGATGCATTGCAAAGCAATCTCTGCTATGTGTTATCACCCAGATAAGGATGGGTTCCCTGTTGAGTCCAGGTCCTCCCAAGGTTTCTTCCCACTGCCATCTCACGGAGTTTTTCCTTGTCACTGTCATCCTCAGCTTGCTCATCAGGAACAATCTGATCATTTTGATTCATACACATTTTCTCAAATTTCATACACATTTTCATCATCTTCTTTTGATCCTATAAAGCTGCTTTGCGAAAATGACCATTGTAAAAAAAAAAAAGCAATACAAATTAAATTAAATTGAATTGATGCTCATGTGCCCATTATAGGTGCTGTCTATGGTGGACTGGGGTTTGTCCCATGACCCTCTCTTGGTGGGTGTTTCCAGGATGCAGTGGATCCTGTATACAGAATAAAGCGGTATAGACATGGATTAAGTGAGTGAGAGTGAATTGTTGTTGCCATTGTTTTCTCAATCCATGTCAAGAACTACGTTCTGAAACAATATCCCTGTAAATATACAACATAGGGCCTATACAACCCTTTACACTATTCTCCTATTATAAAATGCAATGGCACAGAAAATGATGAATTATGAGCCTCTCTCTCTGCGCCACTGTACACTGCAAACTCTTTAAGTACACGGCGTAAAAGAAACAAACTAAACCGTACCAGCGTGTGTCACTGGGGAGGTTCCCTCTAGAGGAGGTGTTTTGTACTGTTTGTACCTTCTGAATACAATGTTCCTTTAACTCACTGTAGGCACATAATTAAACCTCAAGAACCACTTTTTTTTTTCTCGATATTTAGAAGATCATTTACACACTGTTGGGGAGCACTTGGGGAGGCAAATGTACAACATGGTAATTTTTATTTTTTATTTTTATACTGTAGGACTTTATTGTCAATAAACTATTCACACTCATGGTTTTCTCCCAGTGGCATGATGATAACTGTGGATCATGTGTCTTTGGACTGTGGGAGGAAACTGGAGTACTCAGGGGAAACCCACCAAGCACGGGGAGAACATGCAAACTCCACACATGCAGACCTGAAGGTGGGACTCAAACCTTCAATCCAGGATGTGCGAAGCCACAGTGCTAACCACAACGCCACCGTGCTGCCTTCCTGTATTTACTTCCAGACATCTGTTCTACGCAACTGATCCGTTTTACACTTGAGTTAATTCTAAACATGATATCATAGCATACATCAATAATAAAACATAAAAAAGAAAACCTTTTCATACATCCACTGTGTATTTCGGTTGTTGAAAAGGAAGCGATGCTGTACTGGTTCATGAACATGATTTTTATAGACCAATTTAATTTAGTCGTACAATGATTTCTGACCCATCATGAAAGAATGGTCATAGTCGAGGACCCTGAACCGTAAATGTCTTTCTGTCAAGACATTTGATTCTAACATATCTTTGTGGCCCTTTTAATGAGGCTTTAAATACTGTATGTGTGGAAACAGATATGCTTAAGGGCCTTGATTGTAAATGCAGCTATTTCTTCTCCCTGCCCTTTGACCCCTAGCTGGCATTAGGTCAAGATTGTCCTCTGTGCCAGTACGCTGCTGTGGGTGCTTCTTCAAGAGAAGTCTCCAAGCTTGCAGATGATTGCCTATTATTCTGGCATCCTCAAGGTTCTTACGTCCTCTGGTTTTTAAATCTTCTTGTATTATTTGGCAGTGATTGTTAGAAACTCCACTGTGGAGATCATGTTCTCCAGAGAAGTATGAAAGCTGGGTGCCATACACTCTGCAAATGTGGCCAAACCATCTCAGGCATCATTTCTGGATTTGCTCTTTAATGGTTAGCTGATGTTGGCATCTAATTCATATCGTTTCCTTCTTAAGGAGATTACAGAGTGAGGCGCACAGAATTTGGAACAAGCATAGCGTATGAAAGACTTCAAATTTCTAATTTGCAGAGCAGAATCGTCAGGAAAAAGGCAGACCTCTTTGTAGAGATGTTGTTGCACTTCCACAGACACTACTTAAGGGACACACACAAAAAAACTGACCAAACACACAAGATCCATACTAATCCATATATCTATTCCTTTAAAACAACATTGCCTATAGTGACTTATGGCTTCATGTCAGTGATCATTGCTGTAAGAGGAAGTTTCACTGTTGAGGATGCCATTCTTTTGCAACCTACAAACACACAAACTAACACCAAATTATTTGGACCATGGGAGGAAACTGGAGGAACCCACCAAGCATGGGGAGAACATGCAAACTCCACACACAGAGACTGGAGGCAAGATTTGAACCCTCGGCTCTAGGGATGTGAGGTGATTTGACAGTGCTGACCACTAAGCCATTATAAGACCTAATATAATCATATACCACCATTTTTACTGTATGTTTATTTCTTTTAATTTCTTTGATTTCCTACGCAAAACATCCTATAATTCCCAGGTTTCTCAGACAATTTCAGACACTGACCTGGCATAGATAAATACAGTAGATGGATGCATGGATGGATGGATAGATAGATGCATTCATCCACACACTTCTTCTGCAGCCATCCTGAGCACCACCATGCAGTCACCAGGCTGATCAGCTTGATCACTTCTCCCCACGTTGCTCGATATTAGGTTCTGCATTATTAAAACCTGACAGAATGGATTTTTGATGATATCGCCCCTAGGCTGAGATTGGATATCTGCTCCATCCATTCTCTTAAAGTAATTTTCCCAATAAAACCTACACGGCTGCATGTGATGGTTTTAGATAATCTCGCTTCAAGACATTTAAATTCATTCAGCGAGCAGCCAGGAAAGGAGACAAGCTGGGGAAAGAAAGAGATGAGCAACATCACATATAAGCAGAGTTTTGTTTGTTCTTATAGATACATAAAGATAAATAGAGGCACATAATTGTGGAATAAAACTCCCATTTCAGAGTGTTCCAGGGAAATAGTCAACAGTACGGTGGTGCAATGAAGCCCCAGAGAGTTTCACCTGATACCACCCAGATGTTGGATTTTTCCTTTTTTTTTTTGAACAAGCATGTTCTGAAATGTTTTGTTTCTTTTACATCACAATACTTCTGAAATAGTATAGAAAAACATTTTACTTCTTATCTGTTTATATTCATCTTTAAGTTTGTGGAATGTTTCAAAGTAAGCATTTACCAAAAAAAAAAGAAAAAAAGCTGCAAGATAAGATTTTAACAAGATCCTACGACACAACAAGATACAAATTGACTAATTTAGACAAAGGTCTGAAACAAATACAGAGACAGTTATACCAAAAAATACATGGAAACTATGCTGTGTGCTGAGGGGCAGAATTAGTTAATCAGTGGTTCTCGTCAGCATTTTTTCCCTTTTTTGAAAATATTAGAATATTAAAAGACGTGTTTTCATGTTACCAAGAAATGACAAAACAAACTTCTCTCAGGTCACAGTCACTTATCATAACCGCTAATTACATCCTGGTTACTTCCTAATCAAAGGGTATGGGTGCTAAACTCTTACTTTATTCATGCCCATGGGATAATTCACATTAGCACCGTTAGTGGCACACCTCCAAGGTCAGGGGTTTGATTCCTACCTCTGATCTGTGTTCGTGGAATTTGCATTTTCTCTCTGTGCTTGCTGAGTACAAGAACTCTGTTTTTTTTCCCACAGTCAAAAGACATGCAGATTAGGCTAAATTCCCTGTACTGTGTGAGTGAGTGTGTGTGCTTGTGTGTCCTGTGATGGATTGGCATGCCACATCCTGTGCACCCCGCCTCATGCCCCAGGTCCTTCGGGATAGGCTCCAGGCCTCCCGCAACCCTGTGCAGGATGAGTATTATATAGAGTGAGTTAGTGAGTGAGTAAGAGAAATCAATTTAGAAGTATATTTCCTTTAAGATAAGATATACCTTTATTTGTCCCACAGTGGGCAAAAGTTCAAATGTTGTTTGTGATTACGAGTCTCATCACTGTACTGTGTTTGAAGACCTGAGTTAATTTTTTTTTTTTTTTTACACCTTCATTCGTCAGAAATGTGACCACAAGTCCTGGTTTGACTTGAATGCCCCTTGTATTTTATTCCCTTCCTTTTATTATTGATTTATTTCTTTTATTGTACTCACTTGCACCTTGTTCCCCTCCCTAGTTCCCTCCCCTTTACTACCTCTTGAGTCCTCTTCATCACATACTTTAGAACATAAAGAACGTGCTGGCATTTGTTTTATTTTTATTTTTTTGTTATTGTCAGAATCAAAATTGTTTCCACTTGAGATACAAGATGGTTTGTTTCCAAGCAGTCTATTCAGCATTAAAATGTTATCCTGTCATGAATAAACACTTCACCTTTGCAGGAGAAAGTGTTCCTGGAAAGATTGATGGAGGGCCAGCTAAGCACATGATCTGTCATGCTTTTGTAATTAACCTGGGCCTCATGCCCAGCGCTTTGGAAGAATGTTCAGAATTTTTTTTTTTTAACAAAACAAATGTAGTAGAAGGAAAGGCCTGTGCATAAACACAGTTTAGATGAAGGGCATTTAATAGACTGCTGTTGCACACAGGGAAGCTCAATGTGGTCCTTGAAAGGATGCATACCGGATACAAAAATTGAAAACGCTTGGCATAGACCACTGACCTTACAAGGCTGAAGCATTATACAGTGAAATCAAAATGGAAATGCTTTATTAGCACTTTGGCTTAGAAAATGCTACATTCACAGTCAGGCATTCAACAAGTTCAATCCAATTACATACAGTCTAAAAGAAATAAAACTTTCCCAGAGGAAAGCCTTTTGCTTTCGAGTTTTACATAAAAATCCTCAAAGGGGATGGATTAAAAAAAATAAATTACTTGTCGATCATTTTTTTTGACAGTTTCATGAATATCAGTGTGTGTGTGTGTGCATTAAAAAGCCATAAGTCACTAATTCTTCTATAAAATGTAAAATGTTTCTTTATGAAAACACTCTTTGGATTCTTCCATTTTCTGACATATACAATATTATAAATTGGTAAAAAAAAAAAAGAAAAAAGACTACTCTCAGTCACATGGTTCTTTTTCTGAAACGGACACACATATGTGTTTTAAATTAAACCAGTTATTAGGGTTACAGCAACCTGTGTATGTCACATTTCTCTGCATTCTCAACAATGGAAAAAATATAAGCTAGTTTTGTGAAAATACTAAATCTCAAGTGTGTATCTATTCCACCTGTCCATAACTGAACTTTAGATCCTGAATCTGTAAGCATTACTATTTTAAAGTCGGTTTGTTGACCCTGGTTGTTAAATTCAGGCACAGTGTAAGCCTAATGTTGCTAACAATGCTAACTTGAAGCAGGATCAATCTTCAGGATAGTCATTTTGAGGGGAAATTATACTGTTCCAGAGAACTTTTTAGGCTAATTCTATGTAGCAACATACCCATTGTGAGTGAATATGAGTGTTATTATGTGATAATTTTCTCAGTTTTCCTCAGTGGTCAGAATTTTTAAACAAGCCTGACATAGAGCTACATCACCAGTCCATCTGATTCTTAACAGTTAAAGATGTCTAGTTTAGCGGCTAACAGCTAAACAGCTAACCTAGCCTTCTTCACTTTTGTGTTTTAACCTTTTTATTGAGAAACACCCAGTACATCATGATGGACAAAATCATATCCTATTATATGTACACACAATAATTCAATATTTACTGGAAAACTGTCTGCTTTTGGGGGTTTTTTTACATCAGAAAAGTACATTCAAAAGCCTAAAAACAGGTGGGAAATGCCTTAAAATGTCCAGAAGAAGTGGGGAGGGGTGTTCACAGTCTCTGTGTTCTGATTGGCTAGGACTGTGTGCACAGCAAGTTTAAAAAATGAGAAAAAGAAGAAATTCAGAAATGTCAGAATGCATGGTCTATTTTAAGAGTTACACAGATCAGCCATAACATAATAACCACCTGCCTAATATTAAGTAGGTCCCTCACTTCTACTGCCATAACAATAATGATCTGTGTGCAGTTTTTATATCACAACCAGCATTAACCTTTTTATCAATTTGATTTACACTAATGCTTCTATTGAATTGAACTAAATGGGCCAGCCTTCACCCCCCATGTGCACCAGTGAGCCTTGGCCACCCACGACCCTGTCGCCAGTTCACCGCCTTTTCCTTCCTTGGCTCACTTTTGGTACTGTATGTTCTGACTACTGCAGATTGGAGACATCCCACAAGGGCTGCAGTTTTGGAGCTGCTCTGACGCAGTCCTCTAGCCATCCCAATTTGGCCCTTGTCAAAGTCACTCAAATCCCTATGCTTGTCCATTTTTTCTGCTTCCAACACATCAACCTTAGGCAAAAAAAAAAGGTCCACTTGTTACCTTATATAGGCCACCCACTTTCAGCCACCACTGGCATGACATATTGAAAATGTAGCTACAGTGAGAACAGCCAGATTGTGATGGTTAGGTAACTGGGTCAGAGCAACTCCAAAACTGCAGCTCATGTGAGATGTTCACAAGCTGTATCAGTATTGGCTATTAGTTATGGCTATATCAGTGTGTTGATTCCACCATAGAAGCAAATTAAAGACTTCTAGATTTCTGTTAAGTCGAAACCATCCTCAATGGGGCATTTGGAATTCCACGAACATGCGAAGTACAGCTGAGCCAAAGGACACATGACGGCAACACTTTTGGCACATTTTAGTGAAGAAAAGTGATCATGATCTGATCTTATCCGTCACGATTCACATCCCAGTTTCCATAGCAACAACCACCATGTGCTTATGTTTTGTTTTTGCCTACTGTTTCTATTCTCTACCTTCATCCCAGCTCAGGTTTTGAATGTTCTCATCGTGTCCACATGGGTTTCCTCTGGGTTTGCTTGTTTTCCTCACACCACCCAAAGACCACTACCCAGCTATGTTAAATTATCCTTAGGTGTAAAAGAAGGCATGCACGGTGCCCTGCAGCAGGCCAGCATGCCCATTCGGGTCGATTCTCTCACCTTATCTAGGATGTCCTCCAGATCAGGTGGTGATGTTGATGTTAATAATGATGATGATGATGATGATAATAATTAAAAATTAATTCATATTAAATTTTAGCTTTTTCTTCTGGCCAAACCTCACCTATGCAGTCAGTCATGTCACTAGATGGGATGCTGAAAGAAAGATTCCTTAATGTATATTTCCCTTTAAAAAAAATAAATAAATAAGTGTGCATTCCTCTTAACATATAGTTTTTTGAGGCACGGACAATCTATTTCCCAAGGACAAAGATTACAAGGCCTAGTGGGAAAAAAGACAGACAAGTCTAACGAGATGACACAGTCGCTGACTGAAAGAGGGAGTGAAAGAAGCTCAGGAGGCTTTGATTTCCCTGCATGCTCTAATAATGCTCTAATGATTCCCACCCTTGTGCAGTCAGGAAGCTACAACTATGACTACATCATCAGCTCACAAGTAACCATATTTAGAGTTGAATTAAGTACACTTATTTAGGCTGTAAAGCCCAAACACAGATCTGTATTCAGACCTCAGATGTAACTCCAGCACAATACAGAAGTTACAAGAAGGTTATACACATACTGTATGAGGTGAATTACGACAGGAGCCTGTGAAAGACATACCTTAAGCAGATAGCAGTATTTAAGTCTAACATCACAGTTTGACCATGCTTATTCGGGTGTGTTCATAACCATCAAAGAATGATATGAGAAGTTGAAATGGAAAATAATATGATGCGCTGGATCAAGTGCTATTTTATAATCTGCACAATAATGGCTGTGGAAGGCATTTAGTTCAGTTAAACCAAACTTAAGGCAATCATTGTAACCAGGATAGTTAATGTAGAAAAATATTTACTGCTAGAATCGTATTATATTTATTACAATGCTTGCAATCTTCTCATTTATATATCATAATAGTATTCTTTTCGATTTTTTATTTTCCTTCCAAAAGTTGTCTTTTGCTTTTTTTTGTCCTAAAGGTAAGTGCTTATGTATAACGATGATCGTCTAGACCTCAAGAAAAATCTGGCAACCTTGAAGATCATTTAAGGATCATTTGCATAATCTGGGTGCTACATCCAGAAAACCATAACCTGATGGAACCTGATTCTGAATACAAGGAACTTTCCATGGGGCTTAAATCACTGCATGACTAATTTTATGTACTGATTTATTGATATATATGTTGATAGAATGCACCCCATATATGCATGAAAGTGTTTTATTTAGGATGAGTGCTAGAACAACAAGTGTTACTAGATGTAGGATGCAGGCTTTTTAAGGGACAAGGAACAGGAAGTTTGTTTCATGATTTATTTTTTTTCACAAAGCTCAGTCTTCATTCAAAACAAACGCATCTCATCACTTATTCTCTATAACCTTTATCCTGTACAGGGTCACAGGAAGCCTGGAGCCTAACCCAGAGGACTCGGGGCATTAGGTGAGGTACACCATGGACTGGGTCCCAATACATCGCAGGTCACACACACTCGCACTACGCAGAATTTGGGAATGTCAATTAACCTATGCTGCATGTCTTTGAACTGTGGGAGGTAACCGAAGTTCCTGGAGGAAATTCACCACGCACAGGGACAACATGCAAACTCCACACACACAGACCCGAGGTGGGAATCAAACCCTCGACCCTGGAGATCCCAGGCCACAGTTCTAACCAGACTCTTCAAAACTATACAAAACACAAATAATCCATTTTACAGTGAGATCATTTAGTGGTGTGTGTTCAGACATTTGATTGTTCCATGTAGAAATTAATGCAGATCTCATGCAGATCTCTAACTTTTTTTGTTTTGTTACTAGACCATTTACCTTTTTCTTTTTTTCTTTTTTTTTAGTGCATCTGGTTCCTTCAAGCCCAAGCGCACTCCATTATGCAAACTTGACAAACGATGTAACAAAAAATGGCGAAATGAATGGCACATAATGGTGAAATATTAAAGCTTTAAAGCAATCTGGACTTAAAAACTGGTTGAAATCTATCTCAAGGTACACAACGTGATCTGAGTTAATTTTATGTGCCTTACTTCGACTGACAGACGCAGTGACCACGCCTCCTATTGAGCTTATAGATCCAAAAGACATGCCTGCTTCACTGTGACTGACAAGTATATACAGACCAGTTCTCTTTCACAGAAACAGAAATGCACAGAGGCCACACCTACTCCAGTGGACTGACAGGCCCAAAGGCCACACCCCTCCCTCCTCGTTTGTGTTTATCCTCCTCTTCCTCCTCCTTCTCCTCCTCGTCCTCCTCCTTCTCGTCCCTGGAGATCAGCAAGCCTAATGCCAAAGCAAACTCATTTCATAACCCCGCTAATTAATAAACTCGGCTAATAAAAAGGGCTGAGTGTGTGATATTGTAGTTTTGCAGATTCAGAGATGACAGAGTTTGTAATATTAGTTTAATTTGCTTCGGTAAATCTGCTCCAGTAGTCCTGGGTATGAAGCAGAAAGGGGGGAAAAAGCAAGGTAGACTGCAGTAATCCCATTTCATTACAAAAGCACATAAGATTTCCAGCCAGATTTGTGCTATAAGAGAATATTTGATGAGGAACTTGTGTCAAGGTGGCACCATTTTGCTGAAATAACTGGGTAAAGCCTGCGAGGCACACGAGGAGGGGAGAGGAAATGCCCTTTTCTGCAATGCACTGCAGACGGAGAGATGGAGAGAGGAAATGATGGGCGAGATAGCGCCATTTATGGTATCTGGAGCTTTGCTGCCATCATGTGGCCTACAAAATATGCATTATGTGCAAACCTAGTAATATTTAATACACAGAAGAAAAAAAAAACCTACTTGTCGCGTCTCGTAACTGTCTCTCACAATGGTACAGATTATTCCAAGTAATTTAGTTATCTAAATGTTATCGCAAAGAACATATTATAAACCCTGGCAAATCCTGATCAACAGCACGTAATCTGTTCAAATGAGCAAGAACATCCCGGACCGTTCCTCCTTTAAAGCTACAACACCTAAAGCTAATATGATGATGAATAGACCTGGAACAGCCTTAGGACTACACACTGAAACACACTCTGTATGGAGGGTGCTGCATCAGTCCCGAGCTGTAATAAGATTAAGAAAAGAAAAATAGGGCTAGAGGATAGTGTTTGTGACATTTGGGTTAGCGATAAATGGAACCTCTCAGAAAAACTGAGCGTACCTGCTGAACGGGATCGATCACCTCGGGCCATCCTTATTGATTTTACACTATCAGCAAGAAATGATTGATTCACTGGAGTGTGTGAAACCAATTACCATCTAAAGCCTGAATGTGTGCGATTGATCATGGCTAGATAAGACACTTGAGGTTTAAAAAAACAGTTCGGTGTTAAAAGGTTAACAGTGTCAAGGTCTGTACTGATTCATTGAAAAACTATTGCTATTCTCACGTCCGGACTTACATAGACATATCAGGAAAATGATGATGATGTATTTATAAATAATAAATAGAGATAATAAATAAGAAGTCTTGAAATGAAAAGAAAACCATCAGATGAATTTCTGTATTAGTAATCAATTAGTTAATTATTAGTTACAGTACAGTCCAGACAAATAGGAATTTAGGAGACTATTCATTAAAGGCTTGATTTATTCATTTACGAGGAAAATCATTTGGCATCATGCCAAATTATTATGGCATCATGCCAATTATTATAGGAAAATAATCAACATCAAGATCATGTTACCACCTGGAAGTGTGATTAATTAAAGTTTTGAGGGCTACAGAATGACGCAGCATACCTTCTATCCATTTCCAGTCACATTTATCTTTTGTAAAACATCTAAAACAAGTCAGGTCTCAAAAATGGATTCATGAGTAAAAAAACAAGCGGGTAGATGATGGACAAAATGGAGATGGAAACACTGTGGTAAGCCAGACACCGTTCCTGAGAACATGGTTAAATCTAGCTGCATGGAAATTCGAGGGTGCGGCTTGTACATACTTAGTGGTATTAGCAGCAAAAATGTAACCCTAAGTGACCTCTTAAAGCACAGCAACTTTCAAATTCAAATTTTATTTGTCACATACACAGTCATACACAGTACGATATGCAGTGAAATGCTTATACGACCGCCCGTGACCTTAAACATAAAAGATTATTAATAAGCAATAAATATGAATAAAAAAGAAATACAATAGAAATAAATTTAGCTAGGATAAGAATAATATATCTTTAGAAATATAATATAATATAATATAATATAAGAAAAATATAAGAAAACCTAGCTGAACAAATATGGAGAAGAAATGATTCTGTACAAATCTAGAAAAATTTTTACATTTTTGTGTGGAAATGAAGTGGGAATTTAAATAGAAATGACCAGGGGGTGTGCAAATATGCATGAAAGTGATTTATTTAAAGTGACTTATGTGCAACGGGCCAAGTAATAAAATAGAAATATGTAAATCTGCATGAATGTGCAGGTGTGCAGTGTCCATAAGTGTCCATGAATGTCCAGACGAGTGCAAGGAGACAAATAAATTTCCCATATGGCTAAATTAACTGTGTTTTCAGAAAAAGAAAAAATATGTATTAAAAAAAAATTGTCATAATCCCAAAAAGTTAAGCCTTTGTTCATCACATATACATTACTGCACAGTGAAATTCTTTCTTTGCACATCCCAGCATAGCTGCGGTCAGAGCGCAGGGTCAGCCATGAGAGAGCACTTCCAAAGTAGATAGCGGTAAGGACCTTACTCAAGAGCCCAGCAATGGTAACCTGGTAGAGATGGGGCTTGAAACACCAACCTTCTGATCAGTAGCACAGTGCTTTAACCCTATGAGCCACCACTACCCTTCCATTTCCAGCGTATTCGCGACGCACATTATTGTGCAACAGTTTCCCATTAAGACAGAACAATTCTGTCCTAATGATTATTCGGCACGTCAATGGTTTTGGCGCTGAACGCTACAAACTTTATTAAAAATTATTTTGGCCTTGTATAGGTTTCTACATTAATATGTTATTTTCATTTCACTACATTAAATAAAATTTTGTAAATGTACTTTATTCTGTTTAACGAGTTTAACATAAATGTAGAAAATACTACCACAATTTACCGTTTTTCTTAACTTGAGTGGATATTCTGCCCTTAATTTAAAGACCTGAGTCCTCATCATAGCAATGACGACACACGTGATTGTATCCATATATGTCGAGCGTCTGCTGTACACCTCCAAATGAACAAGTTGTCACTTTAGTGACCAATCAGAATTCAGAAAGGAATTTTAAAAGTGATTTGGGTTTAGAGCTGTGTTTATCCTGCATCATGTTAACAGTCAACCGAAACCCTTTAACAGTTAAGAAATTTAGTGTGTTCTATATCATATATAAGCATTAGTACAAAAATACAACTTTAAAGGTGACCTTTTATCTGACACTTTGGTTATTTTGTAGGCATTCAGGTGGGTCTTCAGTGTTTTTGTGTACATACAGAAAACCTGACAGAAAAATTCAGCTTTTAGTTATTTTTTATTTGTATTGTATTGGCTATGGCTTACGCAAGCCAATTAGATTTACCCCCTAATATGACCTCATATAAGAAGATAGCCTCCCCCATCCTGCTGCTCAGTGTTTCCCAGCCCTGCTGAACTTTGGGGGGCGTGGCTTGGAACTCTGAGACCTGTTAAAGAAATACTCAAATAAGGGATCTTTGATGATATATGCCAGGGTCTAAAGCATTCAAAAACAGTTAACAGATGATGTAGAACTGATTTGTTTGCCTATAATGAGCACAAATGTTGTTAATAATCTAATCGTACTGCTAATCTCTTTGTAATGAGGAAACTTTCTACCTTGATGGTATCCAAGTGCTAGTGAGACACTGGGATAAGTGACTTGGTGTAGCAGGGGATTATATAGAGAAATAAAAAAGAAGTCTTGTCTCTTTTAACTGTGTTCTGTGCATATGCTTAATCGTAAAATAAATTTGTAATATAAAGTTGTTTTAACACCTCATCTGTTAATTACTTATGAACTTGTCAAAAGATGAGGCTATTGCGAAACCTAAGCAACATACGCAGCCAAGCTGTCCGACGTCGATTAATTTTGTAAAAATAAATCCACAACACAAGAGACAAACATTGCTTAACCCCCAACCCTTGGTGTTCACAACATTTCATATAAATTGCTGTCTGAGTTATTACAGTCTTGAGGACTGCGTTCTGTTGCTGCATGTACTGTATGTTATTATACCGTAGGTTTGCTAATACTGTATGACATACTGTACAGTATAAGTAGTGGTAATAGAAGTATCTGTGTGTTCATTATATTAATAATGCAAATGATTAATTCATTAAGCCTCCAAACAGCACCTTGTCTACTATAAGACAACTGAGCATATAAAGGTAATGAGAAAAGATGGAGAAAACCCCAGAACCGTTCTCCCTGCGGAGCTGCAAAAAGAACAAAAGAATAGCTATAGATCATTAGTTTAATTTAGAGACTACAAACCTTTATTAACAAATCATTAGGTTAATTAACGGGGTTAACACACTGGTAAATACTGGTAAGTTCCCACGTTACCTCGTTAAATAGGAGAATGTTTATTGGCATTGTAATAATGAGCAAGAGCTTGATAGAACTGAAGCACAGAGCTCTCTGATGCTGAGTTCTGATTGGACAGATGAGGGTGATTAATTACATACTAACTATCTTGTTTTGCAGGTGTTTCAAATCTTTAAAAGCGTTTTGTTTTTCCAAAAATAATTGTAATTATGGGCAAGTTATTACGGTATAAGCAGAATAAAGCAGCACAGGAAGCCCACCATTATTTTTCATCTCAAGTATTTGAAAGTCTTGTTCCGACAGCAGGCAAATCTGATCTGTTTCACAAATCTAATCTTCAGTTCTACTGTCCACATTGTTGTTTGAAAGCAATCAGATTAGATATGGCGGATTTGACTTCAGACTGGGAGTACAAATTCCGAAACATTCCATCCATCTGCATTGGTTTCTGTAGCAACAACACCAGAGGCTCGCATGCAGTACAATATTTCCTCATATAATACCATGATCCCTCTAGATTTGCCTGTACTGGTGCATCCTCCCAAACTGCTCTCAGACATTTCACTTCCTCCTCTGTCCAGGGACTACTGTTCCCCATTTCCATACTGTTAATAAGCCCAACACTCTTCCCGAGAAGACGGTTAATTTAGCTGCATGGACAAATTCAAGGGAACAAAATTAAAACTTTTGGCACTATTATCACTAAGTTTGGAAGAGCTGTGTCCTTGAATTTTTATACAGTTTGATTAACTGTGATTTTTCAGGTAGAGTGGCTGGCTTATCTGCATCTCTGTTTTTCCCATTATCTTTCTGCATGGATCCATGTGCACATGAACTTCTGCAACTGACATATTATGGACAGTTTGAAATCCGAACAGGTAGAGGTAGATTCTTTAGGAATCTGATTTCAATCTGATATCAAACCACCTCTGCATGTGATTCAAAATTTAATATGTTTTTTGTACTGTTCAGACTACATGAAAGCAATCTGATTCAAAACTGATTCCAATCTGAATATGACAAAAATCAGATTTGGGCTAGCAGTCTGAACAAAGAGGCACAATGTCATAAATCCCAGTCTATTATTAGTTATGTTTCTTTGTAAGGTATGAATTCATCACATGACATTAAATAGAATGTAATTCATAAACTGAAAAAAATATGAATGTATCACCATATGAAAATGAAAAACAGAATTTCAACTCCAGTAGAATACAAGGTGGTATCAAAAGGTTTTGAGACTAGTTCTGTAACAAGCCAACAGATGGCAGCACAAGGCCGTACACACACACACAGAAAGTACCGACCTTTATAAGTCAGTGTGCCAAAAGACATCATCCTGTGTACATTGAGAGCTGTGCAACTGGTGCTGTTTTGACCACATGTGTTACCAATCCTGATATTTTATCATGAACAACAAGTTAGAACAAAGAGTAAGCATGAAATTCTGAGTGAACCTGGGCAAATCTGCCACATAGATGTTTGACATGATTCGGCAAGTTTACGGTGATGCTGTAACGAGTCGTTCAAGGTGTTTTGAGTGGCATGCGGGCTTCAAGAGTGGAAGAACATCACTGGAAGACGACGAGAGATCAGGAAGACCTTCAATGAGCTCAACCCCCGAAAATGCTGAAACCATTCAGCAACTTAATCGTTGGAGCACTTCCTCACCCTCCCTACTCGCCACATAACAATAAAGTTTCAATAAGTAAGTAATAAGTGATAAAAGCTAATCTTGAATCTTTTTGGTACCACCTAGCATGTATGGTGGACAAAAGTAAAGATAAAAATGATTTAAAAAAGTTTTAAAAGATTCATTTAATATAATTAAGTATATTTACAAACGTAATTTGTCGTAGTATAATAGAACTAATATGTAAAAGCTATACAAATGCAATATACAGTGAGTACGGAGAGTATTCAGACCCCCTTAAATTTTTCACTCTTTGTTATATTGCAGCCATTTGCTAAAATCATTTAAGTTCATTTTTTTCCTCATTAATGTACACACAGCACCCCATATTGACAGAACACAGAATTGTTGACATTTTTGCAGATTTATTAAAAAAGAAAAACTGAAATATTACTTGGGCCTAAGTATTCAGACCCTTTGCTCAGTATTTAGTAGAAGCACCTTTTGATCTAATACAGGCATGAGTCTTTTTGGGAAAGATGCAAGAAGTTTTTCACACCTGAATTTGGGGATCCTCTGACATTCCCCCTTGCAGATCCTCTCCAATTCTGTCAGGTTGGATGGTAAACGTTGGTGGACAGCCATTTTTAGGTCTCTCCAGAGATGCTCAATTGGGTTTAAATCAGGGCTCTAGCTGGGCCGTTCAAGACAGTCACAGAGTTGTTGTGAAGCCACTCCTTTGTAAGTTTAGCTGTGTGCTCAGGGTCATTGTCTTGTTGGAACGTAAACTTTCGGCCCAGTCTGAGGTCCTGAGCACTCTGGAGAAAGTTTTCGTTCAAGAAATCACTGTACTTGGCCGCATTCATCTTTCCCTTGATTGCAACCAGTCGTCCTGTCCCTGCAGCTGAAAGACACCCCTACAGCATGATGCTGCCACCACCATGCTTCACTGTTGGGACTGTATTCTACAGGTGATGAGCAGTGCCTGGTTTTCTCCACACGTACCGCTTAGAATTAAGGCCAAAAAGTTCTATCTTGGTCTCATCAGACCAGAGAACCTTATTTCTCACCATCTTGGAGTCCTTCAGGTGTTTTTAAATGTGTCTTGCACTGAGGAGAGTCTTCCGTCGGGCCACTCTGCAATAAAGCCCCGACTGGTGGAGGGCTGCAGTGATGGTTGACTTTCTACAAATTTCTCCCGACTGCATCTCTGGAGCTCAGTCACAGTGATATTTGGGTTCTTCTTTACCTCTCTCACCAAGGCTCTTCTCCCCCGATAGCTCAGTTTGGCCGGACGGCCAGCTCTAGG
>JAOVVA010000009.1:25122662-25136930 GCA_028565275.1 Leiocassis micropogon
AGTTATTCACGCGTAGTAAACCGTTGATCGTAAAAGTGCTGCGCTTCCTCCGGCGTGTTGAAAAGGAATGTTTCGTCGTCATGACGAACTCGTAGCCGTGCAGGATGAAGCAGCTGGAATCTCACATTTTTCTGGTACAGCAGCTGTTTGATATTTTTAAACGTAGCGCGTTTAAAAATCGGCAGAGATGTCTGGATAAATCCTTAAAGTCGAGCCCTTGTATTTTGCTTCGTTCTGTCTGGCCCATTTTAGCGCTTTTTCTTTCTCCTGGAATCTGTGAAAGCATATAACCAGTGGCCGCGGAGGTCTGCCTTCCTGTGGCTTTGGACCAAGCGATCGGTGCCCTCGTTCTAGTTCAGGGGGCTTTTCAAAAACGTCTTGACCCATCACTTCCATTAACATCTCGGACACGAACTTGACAGTGGATTGGCCTCTCTCACTGTTCTCTGGGACATTTAAGATCCTGAGATTTGCTCTCCGTGACCAGTTTTCCAAGTCATCAACTCGATCCATGAGCGTCGCGTTTTGTTCTTTTAGAGTTTTAATAGTTTTTTCGGCCGCAGCCAGCGCCGAGAAGTTATCGCTCGCGAGTGTCTCCATGGCACACAGGTGGGTCTGGAAGCTTGCCAACGATTCCGTTAAAGCATTCACCGATGTCTGAAGCGGCATCATGGTCTCTTGAATCAGGGCTGAGATGTCTTCTTCTATCGAAGCTCGTTGCTTTGTTAACTCGTTTATCAGTTGGCTCATTGAGACACCGTCGTTATCCGCTGAGGTTTCTTCAGGTTTCCCTGCGCTCGCCATCTTAGCTAATTTGCTAGCTAGACTGGTTCTCGTTGTTGGCGGGGTATTTACTGCTGCTTTGTGTTTGCTCATCTTGCTGAATCAGTAATTTTGTACTAAGCACTTATTTTACAATTATAAAACGTTTAAACTTAAATTGAATTGTCAACTTATGTATTAGAAAATATCGGGAGCTCTGTCAACACGCGTCTTCACCTCACATTGCCAAACCGAAAGTCAGCCAGCTACTCTTCTGAGAAAACCCATTTCAGCCGCTTGTATTCACGAGCTTGTCTTTTCGGTCATGACCTAACGCTCATGACCATAGGTGAGAGTTGGAACGAAGATTAACCAGTAGATTGAGAGCTTTGCATTTTGGCTCAGCTCTCTTTTCGTCACAACAGTGCGGTAAAGAGACTGCAAACCGCCCCCGCTGCTCCAATTCTCTGGCCAATTAGTCGGGTTCAGGAGTTCCTTAAAGTGCTCTTGCCACTGCCCGATTACATCCTCAGTCGAGGTCAACAGTGTCCCATCCTTGCTGTACACAGCTTGGGTGGTCCCCCGTTTCCCCCTTCTGAGGTGCCGAATGATTTTTTCAGAAGCACCTAGGTGCTGCCCGAAAGTCTTTTTCCATGGATTCTCTAAGCTTCTCCTACACCCGCTGCTTAGCCTCTGCTACCGCTGCGGCTGCTGTCCTTCGACCCACCAGTACCTTACAACTGCTTCTAGAGTCCCCCGGGATAACATCCCTAAAGGACTCCTTTTTCAGTCGGACAGCTTCCCTAACTACAGGTGTCCACCACGCTGTTTGAGGGTTACCGCCCCTTGAGGCACCCAGAACCTTAAGACCACAGCTCACAGCTGCAGCTTCAGCAATAGAAGCTTTGAACAGTGACCACTCTGATTTAATGTCTCCAGGTCCTACAGGGATGCTGGAAAAGCTCCACTGGAGGTGGGAGTTAAACACCTCTTGGACAGCGGCCTCCCCTAGACAAGAAGGAGGAATATTCTGAACTGCTGTTTGGAGCATAAGCACAGACAACAGTGAGAGTTTTCCCCCCCATGGTCCTCAGACGCAGAGAGACGACCCTCTCACCCACTGGAGTAAATTCCAATGTCACGGCACTCAGCCGGGGACTCATGAGTATCCCCACACCCGCCTGGCGCCTCACACCCTGGTCAACTACGGAGAAGAACAAAGTGCAACCCCTATTCAGGAGTATGGATCCAGAGCCGAGGCTGTGCGTCGAGGTAAGCCCCACCAGATCTAACTGATAACGCTCCACCTTCCGCACAAACTCCTGCTCCTTCCCCCACAGAGAAGTGACGTTCCATGTCCCCAGAGCCAGCTTCTTTCGCATAGGTCTGGTCTGTTGAGGCCTTCACCTCTACCCAAATAACAACTCCTTCTGATCAATCAGAATGCAGTAAATCAGCAGAACTCTTGTAAATATACTTAATAATCAATGTCTCTCTTTTTTTTTCTTTTTTTTTCTTTTTCAGCTCTAACACTCCATGCACTATATTTGAGCCTAAAATAAGATTTGTAGCTGTGCTGACCTTTTCATAACTGAGATCACCTCAGATTGAGAAAATTACAGTGCACTTTACAAATGCAATTAAACCTGAAGCGCACCAAAAAATGTCAGAATACGAACCGGGCAAGAAAGGGTAATACAAAACTAATTGAGTAAAAAAAAAAAAAAAACATTTTATGAAGAGAAAAAGAAACATTGTGCTTAATACCAAGGCTTTAGAAAAGAGAAAGTACAAACCCCTGCTCAACTCAATAATCGCAGCATCGTGATGTAGCCGAGCATCTTTTCAGATGCAACACACACACGCTGACACACAGCGCTCGGGGTGAACGAACTGAAATGTAGGACTCATTGAGAGATACTCAGAGTCTAATGGAGCTCTCGGAGGACGACATGAGTGCTATCTCTTCCCCACAGCCTCCACTCAGATGAGTCTCATTAGTGCACGCCCGAGATATTATTCACTCTCCAGATTAGAAAACACGCTGTTCACACAATCATGTCGCACAAATGTGTCTGTTTGCTGCCCCCAGCCATTAAAACTAAAGTCATTGTTAAACAGACGAGAACCTGCCACAGGCTCGTCTACATAATTGAGCTTAAGATGTGTTTTGTGTGCATGTGTGTGTAAATGCGTGTGTACTTGCTTCCTGTTTTTGTAGCGCAAGAAGCTTTCCCTGGAGTTCAATTTGTTAAAAAGGCAATTAAGGAATACAATAGATCTCATCAAGGACACACAGCACCACGCTGAAACACCAAGAGCCGTGGTCCATGTTCGCTTACTGTTCCCCAGTGGGCACGCACCTATTTTAGGATCCAAACCACAGCAGGCGAGCAGACTTAAAGCTGATGCAGTTGAACACCACGGCAGCTCTGTCAGAGTTCAATATCAACAACAGAAGTTGCCGCTCTGTCACACATTTAATGAACTGAGTTTACATTTACACTCTTTGGGGCACGGTTTCAGTTTAGTTCAGGATTCAGAGTTGAAAGTTTCCTCGAATATCTGAAACCTGTGAACATACAACAGACGTACTGTAACCTTCAACGCTAAAAAATGAGGAGTGGCATGCGGGAGGTGTGATGCTATGCGCCGAGGAATTCAAAGGCGTGAATGGAATGGTGCCCTTTATCACCGTACTGAGGACAGCTGTGAGCACACTGCTGGAGCTTCTGCGGCACGTAAACTCTCAAACAGAGCCAGATTTCATGGCCCTGCCGCCGAAGTTTAAAGGCTGCTGTGTTTCATGTCGAGGCGTCCATGTCCAGCCGGAAAAGCCACCCAGGTGAGAAGCTGCCAATGACAGCTGGGAGGGGCCGATTCAGCCGATCAACAAAGGTGCTGTCTGAGAAAGCTCACAGGAGCCCCTGCCCACGCGGACCTACTCTGCCTGCCACCATCGCTCACCAGCCTGTGCCCACATGCCTACAGACGCGCATGTTCTCCCTTTTTCCCTTCCTCCCTCCTTTGAACCCTTTCCTTCCCCATTATTCCCAATAAAACGACCACTTTTCCCTTTTCATAAAACGACCTCACATGCTACGTTCAGTTGTAATTTTGAAACCGTAGCGATTTGTGGAAAGTGAGTACTGGGCTGAACTTAATATCATTTTCAGTTAAGATGTCACATGTATTTGCAGTCTGCTCTGACATCATCCCTTATTACACCCAGAGCGAGAGGAGAAAGGGAATATTAATAATGATCAGGCTTTTGTAAATGACACTGCCTGCACATGTAGTTCCTCTCAGAACTTATTAAACACAGAGTACCTGCCATCATTAGCTCTTCCCTAGTCTCTTAGTCACCCGTCACTGTTTTGTGATTAGTATAAATGTTACAGACATTTTTACAGGATGAGCCTGTGTGTGTGTGTGTGTGTGTGTGTGTGTGTGTGTGTGTGTGTGAGGCATGGTGTAGCAGTAAATCTGCTCAGAGAGAAATGGTGTACGGATCAGAAGCGAAGGTGAAAAAGTAACACCTGTATACTGAGGGTGATGTTAGCATGATGCTAAGTGTGTTAGCATCATGCTAACATCACTGTTCAGAAACATTGATGTTCTAGTGGGTTCTCTTGGTCCCAGTTAATCTTATAACTGCTCTGATATGTCTGGTGGCTGCCGACAGGCTCTTATGATCTTATTTAAGCTGGTTAATGCTGGAAAAACTCTCTTCTAGGACAGGAGACGGCTCTTATAGTTTAGGCACTCGTCCCAGTGTGAGGTTTGTGTGATTAGTAACGGATATTATCGTAAATACGTAGTAAAACACAATGTGCCATGGCTATGTAGCAAAAGAGCTTTACTGATCATTCAAAAGTTTCTGTAGATCAGCAAATCATGATATGTTAAAGCCTCTTAAATGTAGATAAAACATGATTAAAATACACAATGTCACGTTCATTAGAGCAGCAACTTTTTATCAAATGGCTTCCTAATTCCTAATAAAGCAGTTTCTTTATGTTTTTAATCTTTGATCATGAAGCCTGAACTGATAACAGCCAAAGCTGTAATATTTGTGTGTGTGTGTGTGTGTGTGTGTGTGTGTGTGTGTGTCCTATGGTGAAGAGAAATGTGGGTAATTTGAATTTGATACTGATAAAGGGTAGATTTGTCCCTGAAGGCAATTAAAGAGAAGTTTACATCTTCCACTAAACTCCTGCCTCTATGCTTCCTTGAAGGAGGCGTGGCCTCTGTGTGTGTCAGGCTCATGGAAGGAGGCGTGGCCTCTCCCTCTGCTAGTCTCAGTAAAGGAGGCAGGGCTCAGAGTCTGTCAGTCTTAGTAAAGAAGGCGTGGCCTCTGTGTATGTCAGTTTCAGTGAAGGAGGCGTGGCCTCTGTGAGAGTCAGTCTAGTGAAGGAGGTGTGGCCTATTTGGCTGTCAGTTGTAGTGAACGAGGCATGGCCTCTGAGTCTTGGAGCCTATTTGTTTGTCAATCTAGTGGAGAAGGTGTGGCCTCCTTGTCTATCAGTCTCAGTGAAGGAGGCTTGGTCTTTGTGTCTTCCAATCCCAGTGAAGGAGGCGTGGCCTATGTGTATTTCTGTCTCAGTAAAGGAGACTTGACATTTTTCTTCTTATCTTTACACATAATGTTTATTTATTTTTAATAATCATTTAATGTAAAGCATTGTTAGATTTTGGCTTCAAAAGGAAAACCGCTACATAAAAATGATGATGATGATGATGATTATTCCTAATAGTTGTGTGATTGTTCTAAAACTTAGTCTCTTAGGGACTAAGTCTCCAAAAGTAAATTTTAATATAAAGCTCCAAAGAAGAATCAGACCACGCACTCATCTCATCAATTCTCTCTCTCTTTCTCCCGCTCACTCTCTCTCTCTCTTAGTTGAGTTTAGTACAGTGAAAAAAGGAAATGAAAAGGTGCTGATATGAAAGTCTATTCCTGCCATATTTCAGCTCATTCATTAAGCACTGCATAGAGTTTTTGGCTTCAGCTTGACATCTAAAGTTATTACAATAATGAAATGGAGTGTATTAAATGCCTTCTGTGTTATTTTACTGGGATTTATTAGAATTTTTGTTCCTCACCAGAAACACTTCCTTCACCCTAATGCCAGCCCGTGCTTTGTAAAAAGAAAATCCATCTACATTTGTAAAACCAACACTGTTATTATTATTGGTGTATAATTCTTAATATTCAGCTGAATGCATCAGTGTAATGTTTTTTTAATGTAAGAAATAAAAAACACAGTGTCATGCTGTTAATCAGTGACTGTGGTGTAATAAAGAGCTTGTGATGATAACATCTATCCTCCCAACCGTTCATTAGCTAAACACATACAGTAGCTTATCCTGTGTAGGGTCACATGAGCCTGGAGCCTATTCCAGGGAACAACACGGGGTACACAACCCACTGCCGGGCACAGGAACACACATTCACACACCCTATCACATACACATACATGGTGAGAACATGCAAACTTCATACACGCTGGCCAGAGGCGAGATTCGAACCCCCAACCCTGGAAGTGTAAGGCAAAATGTTAACCACTAAGCCGCTGTGTCCCAATGATGACAACATATTCATGATAATTAGATTCTACAATCACTCGTGCTCAGAACCCAACGTTCACATCCTGCAGGCGTCCTGCCACCATAGTTCAGTTTATTAAAGAAATTTATTTAGAGAGCTCTATTAGAGACAATATTGCAGCATAGCATGAGACGCACATGTCTGATTAATTTGGGAAGCGCTACCATATGCATCTGAAGGTCCAAACAAATCAAACCTACAATAACAGTTCTTAAATATCTCATTTATCCGCATCTGGAGCCCAAAGCCAGAATCTCAGACGTCACCAGTTTTATTAGGAAGCACTAAAGACCTTGGCGTGGATTCGATTTGTAATAAAGATTTACTTTTATGTAGCAGCACTGCAGCATTAAGTTTGTTATTCCTCCGCTTGTTTGTCATATTTTAGTCTAGGAAAGCAGACTGAAAATCACTTTTTGCTTATATGCCAAATACAGAACCTTTACACGTTCTGACTTGTTGCTGTGGCGATAAGGGAGATGCCAGAAATCGATGCTTTTTTCTGCTTTTTCAGCACGGTCAGAATAAATGTCGATAGAATTCTCCTGTGTAAAAACTACCAGTTACTTTCACTATATGATGAAACTTTGTCTTGTGCACCAAAAGAAAAAAACAAAGAATAGTTGTTTCACTGGTGGGAAAAAAAAAAAACAAAACTTGAGGATCTGTTAATTATTAAAGCGCACTCACACCAAGCCTTTGCCTTGCGGTTTTCTTTTTAATCATGTCGTCTTTTCTTTTTGCATGAACTATTTCAGAATCCTGCATCGAGAAAATGTTCAAATGACTAGAACTGGTTTAAGGACTGTTCAGTACATTATGACAACCTGGAAGGATAGTGCTGATCTGTCAACTTCATAGAAGAAATGAGCCAAAAAAAACATCATGAATTAGAATGATTAGAGATGACTTAAACGTTTGGTGAAGTTGCATGGTAAAAAAAAAAAATTGGCCAGTAGAAATCAGAGTTATGTTTAGCATTTCTATATACACAACATGATGAGAACTCACAGGATTGGGACTAAACAGCTGTGTGTCCATTAGAAAACCACTTGTTAGGGAGACTCAGAAAGAAGGCTTCAGTTTGCTAGGGAGCAGAAAGACCCGATGAGTCCAAATTGATCCTATTCCAGAACGATGGGCGTGTCAGGGTAAGAAGGAAAGCACATGAAGTGATGCACCCATCATGCATAGTGTCCACTGTACAAGCCTCTGGAGACAGTGTTATGATCTGGGGTTGATCAGTTGCTCAGGTCTAGACTCAGCAACGTTATGTGGCAATAAAATGAAGTCAGCTGACGACCTGAATGTACTGAAACACCAGGTTATCACATCTATGGAGTTTTCCTGATTCCTGAATTCCTGTTGATCCTGATCCTGTGTTTATCTCCTGGTGAGTATGATGACGGGAAATGCCGGGGGTGTGAGCCCACTGCTGGGCAAACGATTCACAGCGTTCAACAATGGTAAAGGAATAAAACACATGACACTAAAGTAGAACAAAAGTTTTTTGTTAGGAAACCAGGAAATACAACTGCTATGATAAAATACCAACTTTTAATTCTAGTAAAAAAGATTTTAAAAGTTAATGCATGAATGTCTATTTTCATAGGAGTGTGGAGCGTGACATCACAAATGAATTCGACCCTGAAAATGGGCTTCCCATTTTTTTTGCCTCAGGCTTTTATCCTTGATAGCATTGAACTAAATGTTATAATTCCTGCTGAAACCCAAAGAAAGCGCCCCTCTATACAAAATTTCTCCTTGTTCATTCAGGAAGGACAAATATAATACTGGCTCTTCAGATTTAACGATTTGCCCACACAGTCACCTTTCCTAAATGACCTTCAGACGTAAATGAAATTTCATTGTGGGTGTAAAACTAATCAGTTATCATTGACGTTCTTGCATATTTAACACCTGTAGGAAGGAGTGTCTCACGCTGCATATTCATACGCATACTCTATTCATTACTCTAAACATGCAAAATAGACAAAACGCACGCTGTTTGCATATGCGTAAATCAATTTTAGTGCTTTTTCTCACGGCAAATGATCAGCTCTTTGTATGTTGCCTGTGAGTGAATAACGAGGAGTCGTGAGCCGTGCTGCTTCCTGTAAAGGATTGTTCTGCTGCTAAAGGTTATGTTGTTTTGCTAACAGCATTCTGTAGACCTGCATGAATAAATCTCTTACATACAGTTAGTGGAGTGAGAGCCAGACTAAAAAAATAACGAAATAAAATAAAACAAACAGTGTGTGAGATGCAGATGAAGTCAGGTGGAGGATTAAAAGGTGAGTCTGAGTCTGGGTCTCGAGCGAAGCAAAACTCTTTAAAAGGTCATTTAATTTAATACTCTACTCCTGCACGTATGTGTGTATATATAGGTGGTAAAAATAGTCACTTTCTGCTTTATCAGAACAAACAGATGAAGCCCAGGAGGACGTGGCTCGTCTCTCGAACATCTCATTTCTTAGTGTGTTGTTTTGTTTACTGCCTAAAGCTCTGCGCGTCTCTCTCTTTGTACTCGCATGAATTATTCAGCGCCTGACCTCCTGAAATTGATGATCTTTAACTTTGTCTGCTTTCATCCACATGCATATACTGTATGTTCATTTATCCGCTGTGGCGTCTCATTACCCGGAGGGACGGAGTATCCGAGATGGTGGTCGGCGTCTCAGCGGGAATGTTTAGTGCCGGATTACCTGACGCCCAGCTCGCCTCCTCCTGAGAAAACTCCTGAATTCTGGATTTGAGTTATTTAGTCAGGGGGTAAAAGCTTTCCAAGAGAGTGGACTGCACACACTGATGATGTTGCAATGTGCACGCATTTGTACACACACACACACACACACACACATTGACCAGCCCCAGTGTGCATTGTATAGATTCATGGCCTGTCAAGAAGCTGCTATTGGAAGCAAAACCATACAAACACACACACACATACACACACACACACAAAGGTCTTACATTCTTTTTGGAACAGTTGTGAGGTTTACACTATTTTATTCTTTTCTGTTCATTTCTTTATAAGTAGTCATAAAGTAGTCATGAGGTTGTGTGTGTGTGTTTGTATGGTGTGTGTGAAATATGATTTCCTGGTTTTCTTACAGTTTAGCCACAAGTTAAATATACACTTCATACAAGCTCAGATATCGGTTTCCTTTATTAAACGCAGTACATATGCAGTGTTTCATATCAAAACCCAATAAAATCCATTTTCAGATTTTCTCTCAATTTTTTAACTCAATCATAAAGATATCTGTAACAAAGTTATTCTTATTGTTGTTGTTGCCAATGACTTGTGTCATTGGTTGTTGCTGCCAATGATGAATATATAATTTTTCAAGCAGCTTTAAAATATGTTTTTTTGTTTTTTTTTAATACGACAGTTAACCACCTTACAATGCAAAATGCAACACGTCCTGTCATGCGCACTCACTCCGCGACCGGCAGTAGGACCCGGAAGTAGTACGGTCGCGACTCAGGAAGCATAAAAGGAGACAAGATGGCGCATCACATCGCTCAATCATTGAGTTGCCCATGCTGGTTCCGACGCTTACCTTCCAAATCATGAGTACTCACCATTTTTGGGTTCTTCCTGACCGAGTGTGTGTTGTTAGAACCCAGATTTATTTGTGTAAACTCTTGCTCTCGCCGCGGGAGAACGCGGCTCTCCGCGAGGCGGCTCCTCTTCCGGCTAGTCTGCCGCCCGTCGCAGCGGCTGCTGCGCTGCAACCCTCCCCTCCTTCTGATGTTTATTTAGCCTTACCGGATAAATGGGATGGCACAGATGGGAAGTGTAGTGTCTTTCTAACCATACTGGATCTTGTGTTTGAGTTTAATTCCACCAGATACTCCACAGACCGGTTGCGCATTGCCCTTCTCATCTCGTTGCTGTCCGGGCAGGCAGCTGGGACCGTTCTCTCCCAGCGAGGTCCAGATCAGAAACTACACCCATGTAGTTTCTTTTCCAAAAAAATTGACCAAACTCAGCAGCGATATGGATCGCGAGCTGCTGGCAATAAAGTGATTTTTTTGGAAACGAGGGTTCACCAGGCGCAGGCCGCAGAGACAGAGCCAGCAGGCGTGCCGCCTGGACGACTCTATGTGCCCAACCCCATAAGAACGGAGGTCCTTCAGTGGGGATATTCATCTCCCCTCTCTGGACATCCGGGCACTCGTCGCACCCTCCAGTTTATTCAGCGCAACTTCTAGTGGCCATCCATCACGAAGGATGTCAACAAGTTCGTCCAGGCGTGCCCAGTGTGCGCCAGGGCAAAAGATACCAACCAGCCGACACCAGGGGAACTTCAACCACTCCCGGTTTCTCGTCGGCCCTGGACGCACATTGCTGTCGACTTCAACATGGGCCTGCCAGTCTCCGAGGGAAAGAACACCCTCCTAACCATCGTCGATCGGTTCGCCAAGGCCGTGCACCTGGTGGTAGTCCGCCTGCATGGGTTCCCGAAGGACATCGTCTCAGACAGGGGGCCCCAGTTCACCGCCAGTTTCTGGAAGGCCTTCTGCCGTCTGATCAATTCCACCTGCAGTCTGTCATCCGGATACCACCCCTAGACTAACGGTCAGACGGAGTGGACCAACCAACAACTGGAGCACTACCTGAGATGCTTCATCGCCGATCGCCAGTGCTCCTGGGCCCGCTACCTTATACTTTATATAAAAAATACCTCATCTGGGCTGAACTTTCCCACAACCTCCACGTCTCATCCGCCACAAATCTGAGTCCATTTGAGGTATGCCACGGTTTCCAACCTTCGATGTTCGACCACCAAGAACCGGAGGTTGATGTACCGTCAGCCCAACAGTTGGTCCGCAGGTGTCGGCGGCTGTGAAACCAAGCAAACCTGGCAATCCAGCACACCGCTACGCCACCCAACATCGCCATCAACACCCTCCGGGACGATTGTACAATGTAGGTGACAAGGTATGGCTCTCAACAAGAAATCTTCACCTCCACATGAATCACGAAAACTTTCACCCAGATTCATCGGCCCCTACCGCATCACCCTCTGGATAAATCCTGTCACCTACCGGCTCCAGCTGCCTGCGGCGCTCCAGATTCACCCCATATTCCACACCTCCCAACTCAAACCCTTCACTTCACTACCTCCCCTATGGTTACACAAGGCAGGGTGCCAGTCCATTACATTACACACACACATACACTCACAATACTGACAATTTGGGATCACCAATTAACCTAATCTGCATGTCTTTGGACTGTGGGAGGAAACTTGTGTACTTGGAGGAAACATACCAAGCTCTTGGAGAACATGCAAACTCCACACACAGTCTTGAGGCAGGAATCAAACCGTCGACCTTGGAGGTGATGTTGTCTTAGATCTGAAAACAAATATGTAATATACATAAATAATTTATACATTTAACAATTTATTAAATAATAATAAATAAATTCCATATAAGGAAAAATATCTACAGCTTCAGTTGTTTGGCCTGCTCTGTATAAACTGTGCAATAAATGGCCTAACACTGACCCTTGAGGTACACCCATTGTACAATTCCCATTAATATTTATAACCTTATTAACTTTAACAAATCACTCCATATTTGATAAATACAAAGTCATCCACAGTACCATTTACAAGTGAAATGTACATACTTTTAAAGTTCATCTTGGTATTTACTTGTTTTTTGGGGGTGGTGGTATACCATCATAACTTCAGATTTAGTTTCAGATTTAGTTCTCCTTTGCTGTCATAAGATGCTTCACTCTTCTGTAACGGCTTTGTGCACAGGGGCATTGTCATGCAGGAACATTATATACAATTGCATGGTTCTGACATTATGATAAAATTTTGGGGAAGAACCACATAGCGGTGATTCTGCTGCATTTGTTCTGCTCAAATATTTGTTTCTCAGAGTTCCTGCTTATTTTGCACCCAGATGAGTGATTACAACTAATCAGGGATAGGAATTTCTATTAAGAGTGTGGGGAGAATTTGCAAAAGAGACTTTGCAACAGTCAAACGTACAAAGACGTCAGCACTAAATAAAATGTATGTAATTTAAAAAATGCATTCTATATAATAAATATGAATTGAATTTACATGTGAATTTAAATATGAATTGAATTTACATGTGCAACATATTATACTTCAGAGCAAATCAAGTATATACAGAAGAATCTCTGAAGGTTGATTCTGAATAGGTCAACATTAATCTCCATTAACCAACATTCTTTCTACGTTGCCTTCATCAACATTCACAAATGAAGATATGTTGGCAATTTTCCGAACCATTTGACAAGACTGATTAAAAAATATTTAATAATAATCAGACAGCCGATATGATAACGCCGCACTGTCAGGTGCGATCAGTCTACATGATTCTGTGATTTACAGTATGTTCTTAATGGGATAGTTTCCCTACTCACCTGTCAATCAAATTCAGAGGGGTGGGGTCAATTGTAACTATGTTTAGTAAGTAGGATTTGTATTTTTTACAGGTTCTATTAGTTTTACACAAGAGTTACACATCATAATTGTTTTTTTTTTATTCACATTTATCTGTATAGTTAATGTTAAGGAGCATCAGTAGTTCCTGTTCTTACATAAATTATAGAAGCTGAACTTCATGAGACACAAAAACACTTTGTCTAGTCCCTAAAACTGGACATTCAGGAAAGAAGGAAAGGAAAACTAAAACATCTTCAGGAAACTAATCAACGCCTGAACAAAAAACAAACATCCTATAAAATAATAAATCTTGGACCTAGCAGTTTTTTGGCTGTTTATTTTTACTGCAGCTGAAGCGAGTCTCTAATGTAGAGGTCTTAAAAAGTTCTGCGCTCAGTGACTACAGTAGAATTGGAGAGCTGTTAAAAATGAGTTATTGTGTTTGCAGTACTGTAGTTGCCTATACCCAATGCCTTTGTGTGTGTGTGTGTGTGTGTGTGTGTGTGTGTGTGTGTGTGTGTGTGTGTGTGTGTTATTTGAAAATGATTTTTGCCATTGACCTTTGTGTCTGGGCTTTGTAAAAGAAGATTAACTAATGACTTCTTGTTAAACATTCCCAATTTTTTTTCCCAGTCCGGGAAAATTAATGATGTAATTAAGCAGCAGGCGACGAGGATGAGGATGCTGTATCATCAGAAAAAAATCTCTCCAAGCTTTTCATTTCCCCTTTGGCTAATTCCGCCCTCCACCTCCGCCTACTTCCTACAATAAAGCCCTGTATACTGTACTTCAATATGAGGAACTTGATAAGCTCTTTATCCCACCCAAAAAATATTTCCCAGTTTAGCAGCTTCTCTACAAACACAAGAACTCATCTCTCGTGTACCCAAATAAATATTTGATATGTTATAATGTTTCCTGTTAAACTAGCTTAAATCTATTGCAATGGATCTAATACTCGGTAAATAAACACACACTGATCTCACTGATCTCCAGAGTACTGCAGTCTAGCAATTCCCTCTCATGAAGAATTCATAAAGACACTAATGAGCGTAGGGATTTAAAGACGTGAAATTATACAAATCGCTTAACCCCTGGTTTATAAATCGAACAAATCTAATCATTAGTCTCTCTTATAATGATGATGATGTTTACGAGCTTGTGAAGTGAAGGTAAATTAGGAACTTTTACTAACCGATGTTCCACACTGTTACTTCATCTTAGTGTTTGGTGGAAACTTCAGTGGTCATAAAAATCTGCTCTATAATTATTATAAACATTATGTACTATCTGTTTTTTTTATTTTTATTATTATTGAAGTACTTCCATTGTATATGTACATGCTTTATATTTTTACTCCACAAAATTCAAAAGCAAAATACAGTGGTGTGAAAAACTATTTGCCCCCTTCCTGATTTCTTATTCTTTTGCATGTTTGTCACACTTAAATGT
>JAOVVA010000009.1:25142771-25154511 GCA_028565275.1 Leiocassis micropogon
GTTTCGTTTCACTGTGTACTAACTGTATATGGTTGAAGTGACAATAAAGCCTACTTGAACTTGAACTTGAACTTGAAGAAACCTCGTATTCTGAAAGTGGTCTTGATCCCAAAGAAACTCTGAATCAGCAGGAATGTGATCCGAATCCGGTCCAGACCAGACCTGAGTAAAGCGGCTCCTGTAGTCAAGCGCTTCGCACGATTTCATGCTTACTGAACACGTCGTCGAGTTAACAAGTTCAGCATGTTGTTTTACATGCTCAGTGTTCACTCTTTTGTTCTGCTCAGTCGACCGGAGGTTGCTTGTCTTCTGTAGGAAGCAGTTCTCGATTTTCAAGTCATTGTTTCGGAGCCCATTTGACATTCTGTTGCCATGGTTTTACTTGGTATGTTGCCCAGATAATCACCACAGTTATGAACATGTGCCAGTTGTGCTATTTATTTCCATGCTTTAGAGCATATTTTGTTTGTATGAATATTCAACAGGAAAGAACACGGATCATCTTCCTGTGTTTATCTTCTCATTAAATCAATGAGCGGCAAGAAGGTTCTCATTTACAGTCATTTGTAATTATTACACTGATAATTCTCACGTGTGAAAAGAAACCGAGTACAAACCGGTCCAGTGATTCAAACTAGCGCTAAGAAACTACTGGTTAGAAGGCGACCTTAGATTTAAATAAATGCTAAAGGTGCAATGCTATTTTTTTTAAGTTTCAAATATGAAAATTGTTTGTTGTGATTAAAGAAAATCAAAACATGTAATCTTTGATATAGTAATTTTTATGTGTGTGAGGAAAATGTCTATTGAATATTTATTGAAGAAGATTCCAGTGTCAGAGCTTTGTAAAAGTAAGCAGTAATGCTGTTTGACAAAATTAAATGTGACTATGTATAGGTAAGAATTATGATATCATGGTTCATTAAAGGGATAGTGCAGGTTTTTCTAGTTGGGTTTAAAGCTAAATTGAAGTGCATATAAAAAATGACAATATGTGTTGGTCGTTATAGGTTTTCTTTCTCTGCACAGAAATGTAAAGTTCATCACCTGGAAACGGGAATACAATGTAAGTAATTGGGGCCAAATTCCACAACCTTCATTCCGTGCAACAATGCATTCCAAAGTTTAGCTGAGACTCCTATGAAGCTTCTGCAATCCCACTGGGCATCTTTAAAAGTTGTGGTGTATTTAGTACAAATTTATCTCTTTTTTCCGCAGAAATAATGGTATGGCTAACCAAAATTATTCTTCATATATTAAGCAAACTTTAATACAATTGTTGAACCAAGACTATGATGCAGCATTTTCATTTTTTCATGTTATATTTTAACCTAAAATTAATAAAAGGGTCAAATGGTTTTTGTATCTTGCAGGAACAATTATTCAAATTTCAGCTCCCACTCCGATTTCGGCCAGAGCGCACGAGCTGAAGCAGATCATTTCACATCCTAAATTCTCTGTGAATATTTCACACCGTCTGCAAAAGAGGAGGAATATATGTAAATTGGGATGTCATTCCACCTCCCAGGCTGTGTGCTTGTGTATGTGTGAGTGTGCGTGCTCGCTCTGTCACTCACACACTCTATATTGGAGCAGAACATTCGGTGCACTTCAGCAGAAGTAAGGGGAGAACAGAGTGCAGCATGAGGCTCAGCCTCGGCTCGCCGTTTTATTCGCCATCCATATTCAGTGTTGTCAGAAACTGTTGTTGTGGCAGCATCAGCATCAAACTCAGCCAGAGATGTCCGGGAGCGAGGGGTTTGTTTAAATGCAATGTCAGGAAGTCATGGAAAACAAAATCGGGAAAGTATACGGTAGGTGGAGGACTGTGGGGCATGATGATGATGATGATTATGGTGCAGTATCTACCAGGAGAGAATTCTTCACCTGAAATCACACTCAACCATCACAGGGGTTTAGTAAAAAAAAATTCAATAAATCTTACAAGGAGTTCATTGCAAGTTTTCCAGATGTTATAAATTTTAAGATGGACTGGAACACTGACTCCGCCCCAGGTCTCCTTGCAAACCACCAGCACCTGATCTTACTAATGGCTTGGCAACTGAATGGTCGCAAATCATCAGCGCCATTCTCCAAAATCTAGCAGTAAAGATAAAATCAATCTGGAACCAGATGCTCAACGCACGCATACAGTATATGATCGTCAAGGGTGCACATACTTTTTACCATATAACCGTGTATGCTAATTTTACCCTTAACAACGACTTCATGGTCCTCTGAAGACAGGAGGTGGTGGTGGTGGTAGGGTTAAAAACAAGATGTTGAAGAATTCCATAACTATATACAGTACATATAAACCAAAGTGGGGCGTGAAAACTTTTGCACTCGGCTGTATATAGAGGAAGATCTTTCCGTCAGCTTTATATACAGCTTTCGGTGAGTAAGCTGCTGATGTCAACCATGATGTCTGTTTCACTGCCTCTAAGGGGTTATGTAGCAAACTTCACTCGACATCCAGTGTCTTGCATAAGTATTCACCCCCCTTGAACTTTTTGTCACGCTTTGTAATATACCGATTTTTTTTTTCTGACAGTGGTAAAGGTGTGATGTGCTCACCGTGATAATACGCCATGTAGCAGCAGGAAGTTTACACATCCTATTTTTACCTGCAGCTGTGGATGATGTGAAAATATTTTTAACCTTTGGACAGGGAAGCCTGTGACGCCAGGCTGTGCAGTCGTGCTGATAGCAGCGCTAGGTTTGGAGCTCTGCTGTTCGCAAGCTCATGAATGTTTAATCAACCTTCTCCTGAAATACGGACTGAACACAAGTTTCAAGCGATAAAGTGAGAAAGGTAATGAAGCACTGGACTTGCTTATATGTAAAATTAACTTATATTAAAGTATGGTGTATATATATATGTTATAATATATTATTCATACAGTGTATGTCCAATAATATCTAATACTAAAGAAGATTATATTTAGGATGATGGATGTCTGAGACCTTAATAAATCATGTTTTTATATTTTCATATCATTAGCTGTTATTGAAGAGCAATACCGGTTCTTTTTATTTATGGGAGTGGTGTGACAATAATGATGGGAAATCTTTCTACATGGAAAGAAACACTATAAAGAGCAGAAAATCAAACTTTTTTTTTTTTGCCCCTTTTATCAGAGGCGTCGCCACGTTGGATCATTTGATCCGCAAGATTCTACACTGGATGCCCTTCCTGTTGCAAACCCTTTTTCCCCACCAGGCTTTTGGCTGGCACTGCATGCAGTAGCTGGCATAAAATGGGGCACAGAGTTAAGGGATTTGCATGAACACCCAACAGGATGCGTGACTTTCTGATTAGAAACCACAGAACCTTCAACCACTTAAATCTCACTAAACTCAACAAAGTCTGTATTTAATATTTGAATAATCCTTTACTCATCTCAGGCACATTTTCCTGATTAATGAGGAAAATTGCCTTTTTTTTTTTTTGTTTTACTTCGTCGTAGTGTCTTCCTTGATGCACTCCAACCCTGACATCCAACAACCCTAGGTTGTGGGTTCAACCCATGCTTGGTCACTTTCTATGGCGTTATATTCCTGCTACTCTTTCTCTTGCACGTTCAAACTTATTTTTGCACAGATCTTGCCTGTGCTCAACGTCACAAAGCTAAGCTTGCTCGATGTGTGACAGCGTTACAACTCTGCCACCATTCCAGCCAACCAAAGACTATAAGAGGGTCAATTCTAGCCAATCAGAAACTGTAAGAGAACACATTCTGATTGCTCCACTTCTGGTTTTGTCTTAAGCTGCTAGTACACTTCATCATTGCATTCATTAGTTTATTTTGTTATTATTTTATTTTCATTAGCATAGGGTGAATTCCATGGTGTTTGTTAGGTAGTTTGAAATTAAATACATCTTTTAATCTGTAAAATGAATTGTATTATAAATGTGTTATTGCTAAATATTATTTACTTCAGTTCTAGTATGAAGCTTCATAGCTTTCACCTGGTTTTCAGAGTCTCTGTGTAACAGCTACAATCAACACCAGATTTGATCTAATACAGTATATTTCAATAATAACTATAAATCCGTGTCTTTGTTTAGACGACAGTTTATATTTTTGTTTTGTGTGTTTGTCAGAAACTGATGGAGATCAGAGGGTATAAACAGAGCTCACTGTAGGTATTATATTTTAAAATATCAGTCTTTTTTGTGACATGCAGCATAGTTCATTAGTGACTTTAACAAAGCCTGACTTTGTGTTATTCTAAAATATAAAGTTTTTTTAAGAGATGTGTCTATAAAATGGTAAAGAGCTGATGGTGACAGCGGTGTAGTGATTAGCACTGTCGCCTTGCACCTTCAGGGTCCGGGTTCTGTGTGCATGGAGTTTGTATGTTCTCCCTGTGCTTGGTGGGTTTCCTCCGGGTGCTCCAGTTTCCTCCCTGTAGTGTGTGAATGAGTGTGTGTGTGTGCGCCCTGTGATGGACTGGCACTCTGTCTAGGGTGTACCCCACCCTAAGTCTCCTGTGACCCTTTATACCCCGTATACAGGATAAAGCGGTGAATGAGTATTTATTATATAATAAACCTCTTTCTTTTTTGACATTTAAATATTTTTCTGTAAATGCCATGAAATAAATGTCTTTCACATAATTAAAATTTTTAAATGTCACCTGGTTTCCTTTTCTGAAGTTTCACTGCTTCAAACATTTTGTTTATTTAGATTTATTATCACTGCAGACGTTTTGAGAGCTGATATCTGACTACAGACCATTCGTTTGTGTCATTGTGTCTGCTTTGCTATGAGGCATGATGATGCGACAACTTAATTGTCAAAGTACAACTTTTATTATGTGAGAAAGTCATATTTAACTAGCGAGGGTTTAGATATTTTAGATTTAGCCTTAACTGTACCCAGTGCGGTCGGGGCGTAGCCCACAGAGTATATTTTGTGCAGTGTATACATTTCAAAAATGGCTTATGGATGTGTCACTTTATCAAAAATGCTTTGCTTTTATAGTAGTTTTATTACAGCAACCATAGTTGATTTTTCTATTGGGACATCAACTGAACTAAGGCACTTGACAAATAAATTTTAATTTTATTGTAAGGAAAAATGTTATATTTTGTGATTACGGTAATAAAATAAATTGTAACAAATTATTACAGTGATTACATGGTACCAAATTGCAATTTTGAAAATTTATTGTATGTTATTAGATAATATTGTAAAAAATAAATGTTTAATATAACTATTATACAGGCATAGTGGTAGCCACGCACCTCCAGGGTCTGGGTTCGATTCCCGCCTCTGTGTCTGTGTGCATGGAGTTTGCATGTTCTCCCACATCCTGGTGGGTTTCCTTTGGGTACTCCGGTTTCCTCCCACAGTCCAAAGACATGCCGATTAGGCTAATTGGCGTTGACAATTTTCCCATAGTGTGCGTCCTAAGTCCCCTGGGATAGGCTCCAGCCCACACAGACAGACAGGCAGACAGTCAGTCAGTCAGTCAGTCAGTGAACTATAATAGAAAAATTAGTTCTGACCGAGCAATCTGATTGGATGAGAGTGGAGATAATGGACAGTTACAGCACTGGGACGTGCCCTTGAAAATGTTTCTCTGTCATTTGGCTAAAATACTGTATATTCATACCTCCTTAAAGTGTGATAAAAATATTTTGAATTCTGATCAAATCTTTTTTGCCTGAGTTGCCCTGCTGTGTGAACATAATCAGTCAACATTTGTAGTTAAGGATGTCAGTTCCACCATTTCAGATTTAGATTCATGGACTTTAAGATGCTCGGTATTGTCATGCAGATCTTGTCACCTTGTTTACATCCGATTTCAAGGCATTTCAAGTGTTTATGGAGTGTGTATTAAGATCGTACTCAGAGCACTGATGCATCTGCGTTCTGCTGAATCAAGGGCTCGTGCTCGCTCCATTATTCGGGTGTTTCACGGCTTTTTCGGTATCATCCTCCGGAGATGGGCATCTTGTCCCTGCGCCTGTCTGTGATCCCATCCAAAACCACTCACGGGTTCTCCGGCCTCTGATAGAAAGCGTTCAGTTCTCATCGTCTGTCCAGTTGTATAACGAATGAGCACAAACATGTTCAGGTATATTAGGTAAAAATTGTACACTTCAGCATTTGAAATATTGTTTGCTGTAAGGTACGCTGCAGTCATACACACCTTTATCAACTTAGGTGTTCCATTGATCTGAGCAGGAAAAAAAAAACTTTTTTTAATTAAAAATTCATCAGTTTGCTCCAGTAAATAAGTGAATAAACAAAGGAATGAAACACAGCAACACATTTCAAAATATATCCTGAGGTTTAGGTGCTATAGGTCAAAGAGCTCTCCTGTCTCATAAATAGATGGAAACTGTGGTTTGTTTGTTTTTTTACTCTTTACTTTGTGGATTATAGAGAAAACTGCAGTGTTTTTTCTATAATATTGTCTATTAAAGTAGTTGTAGTTTTCACTTAATATACTATAGTTGAAAAAGTTAGCACAAAAAAAAAACTTGGAAGTAGAAAATATCGTCTGACACAACTGATACAAAAGAACTGTTTTTTTTTTTTAGGTAAGATAGGAGTGTGTTATTCAAGTCTAAAACTGAAAAAGAAGGTGTTAATTATGTAGATTGTTGTGCAGTTAGTAATATTCCAGTTTTGGAATTGTGGCTTAACTAAAAAACAAACAAAAAAAATTACAAAAAAAAAGAGATGGGGGTTAAAGTAAAAGAGGAAAAATTCACATACTTAAGTTTTCTAACATGTAGGAAACTACTGTACAGGAGGTGGCATTGCGGAGTAGAGATTAGCACTCTGGCCTCTCACTGTAGCCAGGGTCCTGCCTTTGGGCTCTTTGCATAGAATTTGCATGTTTTCGGTGGGGTTCCTTTGGGTACTCCAGTTTCCTCACAAGCAGAGGACACAGAGTAGACTATTTGGCATTTCCAAATCGCCCACCCAGGGTGTATCCTGCTTTGTGCCCCGAGTCCTCCGATAGGCTCCAGGCCTCCCCTGATGTTGTACAGGATAAGCGGTGTATTGTACAAGATTAAAAGAGGCAATACACAAAGTGTGCTACTTTTTCACTAGTTCTTTTCTTCCCTCCATCTCGGAGGAAGAGAAAAAAACTCTTAGCTTGAAAATCACTCTCACTCTCTCATCGCCCATACTGCTTTATCCTGTGTACAGGGTCGCGGGGGGCCTGGATCCTATCCCAGAAGACTTAGGACACGAGGCGAGATACACATACATACACACACCCGCTCATTTGAACACTACGGGCAATTTGGAACCGCCAATTAGCCTAATCTTTATGTCTTGACCGGGGTGCCAACAAACCAATCACACTCAAAGACTCGAGGCGGGAATCAAACCCAGGACCTGAAAGGCGACAGTGCTAACCACTCAGCCACTATGCCGTCTACCTGTGATCTGTTTATAGCAAAATCTTAAGAGCAACTATAACACATTAAAAATGTGCATTAATAGAAAGCTTGGATTTGGAGCGCTGTACTGTTGTTATAAAATAACAGTCATGCTTCACCTTTTATAAAAGTAGCACATTTCTTCTGATTGCTGCATGCTAGCATACAATTTACTACTTAGCATTGTAATTATAAGTGTTTGTTTAACTTTCAGTATGCTTAAAACCTAACATCTGGATGCAATCATACTTTGTGATTCCAAAAAACAAAAACACGAAATGATGAGGGAGTGTTTCAGAAACCTGTCTCTCTCTCTTTAGACCACCTGTTTTTGAGCAGTTCCGGAGACATGAGCTTGAAAACCTAAGTAAGTGGCTTCAACTGAAACGAAATCAATCCCCAAATCGAGCGTTAGGAGATGCGCATCCCAGGGCAGATTGAGCAATCGGAGGGAATCAGAACTCGCTCGGGCTGACATGGATCAAGCTTGGCACCTCTAATTCAGAATGTAATTAAGGGCAGGAAATGATGTAATCAAGGCAGCTGCTGTCACCTTTCATTCCTCGGAGCCTGTCGCTTGATGCCTCAGAGCTTCTGAGACTTACTAGAGTGTTCACAAACGTGTTTAGGAGACAGACAGAATCAGTATCTTTATTTGAACCTGGCTTATTATCAAAGTGTGCATTCAGAAATGATTGATGTTCAAAATCCGGTGACAGTCTCTGATAACTCGAGCGAGGATTCAAACGAGCAGGATGGATCAAAGTTCTGTCAAGTCACAAAGCTTCGAGCCTTCGCTGCTCACCGCGGTTGGTCTGTAAGCTTAAACATAAACACTTATCTCCTTAAACCAACTGGGTCTGGAAGTCTGAATAGGTCTTTAAAGGCTTAGTAAGCAGTGGATTAGATTTTTGATTTTTTTTTTTTTTTGATAATTTTTTTTATTTTGAGGTTATAATCATATCATGCAACGGAAGCACTCTCACCACTATAAACCTGCATTATCAGAATATGATCGTAAGGTCTGTAATTTTGTGATCACAAATACTGATGTCGCAATATATTTTTGCACATTTTTTAATTAATTTATTTATTTATTTTCATTTAAACCTTGTCATAAACAATCTGTCCTCCTGTCTTTAAAAACCCTCTAGCTGCATTTGAATTTACACCAGTCTTTTATTTCTGATGCCACGATTTACCTACAGAGATCACAGGGTTGAGCGTTATTTAGACACACAAGGATTAAACATGGCTTAGTGGGATGTCTTAATTACATGCTATTTAACCGTGGACTTATAGGGCATGTTACATAAAATCTTCCAGTTTAGAAAACTGTAGCTGAGACAAACTACATCAAATAAATTAAAAGGACAAGAAATGCTGAAAAAAAAATGAGTATAAAAGAGTTCACATTAGGTGTAACATATGCAGTATAAGCTCAGGTTAAATGGCAACAATCCTGCGTAAGTATGTTCTTACTTTGAAAAAAAAAACAGGAGGTCAAGGAGAATGCAGTATAAAAAATGGTGGCTGCATTCCTGGAATTATTTTTCCTGGTAGCGGGCTAATTGATTTTTACTTTCAGTGGACATTCCTTCCTTCCTTCGTTCCTTCTTTCTTTCTTTCATTCACCCGCCATTCTGGTAGCTTTGTAAAAACACTATTTAGGAAAAGTAGGTTATTATTATTAATTATGATTATAATGTTTGTCTTTTGAGTTCCTTGTAAATATTTAACAGATCTGCCAAAACTGGTTATAGCACTTAAGCTCAAACATCAATTTCCACATTTTAAACGCAGGAAAGACAACACATTCTGTATCAGATATGCATGATTTTGGCTTTAAGCCATTTTTTTCTGTCATTACCTAAAAATTAATTTAGTCTTTTTAATTCATTATTTATTTAATAAGCTGCAAAATAAAGTTTGTGAAAGCATATCGTTAAACAGAAACAAATTTGCAGTGAGTAATAATTACTACTTGGACTTTTCATGAAGCAATTTTTGGCAATTTATTACAGTATATTATACTACAAGGTGTGTTTAAGTCTAACTAGAACTTGTGATGAAATTTCTGGTCAACAAAAGGACGATTGACATTTACAGAGACTTTAAGCACAATACAGTGATAAGACACTTAGCCGCAGTAAAACATTTGAGCAGTGCAAACATTTTAAAGAAGGCCAGTCGTTCCTATGAATATTGAACGAGTGGGATGTGTTTATGGTAGCTATGCACACAATCATTCACCAACACCACTGTCCACCACGCATCGCCTGTACAGGCCCGACCTCGCTCCGAACCCTTTCCACATGTTTGGGTTATTAAAGGAGTTCCTGGGAGGTCAGAGTTTCAGATGTGAAGCATGTGATCATGCATACTGAAAAATCTTTCTACCTTGATGGTGTCCAAGCACTAATGAAACTCTGGGATACTGTTAAGTGCATTAGTGTAGCAGGGGATTATATAAAGCAATAAAGGGAGTTTTTACTTTCATAAGCGTGTTCTGTTATTATGCACAAAAAAGTCCCGCTTTGACTCGAACACCCCTCATTTATATTGTTAGATGTTTATTTAAATACTGTTCATTTATATAGATCATCATGTTAGTCAGATCATGTTTATCTCTCGCAGATTTGTCTGAGGAACATTGGAGGTGTGAGCTACACTCAGGAGAAAAAGGAAATTCGCAGGTGTATAAAACCATCTCTAAATACAATGACTTTCTCGCATACATATTGAAGTAAGTTTGTAACTAAAATCACCAGTTGTGATATTGTGATAAAAAGCATTTGTCTGAGATTCTAAAAAGGAAATGAAAGGGTTGAGCTCAATGGTCTTAACTGTAAAGGCTCACTGGTTTGATATCTACTTCCAATGTGGCTTTAAGGACTGCTTACACAGGCTTTGGAAATGAACAAAAAGTGAAAAAACAAAAAGTGAAGGTTCAAAATGTAGTTTAGAACGCTGAGATGTGTGGCATCAAGGTTCACTGTGTCTATACATCAAGCAAATGTTTGTGGGGTAAAGCGAGTCTAGTGGAAAACAACGTTCATTCAAAAATCCCATTAGCGCTCGGGTGGAACTGCCACCTCGATCCGGGCTGATGGGCGTTGTTCGGCTTTTCCGCTCTGTTTGAAAAGCATCCTTGTTTCTGTATCATTTTGTCTAGGAGAAAATGTCACAGGCGGCCCTGTCACAGCGGAGGGCTAGTTAGAATTTAGATGGAAAGTGAGAAGATGGAGGACAGAAAGGCTGAGTAAAAGATGAAAGATAGCCCTTTGATAGAAGCATCAAAAGAGAAAAATCCATGGATTCGACTTGAGATGGAGCTGGCAGGGCCTTACACGCTTGTGCTTTATTATTATTAGTACTATTATTATTCTTTTATTTCTTGAACCTCAACTAGCAATTCACTAATTTGCTTCCAGGAAATTTTTTAAATCTTAAGCTCCTCTCATCTTTTCTTTCCTTTCATCATTTAAGTGTGATATTTCCTTCACTGCATTATCATCCTATTAATGCGTTTTCTTATTCATGGGTTTCTGGCACACAGCAGGAGCTTGTTTTATCACTCGTCTTCTGTTAGGTGCCGTAGCTTAGCACAGAGCACGCGTTCGCATACATCTCCATCCATTACAGTCATCATGCTCATACACACATACACACACTTTAAAACAAGTCCCATTAACAATTTCCCTGCTTAAATGGAGACATAATTAAAAAATTTATTACACCTTCAATCCCTGTAGTCTTTTCTAACTTTATAATATGAAAGAGGAGTGTGTATGAGGTGTGTGCAAGGTGACTTGTTAATTATCTTTCGTTTAAGTGGCAAAAGCCATCAAAGTAAAAGGATGTTAAATAATAAGAAATAGATTTATGCATTTTATGGTTTCAGGTTGAACTTAATTAGAGGATTATGTTCTATTATTCTCAGAGAGTTGGGAAGGTGGAATAGTGGTCTATTTCCAGGGTTGGGGAATTTAAATCTCGCCTCCGGTGTTTGTGTGTGTGTGTGTCTGTGTGTGTGTGTGTGTGTCTGAGTGTGCTTGTGTGTGTTTGTGTGTGTTTGTGTGTGTGTGTGTGTGTGGAGTATACATGATCAATCAGTGCCATATTTTTTTTCTTTTCATTCTTATGTACATATTTTTGGGATTAGTCCTCTAAAAATTATGAAGAAAAACATCAGTGTTTAATCTGCAGTGTTAATTTTTTTATGTAACAGAAGATTTTGATTCCTCAAAATATTGAAATAGTACTACGCCTACTACTACTACTACTAATACTACTACTACTACTACAACAACTAATACTAATAAT
>JAOVVA010000009.1:25175288-25185961 GCA_028565275.1 Leiocassis micropogon
TAATATATATATTTTATATATTTTTTAGATATATATATATATTTTTTTTTAATATATATATATATATATATATATATAAGAAAAAAAAACATATTGACGCACATGAATGGCGTAATCGCTGGGAGCGTTTCCCGAAAGATGCCGCCGGCGCGTGTTGATGGCGTCACGGCAGGGCGGGGTTGCGCCATTTTGAATGTGGATAGTGGAGTGTGGGAGGAAAGGGCTGAAGGAGGAGTGTGGGACTGGGGTTCAGAGGGAAAAAATAAAGCGAACAGAATACACCCTCGGTTTATCATCAAGTAGAGACTTCGGTTTATTTAATTTAATTAATTTTTTTTGCAATAACTCAAACATCGGGAAAGTTATCAGGAGCCGCCGCTGAGATTCCCTCCCTCTCCCTCTCTCTGTCTCTCTCTCGCCATGGCAGGTAACTTCGCTAAGCTAACTGCTAGCCTGCATGAGCGTCATGCTAGCTCATTAGTGCATCGATTCCTGTATCAGTGCAGTGTGTTTAAAACCTGACCGCGTTATATACATCTCCGTATTGCACGGACAGTTTCCTAGCATCACATGCTAATGATTCAGAAACGGAAACACACTGGGCTCGTGCGTGTAGCCTAGCATGCTAGCATCCTCCTTTTTTCTCCCTCCCGTTTCGCTCAAACTTTTTTACTTTCATATTTGTTTTTAATATTTTAATGTTTTTACTTATTACGGTTAGTTGCTTATACGCATTATGCACTAAATAAGCAGATACAAACAAATTTGCTAGCTTGTTCTTATTCCCTACCTGTTTTCAGAGCTGACCAGACACCCTGATCTGATTGGTTAAAACCATCCCGCCTCCTGTGCACTGATTGGTTTGCTGGTACGCTGAATGGAACGTGTTAGCCAATCATGTCACAGGAGGCGGGATTTTGAGGCGGAATATAGGTAGGGATTAAGAGCGCGGCTTTGCTAGCTCGACTGCATGTAGAGCACGCGCGTTCTTCCTTTCTTTCTTAATTTAATAAATTTGCCGGTTTTTCGCAGATAATATTGACTTTAAAAAATCATTTTATTTAACTAATAAGATGATATGGGTTTATAGCTTTATATTCCACGTAGCTAATGAACTTTAATAAGCATTTGCAGAGTCATGTGCAGTGAAAATATAGAAAATTTATCTTTGTGCACAGAGCAATATGTGAGGTCTATTTAGATTAAAGATACTTTTAGATTAAAGCTATTTATTTAGCACTTTTTCAGACTATTTCCTGATTATTATTTTCAATAAGTGTATTTTATTTATCATTTTAGTAAAATTCTTTCATTTATTTAAATGTTTTGTGTCTGGATTGATAAATGCACACAAAATTATCTTTATAATTTTGGGGGGAAACGTTTGTGCACCCCATGTTTACTGTAGTGTGTTGAATAAACTAAAAATTTAATTATTACAATTATTTTAAAACATAATTGCAACTGGACCCCAAAGCTGCTCAACCGAACCATATAATTCACATTTTATTTATTTATTTTATATAGCAATTTGTATCCTGTTAAAGAATGAATCCAAGCACCCAAGGGTGCACAAACTTTTGTACACAGCTATACTTTAGTTTATAGCTGTGAGGAAACACTTCAAACCTCGTGTTTTCTCTTGGTTTGATCGAGTCGTGCTGTAATTTTTTTTTTATTATTAGAAAATATTTCTTTTAAATTAAGACTAAATAAAAAATCTTATTTATTATTATTATAATAGTAATTATTATTATGTGTATTATTATTATTTAGTTGCCTGTAGGGTGCCTTTGAGATTTAACCTTATTGTTCATTTAATTTATTACTAATTATTAAGTCAAATATAATCATTAAGATTTGGAATTCAAATCATGTTGATTTTATTTTAATTATCTTTATTTCATAAAAGACAATCTTCTTGTTTTTCTGTTTCATAATAAATTTAACTGCTTGTATTTAGGCTTTAGCGTTTCTTCTTTTTTTTATTGAATTAGCATTATATTTGCAGGACATGTTCAACAGCATGCCTGTCTTTTTGAAGAATATTGCAGATATTAGTTTTTCCTTTTATCTTTTAAGATGTATTCAGCTTTATTCTGTTACTTCAGGGAGCTATAATAAACAGCTATAATAAAATAAAATATTAATTTGAACAGCTGAATGTTGAAATGCTAAAATATTTATTTTGGTAAATGAATTTGTATAATGTGACAAAAAAAGGTGTAAAATAACAATCTCAAATATTTGCGAAAGGTGCATGTGGTCATGTGAATAGGGCTTGTTATAATAACAGAGTCGATACGATGTACAAATTCAACTTGTATTTGTAACGTACAAAACCACACACAGTACGATGTGCAGTGAAATGCTTACTGCGAAGGATGATTAGAACAGGATGAAAGAATAGAACAGGAAAATTGCACTAGATGAATACAATTAAACTAAAGATAGAATTTCAAAATGAAAATGTAAAAGTTTGGAATGAAATTGTAACAAATGTAAAGATGTCCAAATAAAACAGAACAAAAATAAAAGATATGAATTTTATATACATACTCAAAGTGCGCATTTTAAGCACAAAATAAAACTTTAGCATTTCTGCTTCGTAGAGCATCGATCGATCGGCCGGAAACGAATGCATTCGCTCGCTCGTTTGGATACCGCGAGCTTGAATCCCGCTACAGCCATCTATAGGCAGGAGCTCTCTCTGTGTGGATCATAGCCAATCGGGCACGTCTGTGATGTTTTCCCTTCCATCATTTAATAAAGAAAAGCTCTGATCAGTGACCTTGTGCAGTTTTGGGGGGGAAATGTCAGTTATTCGATAGTTCATGTTTTATTATAAACATTAGGGATGTGAGAAACAAAATAAATTCAGTGATGTATCGATGTGATTCCTCTTTTGTGTGACTGACATAGATTTTTTTAAATATGCATTTTATGTTTTTAATGTTTGTATTGGAGATGGTGAAAAGTAGTCGTTCCTCTATGATCCTGCTATAAACTATTTAGGCAGCATGGCGTCTTCATGCTGAAAGCATTAAACATTAAAAGTGTCAGTGACATCATCTGGATGCTAATTATTACTTCAAAAAGCAGAATATTACCTAAAATAAAAGAGTAAATGAGGTAATCATCATGATTTGCCTTTTTCAGACACTACATGCTTAATCACCACGACCTCTCTCTTTTCTTTTAAACCAAGTAAAAGAAAAAAATGCTTTTATTTTTTTTAATCTGCTTTATCCTCTTTACTCTTTCATTCAGTGTGTTTGTAAAGACGACTGAAATCCACCCTGACACCGTCCTTTTTATAGTGCAGCCGCACATCCTGCTTTTTTTTCCCCCCGCCGCCTTGTGCGTCAATGCCTTTACGTTGTCCCAGTGCAATCAGCAGAGCTCTGGGTGGAATGTATCTCAGACAGGAAGTGTCTTTGTTCGTTCGTTACGGTGCTGCAACGTGATTGGACGTTTGGATGATTACATCAGCGTGCAGCCGTTCCTGATAAAGTGGACAGGGAACACAGTTTATATCAGCATGACTGAGTTAAGCACTAGTCAGGACGTGAAGACTCCTCCACCTGTCTGCGGATTGGTGCGTTTGCGGATGTGGGCGGAGTCTTAATTTGTGTGTTTTGTGGCTGCAGGTGCCGGAGGCGGGGGCAATGACGTGCAGTGGTGCTTCTCGCAGGTCAAAGGAGCGATCGATGATGACGTAGCTGAAGGTGAGTACGTTTATTTTTCTCTTCCCTCAGATGATGTGAAGAAGAAATAATTTTACGTAAAAAAAAAAATAATTTTAGTAAAAAAAAAAGTAGCTCGAACCACGCTAAAATTTTTCTCGCCAAATTTATAGAATTTTATGAAACGCTGAGTTTTTGCCAGTTTCTGCCACGGCTTTTTTGCGTATGGTGACGCCCACAAAACTCCATAAAAGGAATGCACTTGTGATGATGTGTTGAATAATTAATTACAATTAGAGAAATTTCATGAGTACCATCCTCATAGTGTAAACGCTCAGACGAATTATCAAGCACATCATTTCTACTCGTCCTGACCTGCCTCACATTCAATGCGCACCATTTATCTCCTATGGTTTCAAGACCGTAAGGAAGAAAGTGTGTGTGTGTGTGTAATCCGATTGTGAAAGAAGGAAGACGTGAATCCTGCCTCGTCATGTTTCCAGACAACTTTGCTATCGGTGTAACACAATGGTTTCGTTTTTTTTATTTTTGCTTTTCTTTTTTTTTTTTTCGCCTGAAAGATGTTTTGTTTTTCTTTGCTGCGTGGGACACACGCGCACACACACAGAGAGAGAGGATGTTAAATAAAGACGAGGACGGATCTAACACATTATTTCATGCTTATAGGGAAGCTCATGGGGGCACAAACTTTTGAGTTTACTCCTGGCTGCATGGAAACTTTGGTTTTTACACCAGAGGGGTTTATCTATCTACTTCCCAGTCCTCTGATGGGCGTCCAGGTGTCGGATATAATTGCACACAGGTTAGAATGAGACTCTTAAGACACCAAAGCCCCGCCCACTTCAGCCAGAAATACAACTGAGATGTGTTTAGATGCATGTTCATGTTACCAGATTTAAATCTTAAGTTTTTATTAGATTTGCATCATGGGGGTTCTTAAAGATGTTAGGGCGTGGAGGGGGCGGAGATTAAATACGCACGCTTAAAGACGCCGGGGCGTTGAGGGCACGCTTAAAGACGCCGAAGATGAAAGTCAGTCAGTCAGACCAAACTAGAACCAGGAAGTAACCACACCATGGTGCAGCAGAAGTCAGGACCAGACTACTGTATCTGTAAGAGTATCAGAGGTGGATCTCTGGCTTGCGCTTTAATTTTCCGTCGCCTTCGCGCTCGCACCCTCGAAATCTCCTGGGATTCTGCAGCGAGTCTGAGAAAGTCAGAGATGAACCTGCAAACATTCATTCATTCATTCATTCATTCATTTTGTGCTCATTGTTCACAGAATGAAAGAGTGAATAAAAAACAATTGATAGTTGCTGGCTTTACATTTAATTTTTAATTAATTGTTTTAATTTGTAGTTTAATTACATTTTTATTTAAATATCCTTTTCCTCATTCTTTTTATCTTTTAAAAATAATTACATTTAATAATTAAATTTAGTGCAGCATCATTCCTGAAGCTTGCACACATTTTCATGGCCGCACACACACACACACACACACACACACACACACACTCCACAGTGGTTCGTCCCATGGCTATTATTCCTACTTTGAAAAGGTGGATGTCCTTTTGTGCTGCATGAACTCTCTCTCTTTCTCTTTTTTTCTCTCACACACTTATAGAGAGGCCTCAGGGAGCTCAAGCTCCCACACAAAAGCTTCACACACACACACACTCACTCTCTCTATCGCCTCGTATTATTGTTATTGTGCATCAGCGATCAGCCGAGGGTTAAAGCGTGACTCAGTCTCCAGCGAGGGAGCGAGACTCAGACACACTTGTGCGCACACGCGCACACACACACCTATTTTAGAGCAGCGTGGGAGTGTGTTCACCGTGTGCTGATATTCATCTCTCATTTCACCATAACTCCTGGTTTATACCGCCGCCGTGTTGATCATCACGTTTATCACCAGACGGCGTTTTTGACGGCTCATCAAACGTGTTTTTAATAAAAAAACGTCCATGATTGTATAACACGCATAAATTATCCTTCTGTTATTAAGTGTGTGTTTGTTTGTGCACACGTTGGTCTGACCAGTTTTGTGTGTGTGGTTTTTTTTTTTCTTTCTTTTTTCCCCCGGCAGCTGATATCATCTCCACTGTGGAGTTCAACCACTCAGGGGAGCTGTTAGCCACCGGAGACAAAGGCGGACGTGTCGTCATCTTCCAGCAAGACATCGAGGTATCGGCTCAAGCTTTCCCATCATTCATCGCTCCATGCCCCGTATTAGCCACGTCCAGCCGTTTCGGCGGGCTCTGCCAGCTCTCACACATTTGCAGTCAGCAGTTTTACATCGGGTTCGAGTTATCGCTTAAAACTGCACCCGGAATTTTTGTCTCGGGATGAAAGCAGCGGACGAGCCAATCGCCAAGGAAGTCTGGTCCGATTAACGGTCGCCCCTTAAAACGTACCGCGTCCTCGGTGTCTGCCGAGGTGGGCGGAGAATTACGCAAGTGTTGAGTTTACTGTTTATCTATAACGCTGTTTAGCTGGCATCGCTAAATCCTTTTTTTCTTCCAGGTGGGCGTGGCTATATAATTTATTCAACATAGCCAATTCACGTGATTTGCATTTTTACCTCGTTATAAACAGTGTATGGGAGAAACATAAATGAAAGCGCGTCACAGCATGGCTTACTTCAAGAAAAGGAAAGTAGACTATGAGAACTGAGGAACCTTCAAAGATGAACAGACGGATCAACGTGCATTTATTCTTCCTACAGGAAGTTTAAATCCACTTTGTCTCACACGTTCCAGAAAAGCAGTAATATGAAGCGCCACCGTGAGATAAAACACGAGTCGTTAGAGCAGATGTATCTGCAGCAGTCCGAGGTGAGGGCGTGTAACATACTTGAACCGAGAGCGCGGTATGAAGGACATTTACAGACAAGTAGCCTGCAGATGAAGATTGATTGATTGATTGATTGATTAATGATCGTTGTTTGTATTAATGCTTGTACAGACACAAGGAAATATACACAGCCATCAAGTTCAGACTGTCCACATGTTTAACACAGTTACTGAAAATTGACAATAAATATCACTGAAATGCTGAGGAGATTTAAAACTTTTTTTTTTTAATAGACCTTTAGAGTTCTTCTTTATACGCCCTCAAGTTTAGTTTACATAAAAAAAGAGGGGTAGGGGGGCCACCTTGTGGTAGTATTTGGCATCACCGACCATACTGCCGCATTCAACCCCATTCCTTGTTAGTTACAGCCTGTAAACATGAAAGTATTCTGTATGAAATACTCAATAAAAAAAAAAAAGGAATTTTAAACATCTGAACTGGCCCAGAATTTCACAATTTGTCCATTCTTCATTCTTATTTGTGATTGAAGGGGAATAAAACGTGAGTCTGGTGTATTAAATATGCTAAAAAAATTATATATGCAACAATTTCTTTTATGTCTAAAGGTGCAATAAATGTTGCGATGGAGAAATAGAATTTTCGGACTGTATTATTAAATTTTCAGGCTGTACATTAATATACAGTGCACGTAGCGCACAGGACGAGCAAACGGTAAAGTGGTGTCTCTGTGTTCATCTGAGAGGGTCTCGGGGTTTTCGCATCCACAAAACGGTGGCGGAATCAGCATGAATGATGGAACATACGATGGATTTGAAATATGTACATTACAATACATTTGAAGTATGTAGTATTTTGCCTAGCGTTTAACCGAACCCCTCTCTGTCCTCGTGTCCTTGCGAATTCTCCAGAACAAGGCCCAGTGCCGCAGCGACTACAACGTTTACAGCACGTTCCAGAGCCACGAGCCTGAATTCGACTACCTGAAAAGTCTGGAGATCGAAGAGAAGATCAACAAGATCCGCTGGCTGCCGCAGAAAAACGCCGCACAGTTCCTCTTGTCCACAAACGGTGAGTGTGTGTGTGTGTGTGTGTCGCAGTTCGGGGCTTTGGAGCTCAGGTTTCCTGCGTCTGAGATCTTCACATCAGATCCGATTATCTCTCATCTGAAGGAATAGTGAAAACCGTGTTTCCGTCTGTGTGAAAACCGAGTGATGATGAAACGTGGTGCCGATATCAAGTACTTAGAGTTTACTCACTTTTTGTGATGTAATCTACTGCGTCAGGGTTTTTACACACCCCAGATCAAAAGCTCGATTCTTACTGCAGAGGCAAATGCTCGGCTAATGGCTTTGAAGTTCATTGAATCCTCATCACGGGAGGATTTTTTAAAATAAAAACTCAAAGCATTGGAAAATATAAAAATCGATTATCAAACAATCGTGGAAATTCTAATTATCATTTTGAGAATCCAATAATTTTAGCATATGAATATCCGGACACTTAGGAATCCCTGATAACAAGCGAGCAGACAAAACTGCCAAAGAAGCGTTATCTAGGGGAAAAAAAGAAATCAAATGCTGTATACCTTTCACAGATTTGAAACCAATTTTAAATGTATACATAAAAGTAAACGGCAATCAGAATGAGATCAATGTTTAAATAACAAACTACATGATGTTGGAACAAAACATATTTCCTTTTAATAATCGTTGTTAATCAGGTCACTTATACAAGATGCAGAATAACACACTCAAAAGTTACTATCAAGAGAAAACAATGTCCATCATCACATAAATCCCTTCTCTCCACCAAACATATTTTATTCGACTGTTATTCGAAGTAAATCCAAATTTAGTTTTAAAGTTCTTAGAAAAAAATGAATCCTAAACGACTTTAGGATTCTATCTTCTAGATTCTGGCTTTAATATCGAATAACTAAAACTCATTCCCACCACTAATATAAGAAAGAAAGAAAGAAAGAAAAGTGTCCCGAGGACGATTTTTCTAATTAATGGTGTAAGTTAAAGCCGTGGATAAAGCATGAGCGGCATAATCTCATTTTCCGCCGGGATGCGCGTGTATACCAGGGTGAGTCCGAAATGATCACAGTCTGGCTGTAGAATTTCTTTTAAGTCACTTTTAGAAAAGACAAATACATAATTTTTCCACATTGTCTCCTTGCTTTTCAGTGAGCTTTGTCCATCTGTCCACAAACCTTCGTATTCCCACCCTGAAAAAATGTTTACGGCTGAGCTGCGAACGCATCGCTGTCTTCATTTCTTCATCAGAAGTGACTTCGTCCTTGTAGTTCTGCTTTCAGGCGACCAAACAGGTGAAAGTCTGACGGAGTGAGATCAGGACTATAGGGAGGAGGAGCTTTAACACCACGGAGTGTCGACAGTGTGGGCAGAAGTTTTGTGGACAGGCTTTGTCATGCGAGATCACAACGCCCTCAGATATCAGTCCTATGTGTTTAATCCAAAGTCTGGTCTTCAACTCTTCAATAAGCATCTCACTGTAACAAGCACCTTTTTCCTGATCATGTTCCAATACTTCTGGCCCCTTGAGAATCCCAGAAAACTGTAAGGGTTGATGAATTTTCCAGCTGATGGTCGACTTTTGAACTTTTTCTCGGTCTGTGATTGAGGATGTTTCAATTCCACACTCTGCCGTTTGCTCTCAGACTCGTAGTGATGAATCCGTGTCTCTTTAGGAAACTTTCACCTTCTTCAGAATGTCAGTCTAAATGTTATGTGCTGATCTCGAAACACTTCTGTTTGTGCTTTTCCATGAGTTGTTTCAGCACCAGGTACACCCTCAGACCACACGAATCACAAGCGGGGCGTCCAATTCCGCTCGCACCGCTGTTACAAATAAACTGATGTAACATGTTCACACCTGCACAGCCGTGACAGAAAGCAGAAAACGCTGATAACTGATAAGTGCGCAGAACAGAAGTTGTAGTATATGAAGCAAAGACACGACAAGCGCACTCGGATCTGAGAATCTCTCCTTGGGATCGTACAGATTAATTTCTAGTTGAACTCTGATTAGTGAGAAATGATTCGACTGGGATTCAACTCTGTAGACGAACGAATCAGATTCAGAGTCAGCATTGTGATCAAGGGGCGGGGTTTATTCGATTGATAAGCTGGCTAAACATGTCCTTGTGTTCATAAGAAATATATACAGAAAACAGGAAATTCTTTTGTTTTTTAATTCACAGATAAAACTATAAAGTTGTGGAAGATAAGTGAACGTGATAAGAGACCAGAGGGCTACAATCTGAAAGAGGAGGACGGCCGCTGCAGAGATTCGACCACCATTACTACTCTACGGGTACACACACATACACACATCTTAAACCTGCTCATGTCCCCTAAGCGCGCGAGTCTCACCCGTGTTGTCCCTGTCACGCGCCAGGTGCCCGTGTTCAGGCCCATGGACCTGATGGTGGAGGCGAGCCCTAGGCGTGTGTTCGCCAACGCTCACACTTACCACATCAACTCCATCTCTGTAAACAGCGACAACGAGACGTACCTGTCTGCCGACGACCTGCGCATCAACCTGTGGCACCTGGAGATCACCGACCGCAGCTTCAGTATCCTGCACAGGGCTGTGTGTGTGTGTGTGTGTGTGTGTGTGTGTGTGTGTGTGTGTGTGTGTATTTGATTTTATTTAGTTTTAAATCTCAGTTATAACTTTTACAGAGAGACATAAAAAGCACAAAACAGTTGAATACTAGAGATGGGGAAAAAATTTATTCAATTATAAATCACTGATTACGAAATAGATTTTTTTATTTTTTTTATTTCAGAGATGAACCGGTCAATTAGTCAGTGACCAGAATTGTCTGTTTTTCAGTGTGATCAGCAGATCAGCCTCAGATATGAACCATTCTGTACCGAACGCAGAAGCGCAACAGAAACACATTTTAAAGTTCAATCTTAAAATCTGTTAAAAAAAAAAAAAGTAAAATCTGTCTTTTTCTCCAAACTCTGTGACCAAATTATGAGACTAGTGTTACCTCGGGAGCAGTGGCGGCTGCTAGCTTTTGAAACAGGGGAAGTTCATATTAGGCCTTCATCATAAAATTCATTATGTTATAGCACCGTCTGCGTCTGCCATTATGCACAGCTTGCTAGCT
>JAOVVA010000009.1:25186061-25225687 GCA_028565275.1 Leiocassis micropogon
CTGAGAACAGAGCTAGTTTTTACCAGGTAAAAGTAGTGTTTTTTTACACAACCATTGAGAATTTTTAATTAAAGTATCTTACAAACTTTTCATTAGGACCCTAAAGAATCATATTAACTTTGGGGAAAAATTGGGACTGTATGACCCCTTTAAAGTTGACTGAGATGAATTAAGTGCATTACAGCGCAATACATTCTTATTTTAAAGCCTTTTCTCAGATACAAAAAAAGGTATTTCAAATGACTAAGTCGCTTTAAAAACTAAGGCACACATTAAAATAAATAATTATACAAAAACACTAAGTTGTGCAACTTAACTTTCAGAGCTAAAAGTTTCAAAATCTGCATCTCAGGCATAACAGGCCTTTACTGACAATTTCTGTGGTTTTCTCTTGCTGGTTTCTTCTTCTCTCGGCTCGCTGATATTTTTATCGCTTCCTTCCATTTTGCAGCCGCAACAGAACGCTTCATCAAATCAATACACGGCTGACTGTTTGCGTCTCCTTCCGCTTTGTGGGTGACGTAAGCGCTTCTTCTTCGTTTGTGTTTACTGGCGGCCTGCATCCAGAAGCGCGCTGTGTCACTAAATAGCACGCCAAATAAATAATTAGGCAACAACATAACGCAAGCTTTTAAAATTAATTAAAAGAAGCTTCGAGGCAGAAGATTTTCACTCAATCATTTTTTTGTAATCGAGTCCAGCTCAGCAACAGTGAAGCTTTTTGCTTTATTTTAAGTTGTAATTAAATGTTAAACTCTTGCATTTGCAGTTAGTTTGTATTGTTTAAATGCTCCTCTTTGTTTTTAAGTGAAAAAACTAATGTTATAAGGAGCGGGTTACCTCCAGTAACTCATTAAAGGTTTAAAATTGTAACAGAATCGGAGGGGGAGATGTAGTATTGAATCGGGATATTTATAAAATCGTGATGGTTGTAGAATTTGCAATTTTAATTGAATCATTCAGTTCAATTCAATTTTATTTATATGGCGCTTTTAACAAAGGTCATTGTCTCAAAGCAGCTCATCATCGAGGTGTCGTGATGATGTCGTATCGGGACGTGACTGCTGATTGCTGTCACTATTAAATACAGTTACAGTGTTACACACAGGAACAAAAGCTTTAACAAACAGGACGTACATGGAACTCGGGCAAATGGTGAATGTCGAGGGAGTGTGTGTGAGTGTGGGGTCGTAATGAATATGGAAGAAAGATTGTAAATGTAGTGTGTGTGTGAGAGCGTCACATGCTCCTTAACCAGCTCTCAGACATCGTGGACATCAAGCCAACCAACATGGAGGAGCTGACGGAGGTGATCACGGCGGCCGAGTTCCACCCGCACCAGTGCAACACCTTCGTCTACAGCAGCAGCAAGGGCACCATCCGCCTGTGTGACATGCGCGCCTCCGCCCTCTGCGACAAGCACTCCAAACGTGAGTCTGAAGACAGGATTAGACACGCGGCAGACCGCTCTCGCCTTTATTACACGGTTGTTTAAGGTCACTTTATCACTTGTATGTTATTTATATAATAAATTTCTGTGTGTGTGTTCAGTGTTCGAGGAGCCAGAAGACCCCAGCAACCGCTCTTTCTTCTCAGAAATCATCTCTTCCATCTCGGACGTGAAGTTCAGCCACAGCGGTCGCTACATGATGACCCGAGATTATCTGTCCATCAAGATCTGGGACCTGAACATGGAGAACCGGCCGGTGGAGACGTACCAGGTGGGCTGTTGTGCTTTTAACTAGTTTATTAGCTTCACTATCCTGGTTAGTCTTAACCTGGAAAAAAAGTTACTACATTTATGTTAAAACACTTAAAATTATTGTGAATATTTAGTGTTTTACTGTAACATTATTAAAGGTATGACTAGAACATGATGCAGTGACAGCATGTTAACCACTAGAGGGCGACTTATGTACATTGTACAGTGCTTAACCATGACACAAAGATATTAATGTTTATAAAAAGATTCAAGAAAGTATTTCAAATTAAAAATATATTCGGCTTATAAATTCTTTTTTCACCCTCTAAGATTTTTGCAGATACGTGGTATGATCTAAAATGCTTTTTAGGGGCTTGAAAGATATTAAAACAAATATAAGGCAGACATAAAATTTTTTTTTACAAATTTTGTACTCCACTTCAGCCATTGAAATGACTGTAGATGTATTTTCTCTTTTTTATCTTCTTCTTCTTCGCGTCACTATGATGTGCCTCATGGTTCACGAGCTGTGTCTGTATATGAAGCTGTTTCGATGCAGACTGATCAAAACGCGCAGACTCTGCGCTCGCGTCCTCACAACCGTTCCTCTCTCTCTCCGTAGGTTCATGAATACCTCAGGAGTAAGCTGTGCTCGCTCTATGAAAACGACTGCATCTTCGACAAGTTCGAGTGTTGCTGGAGCGGGAACGACAGGTGAGGATGAGATCGGGACCGGTCTGATGTGTCTAGCGACGCAGCGCAGGCTTCTGATTTAGGAAAATGTTAGATTTTATTTATTATGTTTGTGTGCATGTGTAGAATATTTAAAAAAATGGTAGATAACATTTAAAGAACGGCATTTTATTGAAAATAATTATTTAAAATAAACAATATATTAAAGTATAAAGAATATGTAAATACAAGATAGCACAACTAATTGACACACTGTAACTCAACTACACTCATTTAACACCAATAACAGTAAAGTAGTTGTTTTTCCAGATTCAACTCATTAGGTTTGACGTGTTTTCCCCTTTTACACACTATTGTTGAAAGACATTTGCTGCACGTCACGGTGGATAAAAAGTTTGACACGTCACTATTTTGATAAAAAAAATAAAAAAATCTTTGTGAAAACACACCAAAGTGCAGATATAAACAAACAGCGTTGTGGAGGGAACAGTAACTCCTCTCCATCCCACCATTCCGTCACTGATGATTTTCCTAAACCAGCATGACGCGCAGTGTCGCAGAGCCCTGAAGAGGAAGTCGTAAACACATCCTCCGTACTGTCACTGGGTTTTTTTTATGTTTGTTTGTTTCCGTTCTGGCGATGCTGAAGGCAGCCTCAGGGTGGGGTCCTCTTATCGAGTCCCGCGCCTCTTATCACCGGCTGCAGCTTTAGACGACTTGTACTCTGGGGATTCACTCGAACTGCTTGTGCAGTTATAATGAAACGCAGTTTATTTCCATAACGAGCTCTGATGTCATAAGTGAGGAATTTCATCACGACTGCGTGTGCTGCTCGAGGAAAATAATCAGTGCCTGAGCGGTTTGGTGTGGAACAAACAGAGCAACACAAAAACTCTTAAACAGTTTATACTTTACTTTTCGAGCACTTGTGTTAGATTTACACACACACACACAGCTGTTGCTCCCTGAATACATACACAGCTGGTAATGTTTACATACACACACACTGCTGGATACATTTACACTTTGACTAAAACACACAGCTGACAGCATTAACGCACAGCTTTTACACACAACTAGTGATGACGCACAGGTGGGAATGTCACACTCTCACACCTGGCAAAGTTTACACAAACCACGATGACTCTACACACAGCTGGAAAAGTTATACATAGACACACACACACACACACACACACAGCTGGCAAAGCATACAAGCCACTAGAGGACAATACGCAAGCACAGCTGGAAATGTTACACGTGCACACAAAGATATTAAAATGCCCACACACACACGATTACACAGAGCAAGACTAAAATGCCCGTGCGTGCGCTTACACACAACACACAGTTGGTAAGTGACACAGATTGTTTAAAAATGCCTCCAAATACAGTCGAAGAATTGTAATGCCAATGTGGCCACACACACACGCACACACACAGATGATGCACTATATAGGAACACGTGAAACATTTTGTTCATTCCAAAATTCAACAGATGGCGCTGTACATTTTTTTTTAAAAGTGTGCTTATGAGTGTGTGATTAAAATGCATTTATTTAATAAAATGTTTAGAAGTTATTTCATTTATTTATTAATTTATTTTTCTCTCTTTCCTCAGCGTGGTGATGACGGGCTCGTACAACAACTTCTTCCGCATGCTGGAGCGCACGCAGCGGCGAGACGTCACCCTGGAGGCGTGCCGCGAGAGCTGCAAGCCGCGGCAGGTCCTGAAGCCGCGGCGCGTGTGCGCAGGCGGGAAGAGGAAGAAGGACGAGATCAGCGTGGACAGCCTGGACTTCAACAAGAAGATCCTGCACACGGCCTGGCACCCGCACGCCAACATCATCGCCGTGGCAACCACCAACAACCTCTACATCTTCCAGGAGAAGGGCAACTAGGAGCGACCAACCTCACCCACCTCACGCGCTTTCCCCACACCTCCGTCCGCGCGTGCGTGTGTGCGCGTGTGCATGTGTGTGTGGCTAAAGAGGAACTAGAGAAAATAGTTTTTTTTTTTTTGTGATAACCATCACCACTACTGTCATCATCTTTATCATCATGCCATCATCCTGATCAGGGCGGGGCAGGGTAAAAAAAAAAAAAAAACGGTGCCATCACGCTGTACCGCGTCAGACGTGACGTCACGTGTACCCACAATCCTCTCCTCTTACCCATCAGGTCTGGCTACAGGGCCACGTCGGCTAACATGTCAGCCGTTTTGTTTCTGTCCTGTTTTTCTACTTGTCAACCTTCGAATTAGGAATGTGCTGATCATCAGTGACGCAATACATCGCAATATTTGCTATTATGATTAGTATTATTAATATTATTATTATTATTGTAATACTTTGAAACACAAACGTAAGAGACAAATTCCAGGATTCTCTGAGGATTCCAGCTGCCTCTGCAATACGATGCTGTATTGTAACGTGTAATAAATATCTAATAAACGACAGCACATGACTAATTTGATCGAATAATTCCCTGTATTCTTTACACCTCAGCTTTTTTTTTTGTGCCATTAAACTTTTTTTTTTAATGTTCTCAGTGAAATTGCCAAGTTGTTTAGGTTGTTTTAATTCTGTTTAAAGAATTTTTTTGTCTTTCTTTTGCTCAATAAATTCTCCTCGATACTGTAAGTAAAGCACATGGTTCCATTCAGCCGTTCATTCCCCAAAAAAACAAATACATAATCATTAGCACTCACTCATGCACATTCACACGTAAACACACAAATGCACACACACATATAAAGAACAAAAGAAGGCCGGTCTCTCCCCGTGGCAGTATCGTAGTCGTGTGATTTGTTTGCCGCTGTCTGTCCTCGACGTGCTCCGATACAAACAGACTGATGAACTCTTGTTGTATTTTCTTTTTTTTTTCTGTTCCCACCTCTCTGTCAGTCTCTCGTTGCAAGCTGAGAAAGATTATAGAGAATATGACGATGGAAAGAAATGGTATTTATAAAACTGAACAAACATTACTGTCAGAGTCGTGTCTCTTTTTTTTTTTTGGTCCCCCATGAGACGGAAGTGGATTCTGGATTGCGATCTTAAACATATTTATTTTTTTCGTAATTTACTATTTAGTTGGAGCATTTTATGATTTCTGACCCAGTGCCATGGTAACTACAAACTACATTTCTGAGCAAAGAAGCACAAACTTACGAGACATGAAGAAAAATAAATAAATGCAATTATCTAGTGCGAACCAGAAACTTTCTTGTGCGCACCATATAATGTATTTTTCTTATAGTTTTTAAGGGGCTTCGTACAAACTGGAATAAAATTTGCTTGGCCGAAAGAAATCATTAAGAATTAACTAAAGGGGAAATCACACAATAGAAGAAAAGACGCATTTGTTTTAAATAATCAGAAAGAAAAGGTGCACTTACTTTAAATAATTAACATTAATTAGGTGAACTTAATAATCATAAATTTATTTATTAAGACCAAAATTCATACTCCTCTTTCTGCGTTTCTGACAAACCACTTTCCGCTTCATCACTCGTGTGTCTGTGAAAGGACGTAGGATGTGTTTAGTTAGATTTCACATTTGAGCACCTGGCAGACGCCCTCATCCAGAGCGACTTACTTTTTATCTCTTTTTTTTTATTTATTTATTTTTTTTTTTTTTACATCTGAGCATTTAAGGGTTAAGAGCCTTGCTCGAGGGCACTACAGTGGAAACTTGGTGGTTTGAGTTTCAACCTGGGACCTTCCAGTCAGTAGTCCAATACCTTGACCACTGAACTACCTCAATCCCAATACTTATAGTACTAATCTGTTTAACACTGTGAATCCATACTTCTTGCAAACAACCTGTTTTTTTTTTGTTTTTTACGAGACTCCTCCTTGTCAACATAGGATAAAGTTTCCTTTATATCCTGGTCTCTGTGGAATTATGCCATAAGCGTTTCTCCGTCTGAAAAACCGCGGTGAATACATGGTGTCCGTGCTTCCACCCATCTGTGTGGTGGAACAGGGACAACAGAGCTGGGATTATCCTGTTGTGTTAGTCTGATCATCTCATGTTACTGTACTCTAAACCGGCAATTATGTGCTCTCGCGTTTAAAACTCTATTCAAGAACTTCTTAGATGGAATTACAGCTGTTGGGAGCAGAGACGGTGTTTGTCTTTTGTGCTCAGTAATGAGGGAGAAAAAAACCTGGAAGGTGTGGAGTGGCAGATAATCAGCTGAAGAACTAGTTTCACCAGGAATGATTCAGTAGACTACCAATTTTAGCCGTAAGTTGCAGTTTTATGAGATAAATGACACAGACTGCACAGTTTAGCCGAGTGATTACAAGATAAATGACCCGGGAGACTACACTTTTTAGCCATAGTTTACAAAGTTTATGAGGTAAATGATCCAGCAGACTACACTGTGTTAATATGAAATCAATGACCCAGTGACCACACATTTTAGCGGTAATTTACAGTATTTACAAGATAAATGGCTCAGTAGACTACATATTTCTGCTGTAGTTTACATGTTTACATGATTAACGATCCAGTAGCCTACGCGTTTTTGCCATATGTTACAGAGTAACTTATGACCCACATCAACGATCCAGTAGAGTACAAACTCCTGCTGTAGTTTATGGTTTACGAGGTCAATGACACAGTAGACAACACGTTTTTGCCGTAGTTTAGTGTTTACAACATAAATTATCCAGTAGACAACACATTTGGAAGAGTAGTATTCGTTATTGGCGGTCTGGCCCCTGGGGACAAATTCTCGATGGACAATGTCACAAAATACAATGAGCACGCACTCGGTCGAGCTGCAGACCCGCCCCGCCTTTTTTGGTAGTGGAGATGACGGGCTCTTCCACTGTGAAGACTGTTGCTTCGTCTCAGGACCCTACCCGTACACCCGAGTTTCGTCACCGGTAATGATCCTCGACATGAAGGACGGCATGTCATCCACGGCATGCTGTCGGAGTTCTTGGTAGACTTCCACGCGATGTTCCTTCTGCTCCTGGGTCAGCAGCCTGGGGACGAACCTGGCAACAACAGCAGCGATGTTGTGTATTGTTCTCTGACGATCATCACGCACAAGTTGCTGAACGGTTTCGACATTTTCGGGGTTTGAGCTCATTGAAGGTCTTCCTGATCTCTCGTTGTCTTCCAGTCATGTTCTTCCGCTTGAAGCGCGCGTGCCACTCAAAACACCTCGAACGACTCGTTGCAGTATCGCTGTAAAGAATCGGAATAGTCGGAATAGCACAGGACGATGTCTTTTGGCACACTGACTTATGAACGTCGGTGCTCCCTGTGTCTGCCATCCGCTTGTTACAAAACTAGCCTAGAAACTTTTTGAAACCACCTCATAGTTTGCCTCAGTGCTTAGCTAGGACAGCACTTAGTGCACAAACAGGTCTTTTTGGAAGAAGATTAACGTTTATTTTTTTTTTCTTGAAATAAAGTTATGGTTAGGGGATAAGATCAGGGTTTGCACCTTATTTCCTTCAGGATATTTAAAATATGGAATCAGATCACAGTTTTATTTATCGTGAAGGTCATTTCCTATCAGTTTGCTACAAGACATGAGGTAAAAGATGATTTTTTTTGTGCCAATTTTAGTTATTCAGTCTTAACAATGCACTCTAAAATAAATAAATAAATAAATAAATACTTCAGGAGCTACGTGCTACTTCAGGTGCTTAGGCATGGCGGCCATATTGCCGCTCCCTCCGTTGCCTAGCAACAGTGATCTCACGAATTTAACTTTCATTTGGATTTCTTCCACAGATATTAAAAATGTCTTGAAATTGACAAAGTTTGGTTTAAAAGTGATATTACACCAAATGCCACCTATACATGTTAGGAAGACGTGTTTATACATTTATTTAATTAATTTTATTTGTTGTTTGTGTTGTTTAGGCAAGGATCAGCTTAGTCGCAGATCCTCCAATAGCGACGCAGCGTGCGTCGTGCACGCGCACGCGCATGATCACGCTCACGCTCGCAGTCGTTACGTCAGTTGAGACAGACGCGATGTCCGACGCTGCAGCTGCTGCTACGCGATCCACAGGAGAGCCGGGGTTAAACGGTACGTTTCGCCGCCTGTTTGACTTCTATCGCACTGTCATCTGTGTAACGCGAAAGACGAGACCTTATAGCACCACACCTGGCGTTTTTTATCACTTCTTAAACATCACGTAGTGTACAAAACGACTTCAAAACAACTAACCTGAGCGTTCCCTATAGCGGTTTTTATATGATTGACGCCTGGTCTAACCAATGATAATGCCCAGAACGCGAATGAGGCGGGATTGCAGAAAAGATTGATAGGCTGTGCACCAGTCAGAATGTAGAACCCTGTGACGTGGCCATTATGCTTTTGTCAACAAGACGACTGAAAACATGGAGATTGTTACGCTGCATGTATGTTTTTTTAAACACCGTATGTTTATTAAAGCTTTTGTTTGTTTGTTTTAATATTGAGTCGTGACTTTAAGCCCTAGTGCTTGAAAAAATCCTGATATCGAGCTTTTTCGCTAGTTTTATTCGATATTCTCGTGGTAAACGTGAGTAAACATTTCACGTCTGCTTTCGCGATAACTATTTATTTTTTTTAATTTAAGTGAAGAAATTAAAATAATTTTTAAAAATCTTTACATATTTGCTTTTATACATAGTTTAGTATTTCAAATTTGACATATTGTGTTGCTATGGCGACATTTGGATTTTTTTTTAGCCCCGAAAAAAAGCAAATCTCGTGTTATATCGCGATATTTCGTCCTGAATCGTACTTGTGTACTACGTAGTACACACTAGTACTCTAAGTAGTACACTTTTCATTTGCAGTGTCAGATTTTAGCATGTAATCTTTGCTTTTTCTAAGGCAACCAAATGTCAAAAAATAATGATTTAAAAAATATAATAACATACAGGTGTGTGTTTGTAATTTTAAAGATATAATAAACCCTCTTACTGTTCCTCACATGCTGATGATCACTACACAGGCTGTTATTAAATAAGACATACATTTTTAAAACTGCATAATAAAATGGTCTCCGTGCCTAAAAGGTTAGGTTAGGTCGATTAGGTTTTTTTGCAAGCCTGTGGTTAAAGCCTGTGTCTGACTTCTGTCTTCTGACAGCTCACATCCATCAAGACCTGAACCCTGTCTAGTCTTGACTTGTCTTGACGTGATGTGACACTTTTCATGACAGACATCACGTCGCCATTTGCCGAGCACGAACCCGGGCGTTGGAGAGACTCAGAGAGACGCCGGCATGCAGAACGCTGTGGTGTTGGATGGCTCTGTTTCTGGCACCGGAACGTTTTAGACGTGTGGGACGTGCTGTCCAGAAACAGAGAATCTTGTGTGTTTTTCCGTTTTCTTATAACGAGAGCGTGTATCGTGTGATCGAATCAACACCAGTAGTGAGGATTTAAAAAAAAAAAGAAAAAATGTTCCAAAACCAATAGTCCAGATTTACGGAGGCGAAACGGAAACCTGTAGCTCAAATCAACTGTCTAAATAAGAGAATTAGTCAATTCTTCCACAGGGGATGAGAATCACCAGGGACCAACTGATACGATATTATCTATTATCCCAATACCCAGGTGCCAATTCAAAAAGTATCTCGATTTTATAAAGTATTCATAATTAATTTCCTTTAATTAAAGACATTTTTTAACAATTTGAAACAAAGCAAATAATTCACTCCTACCACCCAGTATAACTAAATAGTTCAGAGTGCCACCTGTAGGATTATAAAAGAATTGCAGCATTTTTTCTTACTTCAAAATAAATGTTGATATAATCACAATACTAACAATTTTTAACAAAATAAATTTTATCGTTTTATTTTTGAAATTTTAAAATTAAAAGCTGAATTTATCACTTTTCCTCCACCTGACCCAAACTGTACTATTGTCTCTTTCCATGCTTGTTTTTGTCTTATTTTATTAATAATAATAATAATAATAATAATAATAATAATAATAAAAAACTTCAATTGCATTTGTATTTCTTGCATAGAATGTTAAGGTCTTTCTTTTTCTTTATATCTTATTTATTCCATATTTTCTCTATAATTGCTCACTGAAGGCTAACACATGCTTTCTATGAAACGTGTGAAACCAGTCAGCCACATCTTTTCAGCTTGCTATCTGCCCTCTTCTGCATACACGACCTCGAAAGTGTGAGCCCTTCCCACTTCAAGAGCCTTGGGAACTCTGTGGTTAGAGCTGTGACTCCGAGGTAGCGTGTCTGGGCGTTACAGTTGCGATGTTTGTTCTCTGATTCGTATCGAGCTGCTGTGTTTCTTCTTGATCACTTAAACGTCTCATACAAAGCCATCTTTTTTTTTTTTTTTTTTTCTGTGCCACTAAAACTATAATGTCCAATATTGGGCGAGCAAACTCTGGGGGTGAACTCTGATATGTCAGCTTCACCACAAGAGTGCGCGCACGCAGGTGATGGTATCGTTTTAGAGGCGTCTAAGGAAAAAAAAAGATTAACCAGTTAATAGGTTTTTAGTCGGTTAAATTCTTAATCATTAGCGGTTAATCGTTAACATCCCGAGTCAGAGTCCAGACATGACGGAACAGAAATGAAGATAAGCACAAAGACAGTGGAGCTCAGGGAGGTCGGGTTCTGCTCTGAAAACAGCGCTGAGTTTTATCGTTCCTCAGAGACGTCCAAATGTTTGTGTTTTTAAAAAAAAAAACATTTATTACTGAGTGTTTAGTTTAACCCAGAGTCCAATTTTATTCCACACGCTTCCAGAAATAGAGTCACACGTACACCTGCCCGTGTTCGGATTGATGTCTCTCTCTCTCTCTCTCTCTCTCTCTCTCTCTCTCTCTCTCTCTCTCTCTCTGAGCCGAGTGTGTACATGTATTACGTGCCCTGTGGAAGATTGTTCGGCTCTGCTCCAGCCCTCAGCTCTCTTACCTAACCGCACACTCGAGTTTCCAGCGCCTCCCTCCACCGTCTGCGTTCTCCCCCTGTTCCCTCCACCGTCTGCCAGTCTGTGTGTTTGTAACGCTCAATCTCACTGTTTAAACACCATAAAGACAATTTGTTGAAAGGGAACACACACACACACACACACTCATTGCAGTAAAGTTTGCAGGCTGATCTGCTTCCAGTACACTTGATGATGATGATGGTGATGATGATGATGATGATGATGCAGCACATGAATGGCTATCTGGGATTGTACGTAATAAAGACGTATAAATGTTATTTTTGGTCGGAAATGCGAGAGAGCTTCACCGGAGATCAAAAAGAAATCACACTTTGAACTTTTTATCTGTTTATAGTGACGTGTTTGTTGTTCCAAAACCTTTTATTAGGAAGAAAAAAACAAAGCCGATATTTAGAGCATAATCTTAATCAACATTTGTCCCCGTCTGTCCCCGTCTGCGTCTGTCCCTGTCCTCTCTCTCTCTCTCTCTCTCTCTCTCTCTCTCTCTTTTTGTCACGGTCTTTGTCCTGCTTGGTCTCCCTGTTCTCCTTCCGTCTTTGTCAGCTTCCTTTGTCTCAGTGTGGTCTCTGTCTCTGTCCAGTTACCACTCTGTTAGCCTTTTTTCCCTCTGTTTCTGTCTGTCTTTGTCCAGCCTGGTCTTACTATCCCAGTCATCTCTGTCCCTGCCTTCAATCTGTCCTTGTTTCTATTTTTTCTGTCACTCTGATTATGTCTGTCTGTCTCTCTGTCTGTCTTCATTTCTGTCTTTCTTCATCTTTGCACATCTCTTTCGTTGTTGGTCTCAGGCTTTTCTACAGATGTCAAGATTGTCTTAAAATATCTGCAGGACATCGTGTTGTGTGTGATGTGTTTCCCCGCTGCGTGTCTGCCACTGGAATTTTGTCCACACTCTGTCCTGTGATGAGATAAGTCTGGTGCAGGCGGAGGTTCTGTCCTGGTCAGAATGTTCAGCCTTGTGAAATGAGTGTGTGTGTGTGTGTGTGTGTGTGTGTTGATAAGAGTTTCCTGCTTTGGTCATCAGATCCCAGTTGCAGAGCAAAGTTGGCGAGTCACGTGACCTCAGTGTTTACTCGGTTTAAGGAAGTCATGTGATTGTTTTTCCTGCCTCTCTCTCCTTGTTCATCAGCAGAAACACAGTATAACAAACAGTGCTGTAACTGTGTGTGTGTGTGTGTGTGTGTGTGTGTGACCGAGTGAGCGCAGAATCCAGGATGAGACACAGAACACTCAGCTGTGCCAGGCCATGTGCGATAAAGACACTTTGCATGTGTGTGAGAGAGAAAGGGCTGGGTCGACTGTGTGTGTGTGTGTGTGTGTGTTCCTGCCTGAGATCACGTAAGGTTTTGGCAGAGTGTCAGTGAGTTTATATCAGGAGGTGGTGTGAGGTGTTTACTGCGCCGCTCACCAGGCTGTAAATAGAGTCCTGCTCAGCCGGGACACGTCTCATGGGAAATCCTACAGTCTCCATGTCTCTACATGTCTCAGTCGCCACAGTTTCTGTGGTTCTCCGTTTCTGTTCTTCTTTGCCTCAGGCTGTATTGGTCTTCGTCCATCTTCGTCTCTGTCCACCTTTGTCTCTGTCCACCCCACGTCTGTCCGCCCCGCATCTCATTGTCCATCTCTGTCTTTGTCTATCCATTTTGTCTCTGTCTATCTCTCTGTTCACCTTTGTCCATCTCTGTCTCTATCTGTCTGTCTTTCTCACTCTCTCTCTCTCTGTCTGTCCTTCTACATCCATGTCCGTGTCTCTTGCACCCTTCACAGAGCCGAGCCTGACCCCGCCCCCGCGCTCACAAACCTCATTTCAGTTTTCTCAGTATTTCATCTTAACTTTCCTTTTCTGTCTTTAAACTTAAAATAATCTTCCTTCTTCCATTTCACGTTGCTTTGAGTTTAGATTTTTCTATCAGCGGAAAAGATAATTAAGGGCGAGTTCAATTGTGTTTAAGTTTGTGCACCCCTGAAACAAACTGAAACAAAGCTAATTTTAAACGTAAAAGCTAAAAACAAGCCGTGAGTTTTCACACAGTTCATAATCCGAACAGTTGATTATGAGTTTCTGTAACAGAGAGATTATTAGACCCTCACAGTATTTGTTAGAAGAACACATTACCATGAATGAGTATTTGTTTAGACTCTCTCTCTTTCACTCTTTCACTTTCTTTCTCGCTTTCACGCGCTTTCTCTTTCACTCTCTTTCTCTCTCTCTCTCTTTCACTCTCTCTCAACCAAAACGTTTATTACTGTACATCCATTGTTACAAAAAAAAAAAAAAAACAGGACTTTTATAGGAACTCTCTTGTACTGAAAGTCCCCCCCCCCAAACACTGTTGGAAGCATTAAATTGAAAAGCTGTTGAATATAATTATAATGTTAACAATAATAAATATTAATAAATAGCACCCATGTTTTTAGACACCCAGCCGACTACAGCACTTCATCATCACACGCGTTATATCATAATTATTATTATATTATTAGTATATGATAAATGTCACAGAGTTTGGTAGGTAATTTGAAATTAATCACATAGTTTACAGTGTAGAATTAATAGTTTTTAAATGTTATTTTTATTACTCAGACTTCACACACTTCTAGATTAACTCTTTGTCTAACAGCTCGAATCAACACCTCAGGTTTAATTCACTAACACAGACCGTTATATCACAGTCAGAATTGTAAATGCGTGTGTGTGTGTGTGTGTCTGAGAGACGTTTACCGTATGCTGATAAAAATAATGATATAAACTAATGATAATAAAACGTAAGAACAGAGGACAACATAGCGGTGAGAGAGAGCATCAAAGGGAGCCAATCAGAGACAGGTTGTCAGAATGTAACCCGCCTCCAGCTTCTGATTGGCTGATACTGATCACAGAAAAGAAAGTTTCATGGTGACCGTTTAAGTGAGAGAAAAATCTGCATCTGGGAGTTTTTTCAAGTAAACAAGTGAACATGCACAGCACAAGTGAATCACATGCAGTGTATAAAATCAGATTGTACAGCTTTGATGTACAATGAACAGCATTTTATGTGTCTTATTTCATGTATAAAATCTTAAAAGGTTGAAAAATGTAATTAGAAAAGCCAAAATATCGTTAATGCACTCGGTCTGATGAGGGAAAGACAAACAAAACCAAAACACAACTTTATAACCAGACCTCAGTAACTCCACATCTCTCTACCACATCCTTGATTATTTTCCCATCACAGCCCCACACACAGTGTCTTATTCCTTTACATGTTACAGGAATCCCTGTTTCTCTCCTCCGGCGTGCCTTCTTTATATTCCCGCACCACGTAGCCACTTTTTCCCGTCTCTCACTTCTGATCCTTTCCACGTTTCCCGTCCTCAGGCTCGTGGGTGGAGCTCGAGCTGAACATGAACGCATCCGCCACATCGCAGGCCGCGGCCCCCCCCGGAGCGTCCAGCTTGTCCCAAGTCGTCGAAGAAGTGGAAGAGATCGTCGGGGGGCTGGAACACGTACCTTCTTCTTCCTCCATCCATAACGGGGACATGGAGAAGATCCTGCTGGACGCACAGCACGAGTCCAGCCGCAGCAACTCCTCCTGCGACAGGTAGGGGAACGGTGCAGGGCTCGGGGAAACAGCAAACACCATCTGCATTTTGAATTAGCATCACGTTTCTTTCATTGTTTTTGTTTGGGTTTTGATTACATCTGGACGTACACGGAGATGAAGTGCACTATTAAAGGAGGAGTCGATGATTCTGGATGATTCTGACTGCATTTTCCTATGGTCCCTCCACCAGAGGGCGCTCACAGAATCTCTAGTATCCACTGTCCCTCAGATCTGCGATACAAGTCTGACAGATCGGCTGAATCCCACGGTTTAGATAAATCAGCCAGGACACGTACAGTATTCCGAGTCTTATTTTGTTTCTGACCATAAAATGTAAATGACAGAAAATAAGAAATTAATGCCAAATATTTATTTTAATGACATATGCACTTAGAAGTAAGTTTAGACAACAACAAATATAACGAATGAATAAAATAATTATAAATATATCAGCGGTATCTGATATTTGTATTTTTATGGATTAAAAACGGATAGACTATCTGGTATAGTTAATTTTTAAAGTTTTAGATAGTTAAGTAGTGTTTAGATAGGGTTTTTCAACCCAGTTTGTCATAATACACATCTACATCACACCAACATGTAACAAATATGTTTGGTGTTAATAAAATCAGATTATAGAGAACCGCGTCCAATCACACAATATTGTAAAAGTGAAACAGCTGCGGTTTATGTCGTTGTGATACGGATTCTGCCTGTTTTTGCCAGGTCCCTCCACTAGGGGTCGCTCGACAAATCCACCGAATCCTTGGACTCATGAACACACACACTGAGTCTCCCGGATCCGACTGTTTCACTCCGCGCTGCGAGTCCGGCGGATCCGCCGAGTCTCCCGGTTCAGATTAATCAGACGAATCATTACCCGCTATTCGGAGTCTCTCACGTTTCTGGCCTGCAGGACGTTTTATAAACAACTCAGGCAGCCCCTGGTTCCTACAGTTACTAGCTAACAACTATTGAGAACAACTGAATGGTGTAATTATCAGTTTGTATTTATGTATGTTGTTGTTAGCAACAAAATAACCTGGGACTCAACTGATCCGAGTGAATAAAGAGAAGGATTCGTGAGTCACATAAAGGATCTGGATTCACTCATCTCTAGTATCTGCACCACATTCACTGTTTTATCACGTTCAGATCCATTCCCTGAGGGGATATTAGCTAAATTTAAGCGAAGTCTCCTCCTGTAATAACCCGGATCAGGTGCTGAGAGTGTGGAACGCTGGATAGCTTTTATACTGGGAATTAATTTTAACATTAAAATGCGTCTGTATGTGTTTTGATCCTGCAGTCCACCACGACCCCCCAGTCCTCAGGATGAAGGTCAGATCAGCTTCGACGTGGACAGAGGAGAAAACCAGGTACTCTTAGACTTAAACCTTTTGTTTTTTTTTTAAAAGAAAATAGATGTGTATACTGTGTGTGTGGGTGGGTGTGTGTGCGTGTGTGCGTGTGTGCGTGTGTGTGTGTATATATATATCACGAATTCTACATAAACATGCCATAAATGTGCCGTAATAATAGACAAGGCAGGATTTAAGGTGAATATTAAATTTGTGCATTTCAACATTGTGCATTTCTTTGCAAAATTTCTATTCTTAAGGTGAAACTTTGTAAGGGAGGGCATTCATATGCTGAATTTTTATATATATATAAAATTTCTTGTGAAATTCCCAATAAGTTTGATGTGTCACATGACCCTCTTCCTATTGAAAAAACAAAAATTGGATCCAAAATGGCCGACTTCAAAATGGCCACCATGGTCACCACCCATCTTGAAAAGTTTTCCCCCCTCACATATACTAATGTGCCACAAACAGGAAGTTAATATCACCAACCATTCCCATTTTATTAAGGTGTATCCATATAAATGGCCCACCCTGTGTGTGTGTGTGTGTGTGTGTGTATATATATATATATTTATAAATACCTTGCAAACAGCTTTGCTACTTCCTGGAACTCAAAACAACACAAAATAAAATCACAGATTTGTTTTTTTTTTAATATCATCTGTATTTCTTTCAGAAATCTTCATGCTTTTGTTTCTTATTTTAACAAGAAATCTATAAACTAAGCAACAATTTTAACTTCCTAATTTATCCCAAAAGGTGTGATTTTTACTTCAGTATCATAAATGTACGTCATTTAATCTTAAAAGTCTCCACACGCATAAACTGTTTACGACTTGCCGGAGTGCTGGAGAACCGATGCTGCCAGACCTGCCTTTAGCACCCGCTCTCGAGAGTCTCCTGTTGAGCTTTTGTCTGATGCTCAGCACAACAGTTCAGGGGCTGCGACCCCGAGGCTTTGACCCCAAACCTACTCAGACTAACCTCAGTGTGATGAGTATTCACGCTGCACAGGGGTGTTTGTTTTTAAGACTCTCCTACATAACAGATGTGCTGCAGTCGTGAGTCATTTCACTTCAGCACAGAGAATCATTCTGTTACATCTTAGGTTTAAAACAAATCTAGTTTATTAATTAATCTGCAGATAACCAAAAACAAATAAACTGTAGTGAAGTGTAAAATGAGCGGGAGAAGGTCTGCTGTGTCAAAACGACATCAGCTGGAGGATGTGACTTATTTTGAAAGTATGATGCAACTTTACAGGATTATTCAAATATGATTGAAGTTTTTGTTTTTTATTTCATGAAGAGAATCGAGATGCAGCAACGTTATGAAAAAAATAACGCATAGAGTAGAACAGGCAAGATTTGGAAAGCTGTGATTTAAATTAGTGTCAAGTATCTGTAATAGTCTGTGTGTGTGTGTGTGTGTGTGTGTGTGTAGGAGGCGCTGGAGAAGTTGAGGGATGATGAAATTCTGATGAAGGACTCGGACTGGGTGGCCGACTGGTCCAGCAGACCCGAGAACGTTCCTCCCAAGTGTGTAACGCTACTTTATTTTTATTTATTTTTTTCCTCAGATATGTTCTCCAGTGTTATTATTTACACATAATCAAAAATAAATCATACATTTTATCGTGTGTGTGTGTGTGTGTGTGTGTGTGTGTGTGTGTGTGTGTGTGGGGCGTATCCTCCGTAGGGAATTTCAGTTCCGACATCCTCGCAGAAGCGTCACACTCAGCATGCGCAAAACTGGAGCCATGAAGAAAGGAGGGATCTTCTCCGCCGAGTTCCTCCGAGTGTTCCTCCCCTCACTGCTGCTCTCACACTTACTGGTCCTGGGGCTCGGGTGAGCGCTTACACTTTACACCCTCGCTTTATTAGGTACACCTGAGTGTATAATCATGCAGGTAACGATAAAGAGCTGTGCTTACTGTAATGTTCATATCAAACATCAGGATGAAGAAAAAGTGTGATTTGTTTACAAGTTTTTTTTTTTTACCTGAGGCATGGTGGTCTGGGGTGTTCAGAGGCTCCTGTGAATTTCACACACGCACGCACACATTCACACACACACACACGCACTCTTTATACAGAATGGTGCAAAAAAACAAAAACAGACGAGTCTTCAGACTGAGACAGATTATTGATAAGAAGACGACCAAATTAAAGCAGGTTTAAGCTGACAGGATGTCTGTAGTAACTCATAATCACTCTTTACAACCGTGGTGAGCAGAAAAGGATCTCAGAACTTACAGAGCATCAAACCTTGCTACAATAGTGGGAGAACATACCAGGTGCAAAGAGAATCCGCTCAGAGGCCTTCAAGAGTGCAGGCTCACCGAAACTGGACAGAAGAAGCAAACGAATAAGATTAAACATGAATATAATCAGCCTGTTTTGTGACAAACATGAAAGAAGAATTAGAGGAAATATGATGTTTTTTATATTAGAAGCTGAAAACTGTTGCATGTCTCTTTCTCTCTCTCTCTCGGACAGGGTGTATATCGGGAAGAGGTTGACGACGCCCCCTGCCAGCTCCTTTTAAGCATCAAGGCCTCAGCCGTGGCTCGTGTGGATTAAAGAGAATGTCGCAGTTTGTACCAGAAACCCAGCCCCCTGCTCACCCCATAATCACCTCCTGTTTTTTTTAATTTTATTTTTAATGTCATTACTATTCTTCGTTCTCATTCATCTCTCTTTTTATATTGGTGCAGTCTGTTTCTGCATTGGCTGCGTGATGGAAAGTGCCATAAGAGACCAGGAGACAGATAGACGCTTTGATTATGTATTTTTTTTTTCTCTTTTCTGTACTTTATTGTCCTGAGTGATTAAGAGTTGTGTCGTGGGGCTGAATTACAGAGGAAGAGGCGGAGTTTAACCCGAACACGTGAGTGAGAGCCGTGAGTTTCTGACGGGTGGACGAACTGATCCTGAAAATATTCCAGGCATATAAAAAAAAAAAAATTAAATGAAGAAGAAAAAGAATGAGTTATCAGTTCAAGTAAAAACATCAGCATGAGTTTATCTTATTGTAGATTTTCCTTTATAGCTCGGTGAGATATCTCAGAATTATTCAACCAAATAAATTTATCTTTTAAACGTAAAATATTTTCTAGACTCTATTTGCAGGCCAGCGATTAAAATAATTAACATTTCTGCATAAAAAATTATATTATTATTATTATTATGATTATTATTATTATATACACATTTATGCATACATGCTAATCCAGAAAATAACCTTAATTATCATTAAACCAGCACAAGATCTTACAAAATTTTCTTAGTCAAGATTTATGTTCATGGCTAAGATCTGGAATTTAGCAAGAACTATAACGACTCCAGCAGTATTAACGAGGCAGAAACCAGACTAGACTCTACACCAGCAGAGGGCGCTGTTCTGCATAGTCTCACATTTAAATGCAGTCCGAATTAAAAAAATTTACTTTGACGTAACTTTATATATATATGAAGTGACCTTTGTAATTATTGTTTTTATTATGTTTGTTTTAAATTCTGAGATTTTTTTTTTTTGCGGAAAACACGGTACACACATGTGTAAGCCCCAGATGTCATGTGACGTGTGTAAACCTTCCAGCACGATGTATTTAAGTTTGTGTGACCCGAGATCAGTGTGGGGTGAAGTCTGTGGCCACTGTGTTTGTGTGTAGGGGGGACGTAGTGATTGTCGTTGTTATCATGTCTGTTGTGTTTGTGCTACTTTACTTCTTTTTGGTTTTTGTTTTTTTGTCACTTTCCTTTTTATTTTCATTTGTCTTTTCATTATCAGTCATTTCTTTTGTTCCAAAAAAGAAAAAAAAAAAGCTGCACTGCAAGAGGCTTGTTGCAATAAAAGTGATTTAAAATACAGCTATTAAAAAAAAAAGACACATTTCATGTCTTTAGTTTGTAAAGTAACATCAAATCAGTGTTTCTTTAGGCAGTTTTTTAGAATTAAAGATCATACTCTAAGATTATATTTTTTGAACTTACAAATTTTAATCTAATGAATTTAAACATTGTGTTTGTGGAGAAACGTATCTTCCAGATCAATTCTTACACTCTGCTTTACTCAGAGCAATCAGAGAGAAAAGGGCAAGATCAGAGGCTTTGGAATTTATTATAAAAAAGTAAGAAAGGAAAATATGACTTTTTTTTTTAGATTGTTTAAATGTATACTAAATATAATATTTAATTATATAGTTATTTAATTTTCCGACCATCTCTCTAACAGAACCTTTTTTTCGTCCGAAACATCATGACCTCTGATTTGACTTTTATAAATGCAGTAGCTTTTTGATAATTACGGGGTGCAATGTCAACTACTATAATAAAATATAAAAACAGATTTCCGACACCCGTCCACATGTCAGACCTTCCTTTAGATCCACACCCCAAGATTTAGTCTACGTCCAAGTCTAATGATTTTTATATACATTAAATGTTCTTTTATGGTGAATTCGGACTTAGCGACAAAGTGCCCTATAGTCGGCGGCCCGAGACGATCCACCGCTGTAGTGGAAAGAACGTTTTGGCTCGGATGAGTTTCAACCAATCAGGTTGCCGTAGCTGGAAGTAACTACGACTGACCTTAGCTTTGAATTGCACGACTTTACATTTAGAGATGTTCAGTTAAAGGTGTATGCGGCTTAAATTTTACTTCAAAGTATCACACTAGATGTGTGATGATTTAATGGCTGAATGTTTGAACACTGATTAAAATATTTATTTAGTTACATTTTAACATGCACATTTTTCCCCCCCGAACAGTTTTCGCACGTTTCCGAGAGACATGCTTAGTCATGTGACTAGTTCTTGTGATATTTGAGACAGAAACACGACTGAGCAAGTAAAACATTGTGCGATTTGGCGAAAGAGTTGGCATATTTGTGTAAATTAATCTTTTGACAAAACTTCCTCGTGCGACGCCATTTCCTATTGACAATGTGACTTTTATGTAAGTCTGCATTGTATTGTTTGTTTTTCTCCCATTTCTTTACAGTCCCAAAAATCGTTATGCATTTTATTTAATTTACAAGCCAAACCTTTTTCTTTTTTTTTAAACGGTCAAAGAATTAATAAGCCGAGCTGAATATCTTTAAAGTTGCTGTGTACACACCATGTCCACTTGTGTATATTTTAAGGTTGATTATTGCAGTGTTTGTGCATCTCCTCAGACATTAACACAAGTGTACATCATGTGAGCTCAATAAAAAAAGTAGCATCACATAATTGTGTAATAATCTGGATCGTTATGGAGTAATACACTAGTGTGCAAAAGTCTTGATCCAACCCTTATCTCATTTCTTCATATTTTTCTCTTCCAAATGCTCCAGACTTTCTTGTATTTTTAATGTTATCTTAAGCAACAATTCTCCAGGCCTCCTGAAGGACACTTTTGTCTCTCATTTTCAGTCCAGTACCTGAACCTAAGCAGTTTCAGAGGAATGTTTTTGGTTTGTTAAGCCACACAGTGATCTATGAATCATTTAAGCATAAAAACCATCTAACTTAAGGGATGAACCAGAAAGAAACAGGTGTAGATGATGACATATGATCAGGCCGGTGATTAGTTTACTGCTGATACTGAATGCTGAGTGGTTGGAACAGATGAGAAGGGAGTGTTAAATAAAGAATCTTCAACAATAATAATAAAAAAAAAATAATAATTTTAGGTGCTTTGCAGCCTGTCAGTAAAACATTTGTTCCTATTTCTTTCTTTAATTTGCCTCATTTAATTTAATAAGAACAAATAAAGGGCCTTAAGACTTTTGCATGGTTCTGTAACTCAAACATTAAAAAATTTTTTTATTAAATTGCTAAATCACAAAATCTACTTAAAGGTTTATTTTGAGTATCAGGCTTCAGAACGTTCTAGGTTAAGAATGTCATTGCATTTAGCATTGCTGTCCATGAAGACGCTACGGTTTACTAGTTCATTTGAAAACCAGATGTTTAGAGATGTTCTGGCTTCCAGATGTAGACAGATGAGAACTTGGCCAGAACGAACAACGCGGCCGAAAATGGCAGCGAAAGTGAGAATGGATTCACATTCTTCACCGCGACACGTCACTGCATTTAGGATTTTTTTTTTATGGCATTAACGTGATTTTACTCTTTTTTTTTTTATTCACAGGTAGTGTTAAATGAATTGTTTGGGGGAAAATTTAATTAACTAATGAAACTTTATTCCACTCAAACCAAGTGTTGTTCTTTAGCCGGGTCATCGTGTTCGCGTCTTTAGTTTTGCTACAAAGCTAATGAAGGCTAATTGGAGCTAACTGATTTAATGGAGAGCTGTACAGAGATGCCCTTGCTCTGGGCATCCGTGTCGTTCTGAGACGAATCACTGGGACACTTTTAGGTCTCTGGAAAACCAACCTGGAACTTTCCGAGGACAGTGGATTGCAGAGTTACAGAGAACGTTAAATGTTAACAAAACTTCATCATGTAGCTGAACACTGGAATGCTAATCCAAGGCCAGGACTGGTAAGCGTGTTGTCATGGTGACAGTTGCGTGAAGACTTTCTTGTCCGCGCTTCGTCTGAAAGAGTGTGAAAGCAGTAAATTAAAGATTGATAACACACTTCAACGTTAAACCTTTGATTATATTTTTTAACAAATTTGTTTCTATGTCTGTAAATGATTTGAAGCAGGTGCCTGGGCAAAGTGGATAATCGTGTGTGTCGCTATTTTACTGAGGAGTTTCTTCCAATAAAAAAAAAAGTGTATCCAAAGACAAGCAGTATTTTTATACTTAAGCTACACTTATTAGGATTATCCTGAAATTATAACACTTCATCTGTCTCCAGCAGTGTGAGACTGAATTCACTGGGGTGTTCGAGTCAAACCGGGATTTCTGATTGTGCAGAATAACGGAAAACAATTGAACATTTTCTCAGTCGCCATAATTGGCCGGCCTCTCAGGAACTCCTTTAATGGCTCAAATATGTGGAAATGACTTGGAGCGAGGTCAGGAGTGTACAGGGGTTGGGGGAAATGACTCCCAGCCGAGTTCCTGCAATGTGCAAGTGGTGTTGGTGAACGATTGTGTGTACAGTTCACACACAGAGACGTGTCTCTTCCACATGTTGGCGACAGGTTATCACAACTGCAGTGGTTCCGGGCCACCTCGGCTCGGGATCGTCGTTCACAAACGTACGGCCTCCTTTAAAACATCTGCACTGTTCAATTGTTTTACTGCGGCTAAGAGTCTCGTCACCGTACTGCGCTTAAAGTCTTCTGTAAATGTCCATCACTTTTACTCCTTCATTCACCAGAAATTTCATCACAAGTCCCGGTTTGACCTGAACACCTTGTACATGATCAGTTTAGAATATGAGGCAGAAATCTTCATTTTTTGCCTAGTACTAGTACAGATAATATATTTTTTAGAATTATAATTCAAATGAAATCATACGCCATATGAAGCATCATACAAGGCAGCAATATGAAGATTAATACAATAATGCAAATATCTATACTTTTTACTTACCTACATTTCTGCATGAACACTTAGGGTTCTTCAAGAAGCCTTTTGGAGATCATTGGATAATTCCTTTCCTCCTGCTCTGGTGGAAACAGCTGCGTTTTCAGCTCTTCCTCTTTTCATTGTGTCCTAAAGCCAAAGTGTGAGATTTTGGAAACATTTTCCTTCATTTTTGTTTCTCCTCCAATTAAGATCTCCTAACCCGGTGTCTCATACTCCAGTTTGATCATGCCTTATTTTCACCATGTAATGTCATCTTTGTTTTTTTTTTTTTCATTTTGATTTGTTTATTTTAGTGCTTTGTTATGTAAAGATATAAATGAGCTGATTTTTTGTTCTTGATTTGTTGTTCACATTGTTGTTGATCTAAAGATTACAGTGAGCTGCTTTTGAATATGGAGAAACCTCTTTCACACATCCGTCCGGAGCGCTTTAACCCTCGTCCATGGACAATTCAGATTGTTTTGCCATTAAACTTTAAAGAATAAACCATATTTGTTTGTCATTTAAGGAGTTTAGTACTGTGCAAAAGTCCTAGGTGTAAAATGGTAATAAATTAAATGTAGTCAGTATTTGTTGCAATGATGTTCAGAGTCCGTATCAGCAGGCTCAGGTGCACTTTGTTCAGTTTTCTGAGGACATTGGGATTGGAGGCTTTAATGGAGACTTTGCGCTTGCTTCTATTTTGATTGTCATAAAAACATCTAATATAGTTCCATGAATAAAAGTAAATCAAGGATTCCCAAAATGTTTGCACAGTGCTGTTTATTTCGTTAAAAAGCTGATATATATTAGAAAGTGTACTCATAAGTGTTTTGTATGCTACTGGATCCTTAGTTGAACCTCCCATTTTAAACTTTTTTTCTGTTCCTCTTTGCAGGACACGCAAGATCTCCCACTCCGCCCTTAATGCACTGTATCTTTGTACATTTGTGCAGGAACAGATTTCAGCCTCTTAGTTCCAATGAAGGGAAACTGCAAAGGTTCGGGGGTGTATGCTGATGCTCTGTTCCACCGTGTGCTTCTAACACAAATCATGGCAACAGTCTGGAGAAGAGCCACATGTCCCTGTTAGTCAGGTGTCTGAAAACTTTTGGCTGAATTGTGGACTAATAGGCAACCAGTGGGATTAATAAAGCAAAATAATTTTCATGTTTCATATTTAATTCCGTGAGCCTTTCTAATTAAGTTTCTATTTTTTACACCCATCAATAATGCAATTTAAATCAAATATTTACTTCATATTGCTATAAATAAAATGCATTAAAAAAAAAAGAGCCAGAATTCTCCATCAGTACATTAATATTTTTATTCCTATTGGTCTATTCTGCCCTCTAGTGGGTGAGAATAGAACTAAAGGGTGTGTCCCTGTCTGGCTTTAAGATCTGAGATGTGCAGAGAGACAAAAGCTCATGATGAATCTGATGAATCAGCATGATCTATCTGAGCAAGAAATACAATATGCATGCAAAATGCATTCCCATCAGGAGCTCGCTTCACTTACTTGTGAGTGATTTCTAACTGCATCACACAGCTGATGTGTTATCAGGACTCAAACTGTCACAAGGGCTTCTCCTTTATTGGAATTAATTCCTCATGATGTTTAATGATGCAGTTTTTTTTCCGCAGCAAACATTCTTTCCTATAGGACTGTTTTTTAAAACTGAAACCTGGCATGTTTTTCTTTTTTTCCACTTCTTGATATAATATATAGAAGAAAGCCCAGTGAGACACACCCATACATATCTAATCACTCTAATCCAATCATCCATCCACCTCCCAGTGACCTATGACATCATCAGCAGGAGTAGGAGGAGTTAAACTCAGGGCTTGCTCTCTCCTGATAGGTTGAACCACATGTTCTGATGCTCTCCGAGGGAAGGCTGTGTGGGAAATATTTTAATAAGCAGGATTTTTCTTGTGGTACGATGAGATAATATCGTCCTTGTGTTATATTACATTATGGTTCGCTTTTCTGAGATGCATCAGGTAATGATAATTGCATTTATAATTATATAGTGTAGCTTAAAAGTTTGGATCCACTGGCAAAATGCATTTCAGAGTATAAATTTGCTCAACTTGATGGCCTCCGACCTGGTGGTAATTGTGCAGAAGCTGAAAACAAAAACGCTGTACATTTCTTTATGTAGCAGAACTGATGAAGTTTCATGCAGAGATGATTCTCTTCAGATGATCCTGAAAAAAAGAAAAGGTTCAGCCACGTTAGGTCTGGATTTATTCCTTCTTCTGGTCTTAGTTTCAAAGCCAACTTGGGTCTGAAATAATAAGAAAATATCACATTTGGAATTCATATGCCTATTGTGCACTGGACACTTCTAACCAAGTTCATAAACTTAACGTCTTTCATTCCCTGAAACTCTCTAACAAACGTCCTAATTTTTCAAAATTACATTGTTTCGTAAAACCTTCTGACCAAAAGTTAATTTCCATAGTTCCTTGGAGCCTTTTGACATACAGTTCCTAATGTTAATGTCCATTGTTTTCCTTGTTTCCTTATTAATTGATTTTTATAGTTAACATCCATCATTTTTGGAGGCTTCTAACCAATTTCCTAATTTAAACAATCATCATTCCTTGAAACCTTCTAAACCAAGTTTCCAATGTTAATGTCTATTATTTCTTTGAAGTCTGTCCATGTTCCTAAAGTTAACATGCGTGATTCTTTGGAACCTTCTAACCAGCTCCCTAATGTTGTTCCCCATTGTTCATTTAAATCTCCTAAACTAGTTCCTAATGTTAACACCCATTTTTCCTTGGAACCTTCTAACTGAATTCTGAAGGTAAACACCCATTGTTCCTTCCAAACTTCTAAGCAAGTTTCTAATGTTAATGTCTATTGTTTCCTTGGAATCTTCTCTGGAATCTATTGATGTTCCTAAACCCTTGTGTTTTATTATTAATATTAACGTCCCTTCATTCCCTGGAACCTTGTAGCTAATGTCTTAGTTTCAATACCCATGATTTCCTAATGTAACTGCACATCCTTGTAACCTTTGAATCAAGTTCCAAATGTTAATGTTTATTGTAATCTTCCCTGGAATCTATTCATGTTCCTAAAGTTAACATCAATAAGTCCTTTTAGACTCTCATAACTAACTTCCTAAAATCAACGTGCCTTCATTCCCTGGAATCTTCTAACTAAGTTTTTAATTTAACAACCCTTCCTTACTTGGACCTTCTAACCAACATCCTAATTTAAAACCCATTGTTCCTCAACCAGAATGGTAAAAAAGTTCTAAGGAAATAACTTTGGGTCCAGGTTCCTAATGGTGAGGCCTATCATTTCTTAAAACCTTTTAAATATGTTTCTGATGTAAGGAACACCAGTGGCTACCTGATACTGGTGACTAACTACTGTACATAGTTTAACACTTTCCTTTTTGTTAAATTCTAGGGTTAGCGATGTTAAATTCCCAATGTGAATATGCATTGTTTGCCTGGAACCTTCAATCTATCCATTTTCCTAAAGTTAAAACACATGATTCTTTTTAGAGGCTTATAACCAACTTCCTAATATTAAGGTCTCTTCATTCCCTGGATCTTCTAACTGAGTTCCTAGTTACAACAACCACCTGAAGAAGTTCCTAATTTTAACATTCATAATTCCTTAGAATCCCTTAACCATGTTCCTAATTGTGATGCTCATCATTTCTTGAAACCTTCTAAATAATTTTCTAATGTAAGCCCACATCATTCCATGGAGCCTTTGAACCAAGTTTCTATTGACAATGCCCATTGTTTCTTGAAATCTTCTAACTTAGTTCTTATTGTTACCATTTTTTCCCCCTTGGAACCAAGTTCGTAATGTTAATGCATGTTATTTTCCTGGAACCTTCTATCAATCCATGTTTCTCACGTTCACATCCATCATATTTAGAGACTATTGTTAACACCCCATCATACCTTCTAAACAACTATTTATCCGTGTTCCTAAAGTTCCTAAATCTATCATTCTTTTTAGAGGTTTATTCAATTAAATTTTATTTGTATAGCGCTTTTTAACAATTGTCATTTGTCGCAAAACAAAGCAGCTTTCTTCTGTATTTAGAACCATCTTCCTAATATTAACGTGCCTTCATTCCCTGGAACCTTCTAACTAAGTTCCTAGTTTCAACATCCATCGTTCCTTGAAACCTTCTAAATAAGATCCCAATGTTACCCCACATTGTCCCTTGGATCATTCGAACCAAGTTCCGAATGTTGATGATGATTGATCTTTGTGAAATTCTAACCAAGCTCCTCATGTTAACGCCAATCTTACCACTGATCCTCCTAACCTTCCTAATGATTTTGAGTCTGTTTGAGGAACACGGGCGGTTACCTGATGTCCACGGCTGTGGCTCTTATACTCTACATGTTTGCAGTTTCTTAAAAAAAAAAATTAATAAATAAAAATATGAGAACTTCAGAAAAAAACCCTCAGATCATCACAAGATCATGTTCAAAGCAACATGACATGCTTGCACTGATTCGGTTCATTTATGATGATAAAAGGAATAAAAGGTGTGTGTGTGTGTGTGTGTGTGTGTGTATACATATGTGTGTATGATACGGCTTATGGATTGTGTAAGCTGTAATGCGTGGGAGGTCTGGCTCGCGGCTCGCGTGGTGCTGAACGGACAGCGCCCTGGGCGGGGCCACACGCACCACCGCGGGCATCAAGTTACCGCAAACTTTCTCGGATTTTCGGAGCGTTCCGCTCGAGATGTGCGATGCGTGAGAGCCGGTAACCAAGGCGCGAGATCAGGCCACGACCATCGCGCACGCGTCCGTCTGTGCGTCCGTGCGTGCGTGTGTGTGCGCGCGCGTGCGTGTGTGCGCGTGGACACGGCCGGGGTGGTCAGACGGAGCAAAACAAAAGGATCAATCAATCCGGAGGAAGTGCAGATCAGAAGCGTCGGTGAGCGCGTGAAAGCGCAGCACTTCCGGATAAGACGCTGTGCGTGACATCCCGCGCAGCCCGCAGACGCACCCTGATCACATCTGCTGCACGGTAACACACACACACATATATATATATATATATATATATATATATATACACACACACACACACACACACACACACACACACACACACACACACACCTTTATATGTATACGTGTATGTGTATGTTCTTACAAAGGCACGAGATGAGCGTTAGTGGGGTTTGTGTAAAGCGCCAGGGTTTACATGCATGTGAGAAAAAAAAAAGAGCTGCACATAATGTGAGAATAAGATCTGCATGCAGTGTGGTTTTTATTATTATTATTTTTTAAAAATTATTATTATTTTTTTTTTATTAGCTAAGTAAAGAACTTGAACCCTGGTGCTGCCTGTGCATGGCGTTAGCAGTGATGATGATGATGATGGTGGTGGTGGTGGTGGTGCGGTTTGATTTCACCCTGAACACTGAGTCACTCCTCCGCTCCTCTGTGCTTCAGACTCTTCACTCCACCTGAGCTTCTAGCCTGAGCCATGTCCACGTTCGGAGATTTGTCCAGGAGTTCCCCGACCCCCAGGCTGTGTGGCGTGCTTTGTCCCCTCGACTCGCTCTGGACAGACGACAAGAAGAAGGAGGGACAGCAGAGGAGCTCCAACATGGACAACCGGAAGGTGGAGATCCGCAGGAGCGCTGGCAAAGAGCTGCTGCAGAACCTCAATGAGCAGGTATGATGAGACCCCATCTGTCCGTCGGCCCATCCATTCAATCGTCCATATCCATTTTACTTTTAATTGTCCATCCATTGCTAATGATCTCTGTCTTTCTGCTTTCCATCTATTTGTCCATCATCCATCCACCATCCCTTCACATGTGTGTATAACTACAGACAGACAGATAATAACAGAAATCAACATACATGTAAAGGGATGGTGGGTGGATGATAGATAAATAGATGATGGATGGATGAATGGATAGATCCATCCATCTATCCATCCATCCATCCATCCATCAATCCATCCATATATGGTAACCAGAATGTTTTCGCTATACGCCCTTGGTGTTAAGTGTCACTGGTACTGAACTGACAGAATAGTTTGGCCTCATCACTTTAAAAAAAATAAAATAAAATAAACCCCGATAAAGCAAATCAACACCCAAAAAATGCAAGCTACTTTACTGCCATGTGACTAGTGGACTACTTAACTTAAGTAAATTAACATGGACAACCGGAACAACATGGACAACCAGAAGGTGGTCCATTTTTTAAAAACTTTTATCATTACTTATCATATAAGTAATGCTGTCTCCTCTTAAGACTTTTTAGTGGATTTGACAGATTATTTTGACAGAACACGTTCAGGATTTCCGGGTTCGGTAATTGTTTTTGCCTAATCCTACCCAAATATGTAAGCTTGAGGCGTTTTTTTCCCCCTACATCCTGTGGTTTTATTCCTCTTATACCACAGCAATCTGCCAATGATGATGATTTTTACTTTATCAAATGCTTTGTCAGATTTTTATCAGTTTATAATCTTTTTTTTCTGAATTAGACAAAATTAGAGGAAATATTCCAGATTAGACTAAATAATCTGAACAACAAATATTTCATATAAGAGACACTGATCTCAGTTAGATAAGATTTCTAAAATGGATAAATTGTTTTGGATTAGAAGAATTATTCAGGATTAAACTAAATATACCAGATTATAGAAATTATCCTTGATTAGGCAAAACGATGAGACAAAATAGACAAAATACAAAAATAAGACACACTTTCCAGTTTTGATAAAATAGTTAAAGTTAAGGAAAACAAAGTAAAAAATTGTTTAGTGTAAGAAAAAATACAGTTTGGAAAAATGTTTCTTTATTACATAAACTATTTAGGATTAGATAAAAACTATTTATGATTATTCCAAATGGATTATTCTAAACCGAGATTAGATAAAATATTCAATATAAAATAAAATTGTCTGGAGCAGAGAAAATATTTCCAATAAGAGAAATTGTTCAGGATTAGACAAAACATACCAGATTAGATGTGTTTTTCTGGATTACAAAAATTATGCTGAATTAGACAAAATGTCCCAGATTAGTCTAAATATTCTGGAGGAGACAAAATGTCAGAGATTTAAAAAATATATATAGGGGTGTTATTAGTATTATATTTTTTACTTAGTTTTAAATGCAGATTACCACAATTTAGCTAACACTGTAACATAAATAGTTAGTAATTACAGAATCTATCACAAATTTATGCATCATCATGTATGTATGTACCCCCCAAACTCTCTATGTACCCCTTTCTTCATATTTTGCTTCCAAAGAGCCAGAATTTGTTGTATTTTGATATAGTATTGAGCAATAGTTCTCCAGACTTTCTGAATCTCATTTTCAGTCCAGTCCCTGAGCAGTTTCAGAGGAATGCTTTTTGCTTGTTAAACCACACAGTGACATATGAATCATTGAAGTATAAAACACATTTAACCAGTGAGAAGCAGGTGCAGATGATGACAGATGATCAGGCGGTGATTAGTATTACTGCTGATGCTGAGTGCTGAGTGGTTGGAACAGATGAGAGGGGAAACGAGGTCGCTGCTGAGGTTCTTACATAAACATTTGTTGCCATTTCTTTAATTGAATCTAGATTATTTAATTTAATTTAATATGAAGAATTGCAGGGTACAGAGCACTTTAGTACTGTATTGATATATAGTGTATATGCGGTTGCTGTTTTTTCTTTTTTATATAATCTAAAAAATATTTGCTTAAGGCAGTTTTGTTCCTACATCCTGAAGTGTTGCATTCCTCTTATACCACAGCAATTTGCCAGCGATGCCAATTTTTACTTTGCTATCAAATGACTTGTCATTTTTCATCAGTGTTTAGTTAAGTTTAATGTTGTAGAACATACGAGTAACAAATCAGTTCCTGTTCTTACTTGATTAGCCGCTGCAAACATTAATCTCTTCACCATCGTCATATTTTTGTCTTTTTTTCTCTCTCTCTCATCCTATCATATTACCAAGAAACCACAAAACATAACCTTCTCTTTCCTGAAGATGTCGGAAAATGTAAAGTTACAGCTTTATCTCTGACTGTTATAAAACTCTGACACTGAAGACTCCTTCCATAAATGTTAAATAAACATCTCCTTACAGAAATATGACTTCATCAGTGATTGTTTTTCTCTTTTAATTAACAGTTTAAGTATGTTTTTATTATTATTATTATTATTATTATTATTATCAGATATACAGATCCCTATGAACGAGCTGTTAATATAGAAACAATAATGTATAAGAATGAGCTCGTTAACATAAACCGTCTCTCAGCTATGAATCAGACGGCGTTTGATAAATTTCAAGGCTTTGCTTGCATGTTCCTCCACTACTGTACCTCTGAAGACCTGTGAAGACTACAGGGAACTCTCGATATCTGGGATGCAGTAACCATAGTTACCCAGCTCGTCTAACGACAGCGACAGCGAGAAAACGGGAGTGGTGGAATGGCGGAGGAGTGATTCAGGAGAATTTGCTTTTCTCTCCCTGTTGCACTGAAAAGCAAATCAGTTTAGGAAAGAGAGAGAGAATGCATTTAATAATCATAAATCCTAGAAGTCCATGTGATCACGAGAAGAAGAGGAGAGGAAAAGGGGAAGACACATGATTTAAGGCGTAGTAACATGACACTGAGCTGTTCTCTCTCACAAGGCTGCACTCGTTCGCTCTGTGTGGAGGTGAAACGCTGCAGCTCTCTCTCTCACTGAGAGCCTGTAATGAACAAGCAGATCAATACACAGCTGTGGTGAAGCAGCTGGACTAATGCACTTTAATGTGACCACTCTATCTATCTACAGTATCTATCTATCTACAGTATCTATCTATCTATCTATCTATCTATCTATCTATCTATCTATCTATCTATCTATCTATCTATCTATCTATCTATATGTCTGCCTACTTCTCCTATTCATCGATTCTTGCAGGCCACCCACCCTAATTTTCTTTTCCCGTCTACTGTATCCCTTCATCTGTCTATTTGATTTGATTATTTATCTCTCTGTCTGTTCTCTTGATCAATGCAAATCTATCCATCCATTTATCCATTCCTGCAATATTTAATTTACCTGTTTATCCATCCATCCATGACTATAACAATTTATTTCCATGTATAATTATCTATCTATCTATCTATCTATCTATCTATCTATCTATCTATCTATCTATCTATCTATCTATCTATCTATCTATGCCACTTACTTTTCTTTCATCCTCACAACCTATTTCTCTGTCTGCTCTCTAAGTTCACCTATCCATCCATCCATTTTGCCTTCATCTAGCCATCAATGCATTGTCTAATATACAGTATATCAGTCTATTTGTTTATTTATTTATATCAACATTCATCCATCACTCATCTTCCCATCCATTAATCTCTCTAGTTATTTATCTTTATCCATCCATCCATCCATCCATGTATGTATTCATGTCGCCATATATAATTATTTCTCTTTGTATCTATCTATCTATCTATCTATCTATCTATCTATCTATCTATCTATCTATCTATCTATCTATCTATCTATTTATCTAATTATCTTAAGGAGAGGTTAACAACTCCTTTAAACAGAGACTGGAATGTAACACAGAAATGATGTAGAGAGATCTCTCAGTGAGGGTGATAGAGCAGGGCTAAAACACTAGACTGAATCTAAAGATTTTTTGTTTATTATTATTTCTCCTCCAGGAACATACAGAGAGACTGGATCTTGTTGGGTCAGATGGTTAGCTGTAACAGATGGCCACTCCTTCTGTAATGCAGAAAGGGTTAAAAATAGTATGTCACAGCAGTAATACGTATGGGTGGAGCATACAGTACAGTAAGGGGTTTGTTCAGTGTGTGTGTGTTGTTCTGTGCATTAGATAGATAGATAGATAGATAGATAGATAGATAGTTTTTTGATCCTGAAGGAAATTCCAGATCACAGAAACAACAACAAAATGTAATGTAATTTTTATTAAAAGAAATATGCTATTTTATAGTATTTATAATTTTTTTTGCTTTTCTTTAATATGTTCGTAATCAAATAAAATAAAATAACACAATGTTTGGTATAAAAACCTCACTAGGTTGCATATAAACCTCATAAAGGCATGGCAGCATTTATTTTTGCTCAGGACAAGTTTGCATTTGTTTAAAATTTGGTAAAATTTGATACATTTGATAAAATTTTGTCTGAAAAAATGACGATAGTGACATCATGACAAGACTGCTGTGTCACTTTTGCTCTGTAGATCTTATTAAGAAGTCTGAAAGCTCTCCATATGATCAGCTCGGGCCTCTCAGACCGGGGTGGCAAGTCATGGTGGCTCAGGGGTGGCAGCTGTGATCCAGTGCCACCAATGTGACCACGGGCCGCATTTTCTGCCCAGTTTGCCCCGTGTTCTGTGAAGCCCATGGCTCGCCTGGCATTCAGAAGCGTTTGATCACACGCTGGATACAATGTTTCCCTCCACCCATTTCTTGGACTGGGAGATGGGCGTGGCTTAAACGTCTGTCCATTTGGAATGGAACAGGGCGGGGGCTTTTGCACATGCGCGCTGCGCTGCTTCTGTCCTTCTTGGCGCATCAGCCTTAGAAAACCCGAGAGCAGATAATCCTTCTTTCTTTGCCTTTGGGTTGGTTTGTCATTCTTTCGCGTCTTCGGCTCGATCGTCTCGGACCTCCGACCGCACAAGCAGGGCCTGTTTGAGAAGCGCTCGAGTATTTTGTTTGACATCTGATTTCAGCCAGAAGAGGGTGAAGATGTCCGGATATCAGGGCAAGAAGAACATCCCTCGCATCACTGTGAGTTCATTGCAAAAAAAAAAAAAAAAAAAAAAGGGAAAATCTCCCTCTATATGTGTATATATATATATAAGCTTTGCATTGCAGGACAGATGATAAGGAGATGCGCAGGAATGAAACTGTCCGGCATCAAAGGCTTTCTGCGCTTTGATGTTGCGACCTTTGGTTACATTTGAATATGAATGTTTAGAGAAGAAGGCAGTTATTTGCAAAACATTCCTTCCGCACGAGCTGCGTTCCTTATCATGTGCTCTATATTTTAAATATATTTTTATCCAGATGTTAGGATGTCACTTGACAGGATCTCGTGCACCGGCTGCGCATAAAACAATAACCGCATGCATTAGAATTGAATGATTAAAAAATAAAATGACACGATGCTGTGTCTTATTTGTCAGTGTGTAGCGTCTTAGCTTGTTATTGACCCCCAAACCAGCTGATCGAGCATGTCCGATCTCTTTGTTCAAGGCTGCGACTGGGTCTCAGACTCTGGGTTGCCAGATTGATATTTTTCTTTTTACCATCATGTCTAGGATTTATTCAGACTATGATCAAGATGAAAGCTTATGCATGATTCGATTTGATTTATTTTTTATTGTTTTTTTTTTTTTTTTGGAAGGTTATGAGATATACAACCCAGTTGCTATGTGTTTAATGTCGCATCCGCCCATCCGCAGCCAGGGCCAGCTGCATGGGAGCGGTACAGGGTAGGATTGTGGAACAAAAAAAAAAAAAAAAAAACGACAGGAAAGAGGGTCTGGTGTCCCCTATTGGAGATATCATGAAGTGTTTTTTTTTTTTATGAGGGACAGAGATATTATTATTATCATTATAGTTCCTTTGCTTGTCTCAGGGGTGACACCGTTATCTTTTGCTTAAAAATGAAAATGTGTGCCTTTGAATAAAAATGATATAGCACGACATGCGGTGAGGTCTAGACTAGACACGGTACCACCCAGAGACACGCATTCGTATGCGTCTAACATGCATTTCTTTTTTTTTCTTTTTTTTTGCACCACTGTAACGTACAGTAATGCTGTTGAACATCGGAAACCGTGCTTTTTTTTAAAATTTAAATTGCACAGTAAGGCAAGAAACAGGTGTTCGTGATGATCTTATATGCACTAGGCTGCATGACATGACGTCTTCTTGTTTGGCTCAGCCGGTGGCCGGGATATCTTTGCAGGCAATCATTACAAAGGAAGCCATTTTTGGTGGGCTTTTACAAGAGGAGGAGGAAGGAAGGAGGTCTTCGGGGACACGAGACAGCCTCTATGCACTAGGCGTCCGTTCTCGTCCTTTGTGTTACTCAAGCCAGAGCCAGCTGCCATGACTGAGCGTATAGGAGCATGTGCTTTCACGGCGTGGACTTGTGTCTGAAATGCCTTTCGGATCAATGCAAAGCTGCAGAGACGTGAAGGCACGGTTGAAGAATGTGGAGTAGAAGAGAGAGAGAGAGAGTGTGAGAGAATAGAATTGAAGAATTAAAGAATGAAAAGGAAGAGGGGGTTGATTTTGTAGCTGTGTGTGGATGTGTGTGGATGTGTGAGTGAGTGAGTGAAAGAGAGAGTGAGTGAAAGAGAGAGAGAGACACAGAGCCACACCCCTGTTCTTCATGTCCATCAGTACCAGCTGCCTGCATGCTGACAGAACCGGACTCCTAACACAACCGCAATATTTACACCAGACTCAATACCAGCGCGCTTTTAAGAACAAACCCAGACACACAGGATGCTGGCTATAAATTATCACTCATTCCTTCCATCTGTCCATCCTCAGCTCAACTAATACGTTTCCTATCTGCTGATAAAACCAAACTTGGCCTCTACACAGCATTCTTGCTCCACATGTGGAGTGAAGCAATTCTAAATTCATCCAAAACAATAACCTCATGTTGTTTAGCTTGGTTTTCTTTATTATCACAAACTCTCTCTCTCACACACACACACATACACAATGCAAAATATCAGAGAGAAGAAAGGACAAAGTAGATACAGCTTAAATATTTGTTGTAATTTTTCATCAAAACATGTTTTTATTAGAATTTTAGTTTTTTCATAGAATACACAGGTTTATTAAAGTCAAGCTTGCAACATTAAGATTTAAATGATTAAATAAATTGATGAGGTTAATGCATTTTAATGGTTTCATTTTTATCTTTTAAATAATCTGTGAAATAGTTCTTTTGTATATCTAAAAATTATTTTCCCCTACCCTTTTTTTTTTTCGTAAATCCAAATTTTTCCAAACCTTTTTTTTTTTTGGATTTGTTGTTCTTAGTCAATGTAGATTTAAAACATTGTTTATTTTTTAATGTCAGCGCACAACTCTAACTTTTATATGCTTTTCTTTGTTAGTGGACATTTTTTCGTGTTTTTAACCATTTTTAAGATTTCTAAAAGATAATCAATGTAGATAAAATAAAAAAAATATATAAAAAAAAAAAAAAAAAAATATATATATATAGCAGATACAAAATTAACACTTACTAATTAGTCAAAGCAAGGGATATTTTTCATTTTTAAATAATTCTTTAAAATAGCTTTGATCTTTTTTTGTCTTTCTTAATCTTAAGGCAGATATAACCTACATTTTGAACATTTTATTTATAAATTCAAAAAAGATGTGATCATTTTTTTAAACAATTTTGTAAGTCAAACTAGATACAACATTAATTTTTGTATAATTAATTTTTATATCAAACCTAAAAAGATGTTAATTTTGTCAAAATAATAATGATAATAATAATAATAATAATAATAATAATAATAATAATAATAATAATAAAAAACCAAAACGTTTAAATATTTATTAATTAAAGTAGATGCAACACAGATTGTAAAAGTATTTTTTTCCAAGTGAAAGCAGGTACAACCTGTAGTCAAAACACACTTTTATTTTATGCAGTTTTACCACCTTAAATGTTTAGATTTACATTTTTAACAGGTTAAAACAGGTAAAAAAATTTTTGTCAGAAATTTTTATATATGATTTTTATGATCTTGTCTCCTCGAAAGTCTTCTTTCACCACATGTGGAGTTCGATCCTGATTTAGACTGAAACGACCTTGTGCTGTTTATCTTGTTTCCTTAAACCGTCTAATCCTTATCACTCACCACAAACTCGTTCACACCACGTTGCCAAAAGTCAGAGCAAATTTACACACACACACACACACACACACACACACACACACACACAGCTCATGTAAAAGCTCAGTTTTTTTTTTACTTTGATTCAATTCCCAGGTCTTTCTGGAAAGATCCAGTGATTAGATTTGCATGTGCAGTATTTCCTCTAATTTCCTCCAAATACATGAAAGCTCTGGGGAGTGAGGAGCAGAAGGTCTGGGTAATTGGGTGGGGCAGGGCATTGGTGGTCAGCTGCTCATGTGCATGCGTGCGCACACACACACACACACACACACACACACACATACACACACACACACACACACAGCAGTGTGACCCCTTCTTCGTCATTAAAAATAAATGATGTCTTTGATTCACCACCTGCCTGTCCACGTGCAGCTACGCCATCTTGCTTTGACGGTGTGTGTGTGTTTTAAGAATTTTAGACATCAGTTATTCAGCGTCCTGCACATCTTTTTATTCAGTTCACATGATATGCAAAACTACATTTCGTGCTCTATACGTGATAATTATGTCATTTTACAACATGAAGCCGTAAAGTTTCAGCCCTCAGTAAATTATTCTTAAATTATCCTAACCCTAGTTAATTTTAAATTTTTACAATCAAACAAAGTGGGTACAAGTTTAATTAAGCAATTAATATTTTAGATTTCGATATTTTTATAACTGAAACTACTTTCGTAATTTTCATCTGAATCACAGCAGAAATGGCATGACTTTTTTTTTTCAATTCTTTTTAAATAAATCAAAGCAGAAATGCATTTCAGCAGAATTTTTTTTTGATAAGGATTCGGTTATAGATCAAAAAGATAAAAGGCAATTTTTAAAATATATTTTTTTAACTTTGACTGTTGTCAGATTTGTTTTCCAGACCGTGTAAGGCATCTGGTATCTGGCAGGTAAATTATATATATATATAAAAAACTAACCTAATCATCTGAATTAAAAATCAATAAATAAATACCCAGGTATGGTTTTTTTAATTTATTTATTTAAACGTATATTAATTATCAGAATATTGACAATATCTAAAAAGTGTTTACCGTCTTTAATATATTTTCCACCTGAATATACTGTACACCGATCAGCCATAAAATTAACCATGTCATGTGACCTGAGCAACACTGATGGCTGGCTGTACATCAGCTGGTAAACAGGATCATGGGAACGCCAACGCAGCACAAATGCGCCGAACAAACAAGTTTGATCCATGAAGGCCCCGCCCCTCAATCCACAGCACCCAAAGGATCCGCTACCCAAGTCCTGCCGCCAGACAACACAGCGCCCCCAGAGGCCTTGAGAAGCCACGCCCCGAGGGGCCAGACCCACCCCAGCGGCACAAGTGGACCATAAATCCTAGGTGGTTTTAATGTTATGGCTGATCTGTGTATTTGTTGGTGTATCGGTCATGTTTTACATATAATCTTTGATAATTAAAAAAAAAATTTATATAAATTCTAAACCTGAGACACAAATGAACTTATTTGTCCAAAAAAAAAACAGTATTCCATAAATTTACCTTTTTAAAAAAAAATGTATTTATTTTTTTAAATCATTAGTGATTAAAGCATGATTTGTTTTTGGCATTAACGTGATCTTAATGTTTGTGAGGACTGAAAAACACCAGCAGTGTGAAAATTCATGCGGCGTTTATGCGGTGAAATCGCTTGTGACAGCTGAACACTCGGCTGCGTCTAACCTACTGGAAATCCTTCATTCTTTCCCTACATGCTTGGTTACTATGGCAACTGCATTGTTTTCCCAGAATGCACTGCACCTCATTCTGCAGCCATCTCCGCTCCTGAGCTCTCTCTCTCGCTCTCTCACACACACACACACACACACACACACACACACACACACACACACACACACACACACACACACACA